>CM042009.1:127735644-127798144 GCA_023525715.1 Cichorium intybus
CTGTATGGTTGATATTAGGGGTTCGTTAGGTCAGACTGTATGCTTAGGATTTTGTGTTATATGTGTTAGTTGTTGGATTCATTCCTGCGACTGAAGAATGATGGTTGAGCAGGCAAGCCGCGAGCCCGACTGTTCGGGGTAAACTCAAAGGTCGAAAAAGAACGATGGCGGATCGGGGCAAGCCCGAGAGCCAGGTTGTTTGGGGCAAGCCCGGAGACCAAAAAGGAATGTGCTTTATGTGATCGATCGTGTGGTATTTTAGGAAACTCACTAAGATTTTACTGTTTTACCCTAAATGTTTTCAGGTATTTGCTGGCTTGAGCTTCGAGCACGACACAACTGTATCGCATATGAGGTTTTGGTATTCAAGTCTTCCGCTGGATAATGTTTGTAATTGTTTTAATAAACACAGTTTTAAATGTTTTAATTATGGAATTTGGATCAGATGATTTTATTTTACAACTTGTTTTATGTATATGAACCGCCTTTTAAAAATGAAAATTTTACTCTGGAATTTGGGGCGTTACATTATTTCATAACATCAAACCTATTTCCTTCTCATTAGAATCACCCGTTCAAAAACATATATTTCAAAAAGTCTCTAGTAAGTTTATAACTTCCATCGGTGCTTTTAAAAGAAAAAAGTAAAAAAAATACCAACACCCACTTTAATAAAGTCTTTCAACGATCCATAAAAAGCATTTTTACTTTCAATGTATAAAGCTTTCAACAACAATCATCTACACATCAACTCTAGACATGTTTGACCCCACTAGGAGACCAAGGTAACTAAACGAGATCGTGGCCAAGGAACACTCCATAACTAAATCATATTCATCAACCACTTCATTAGAAACTCCTAAACCCGTATGATTACTTTTGTGCAAATTAATCTTCATTCGTGATATGGGATAGACACATCATAAAATAAGAACAATGTATCTCGCATTTTGTTTTGACCATTAGCCAAGAAACATCGCATCATCTGCATAATGAAATCACCAAACCATTAACGTCCATGTTAGCTCCTCCGCAAGCGCCTATATCCGAAGCATGTTTTAAAGCAATATGAAACCCTTCCATCGAAATAATAAAAATAAATGGAGGCAAGGGTAGCCTTGTCGCAACCCCCTTTTGAGTTGAAAGTTCTAAGGAATCTCATTTACAAGAACTAAATATATTGAATAATTGAGGCACACCTTCTCGAGGTCTACCTTGAAAAGCATCAACGTATTTTTTTTGCCTTATATTAACTAACAACTTTATTACCGTTAAAGGACCGTCAATAATTAAACAAATTGTAATAAAAACATATTTTTTTCTTTATTTATAACCTCTCCCACCACCGGCGATAATTGATTTGCCAAGATTTTAGCAATTGTTTTCTTTTGGCAAATAATAAAACTGAGTGGTCTAAAATCTTTGACAAAAATGAGGTCTCACACTTTAGGAATCAATGTAATAGATATAGAGTTACAACATATATAACTCGAATCTTCGAAGTATTTAACAAAGCAATGCCACCTTTTCAATAGGACTCCCAAAATGCATTAAAACGCAAACATAAACCCATCTGATCATGGTTTTTGGTTGTTGATGCAACCCCAATTTGCCTATTTAATCTCATTATTCAAAAACGGGCTTCAAAAATTTCATTAGATTCAACCAAGAGACATTTAGAATAAATTGCTTTATTAGCTATAACAAGTTACTCCAACTCTCGAAACTTTGATCTAAAAAGAATGAAATAACTCATTTTAAGCACCAATTGGATTTTTAACCCAATCCTTATCCACCATAATTCGTTGAATAAATTGTTGCTTTATTCTCCACTGCAACATTTCATGAAGGAAATTAGAGTTCGCCTCACCATCCACCCCCACCCATATTATAGCCTTTTAAGATGCATCTAGAGCCTCCAACATTTTGATTTCACCCAACTCTTTAAAATAACTTGGTCTCAAAGTAATATTAGCACATGAAGTGTTCCGCACCTTACTTCTCATATCGATGTCAAACAATTTTTTTCTTGAGTTCATTTTTCTTTCTTTCGTGAATCTTTTGATTACTTGTGTGCCGGTTTTAAGATTTTTTAAGAATTTACAGTATCTTCTTAAAATCAATAATCTTGTTTCCACTCTAATAAATACCAATCTTATACCATGATCTCATAACGTCTTCATCAAACCCTTCCATAAAGAACCAATAATGGAAGGGTTTGAAAGGAATATGATCATAGTTATAATGAAAATGTTGCAAAAGTCATTATAGTTAGGGTCAATGTCTACAAAAGTAATCCATGATTTTTTTAAGTTAATCAAATTATCAATGACTATATTTGTAATTTTAACAAATGTTTTTCGAATTTACGTCACCAATAGGTTCATGTTGATGAGTTGAATTTTTTTATGATATGGATGTTGAGTGGAAAGTGGTTATATTTTTTTTTGAATGGCCAAAGATTGTCTTATATTAATAAAATGTCACTAGCAAGATACTAGAGACTTGGAACCAAACATGTTATAATATCAAGTGACGGGACAAATACACCATGATGACTATTAAAATAAAGAACATTTGATCTATTATTTATCCATATAAATGTATTCACCTTAATCTCATAAAACATCTTATGATCAGAGATGGGATTGTTATTGAACATCTTCTTATTCATGTCTTGTGATATGTGCCAACAAGTCGTAAGAAGACCGCTTGCGTTTTCTTTTTCTGTGTTGGAGGATTTTTGACTTGATATGGAAATGAAAGTACATCGTGATCAATAAAGCAAGAAATGGGCTGAAAGTTGCATCAAGAACTAATTAGGCCTAAAAAATGCATGACGATATTAGATGGTATGTCAATTCCTTAATAGCATTACATTTAACACACATCAAGGAGTTAAGATTTGTGACTCTTCAAATTAAAGCCCCCCTGGTTGGAATCTTATCAATTATGACTCTCCAACAAAAGAAGCTGACTTTTAGCGGGATTCCGTTAACCAAACAACAAATATATTTTTCTTGTTATAAACATCTTCCTTTCCATGGTCTTTCTTAGAGTGTTTACCAAGAATTCCCCTTAAATTTCTCCAAGTTATTTCCATATATCTAAATAGAAAGGGGTCATAGTTTTGTTAATGAGATTTGAGCATCATCAAATGTCACCAACCTCAACCCCTTCCTTCAGACCATGTTTCTAGCTCCAGATCCAATGAATGCAACTTCCTAGTTAGAGATATTAGCCTTCTAATATGGCCTTTTTATCATACTCTAATGCATATAAACATATAAACTTCATATAGAGAGGCTTTGTATCTAATTACTGGTCCTTCCAAAAGTATATCATATCGCCATGTCCTACCATAATTTTGAAATTTCCTTCAAGATCAATATCAAGAGCAACATAATCATATACAAATATAATGTTTTCCATGTTCCAGAGTAGGGGTGGCAATTAGGTCGGGTTTGGGTTAGCGGGTCACAGCTTGGCGAGTTGGCGGGTCAGAGACTCCAAACCGGACACGACCAATATAAATAGTTGTGTCAACTTCTTCAACCCTAACCCATATATGTCTAACCCGGACATGATCTGCGAAACCCATTTAATTATACAGTTTCACGGGTTCATGGGTCAAATTCGGGTTCGTGCGTCATATTTGGGTTCATGGGTCAAATTCGGGTTCGTGGGTCATTAATGTTTAAATAGTGAAAATTCAAGAAAAAACTTATCGACACATCCAATACTTAGAAAATGCATCCAAAGGAAAATTAAAAACATTTATGCAAAGATATATCAAATAAACATATCCAAATTTAAGTACTAATAAATAAACATATACAAAGACATGACAGCAAATCCTATAAACGTTTATGTTGTGCTCACTAGACATAGTAAGCGACTAAGTCGTAATTTGAGAAAAACTCAAACACCTAAACCTAAATGGTAAAGGTAAACTCGTAAATCTAAATTCAATAGAAAATTTAATTAAAAATATTAAACATTTTATTTTTAAATGTAATATGTTGTACGGGTTGGCGGGTTAACCTACTGACACATCGCAGTCGTCGATGCGGTCAAAAATACAAAATAAAATCTTCCTAGTCCACTAGCTAGCGGTAAGCATTGGTTAAACTGTGGAGTTCGTGGTTGGCACTATCTGTCAAAATATAACTGATCTATAGTGTTACTCTATAGGCGGCGACTATTCGTACACTTAATCCCGAAAAGAACACGAAAACCTAAAACTAAAACTAACAATCTACGCTGAAGCAATAGATCACAACCAATTGAACTAAGCTAATCTGATTCCGAGATCAAACTCAGAAAATTAGAACTCAACAAAACAGAAACGATAACTTGGAACAACGATTGTATACCGAAAACGTAAAATTGCATAAAACGTAGACCAAAAATAAACTTGCATTCATACTAAACCCGAATCAGAGCCGAATGCTTATGAAAACAGGAACCAATCCAATCTCCGTGGTCGATGGAGTTCTACAAGTCAGAACCCTTGATCGCACAAGAGTAATAACAATACGAAAATCGAAAATAAAATAAAAATGAACCAACTATTAAATGTAAACTGAAAACCTACGAAATCTGAGTCAAAGAAGCTTGAGTTCCACTCAAATGTCTGATCTTCACTCCCGAAATCCGAAGTGGGAGCCTCTATTTATAGTTGTGGAAAATGCCTCTACGCGCCTCGGTTAAGTGTTGTACGCGCCGCGGGTCAACCTTATATTCCCGTTTATTCGCACTTTGAATTTGAAATCTCATCCGGCTTAGAGCTGATCCATGTGCCCGCGTTGTGGTCTTCCTTCCTCCGCGTCGCGCGTATTACTTCGACTTTATCTTCATATTTATCTTCAACATTACCGATTTAACACGAATCCCCCTATATTTGCACTAAAACACAAAACGAGTCCTTGACACTAAAAATGAGTAATGTCAGCATCTTAGAAAGATAATTCGACTAAAACATGGTCTAATAACACCTAAAATGGCTAACATTGCCGGGTGTTATCACCCACGAACCCATATATGAACCCGAACACGCCCATATAATAAACGGGCTGGCGGGTCATAAGGCTCAACCCAAACCCGTTTATTTTAATGTCAGATTTGTGTCGTGTTTCGGATCATTTCGAGAATTGCCACCCCTATTCCAAAGTGGTTGATTTTTCTGGAATGAACAATTCATGTTGCTATTATGAATTGTAAATGCATCATGATCCCAAAGGCTTGGATTTTTAATCTTGTATATCTATTATCATTTGGCTTAGAGGATAATATTTACAGCTTTTAAACAACCCACATTGAGTCTAGCAAAGGTTTTTGGGGCCAAGACTTTGTCCGAAGCTACAGGGTCGGTTCATTAGTTTTTCGTGGCCCGACGAAGTAAGCTAATGATGCCCTTTAAATCATATTATACATCATATAACATAAATTTATAAATAAAAATACACACATGTTTTATTTAACAAAATTCATACTATTACAAATTATCTAAAACGACGTCTATGCGCATTCTTTGAAGCAAATATATCAATTACTTTATCATAGTTCATATTTGCTAGAAATTGGTTTTCAATACTCAAAATTGTTAACTCATTCAATCTTTATTGGGTTATGGTACTTCGAAAATACGACTTTAACAATTTAAGCTTGAAAAAACTTTTTTCAGCAGATGCTACAGTGTAACACCCCAAAACCCCAAAATCAGGTTTGAATACTTATCTTGATTTGTAGTAACATGTTTTGAATGTTTAAGTTTGGTAACATTTCTCTAAGATAGTCTACCGCCTTCTCATTAGAGATGGCTTTGTCATCGGTAATTGCTATGACGTTTTTTATACCCGACCCTTGGATACAATCAACTATTTTGTTTCCTATATCCTCACCCTTATGACTTTCTATCGGCCTCAAGTTTATAATACACTTATACATAACCAAATTTTCGTCAATAAAATGGGCGTTGAGAATCATATAATTAATCATTTGACACGAGCTAGTCCACTTGTCGGTTATCAAATGGACCACATTCAAAGGGTTCCTAAAAAATTTAAAAAATATGTTTTTTTCTTCAATGGAATAATCTCCAACTTCCAGCGAAATTGTAAATCGTGAGGATAACACGAATTTCCCGTTTGGTGCATTTGCATATTCGATGAATGCCTCGTTTTCAACATACTAGAATGACAATATATTCACCAATAACAAATAAATTCAACAATGCATTTTTTATTATTTTCTCATCGTGTTTCCAAACACTTACACTACCCTTCTGACCACTTCTTTTTTAAATTGTAGTGTCGTTTGGTTTTTCTCTTTCTTGTTTGTCGGGTTATATTTACAACAATTATAATGTTTTTGTAAACTAGATGTAACGTTTTTTTTATGGGATTGGCCTTGATCATGCTTGAGCAAAAGTTGGATTTTCCATGCCAAGTTGGTACACCATCCACATCAACCATCTCTTTTTGTAAAATATTGCCTGTAAGTTAAGAAAGTTTTGCCTTTTGTTGAGTTTGTCGCCCTTTTTGTGGTGGTTGTGAAGGTTGTGGTGGTTCTTGTGTATTTGGAATGAAGTCATCTTCCGTCTACAAGACATAAACACATACCAATACATTAATCAAAACCAAATATTAACAATTAAGTTCATTAGCAAAACCTACTGCAAAAACCTAGTTAAGTTCATTCTCAAATGTTGAAAAGCAATTATTATTACAAGTAACCTAGTACAATACCAATAACCTAGTATAATACATTGTAAAAAAAACAAAAGTTCATTACCAATAACCTAGTACAATACAAAAGTATGTTGTCAAAAAACCAAAAATCATCTTCACTTGGAACAATGAAACCTAGTGCGATACAATCTTTCCAATGATCATTAAGCAAACCAATAACATTAAATAAACTTTTCAATGAACATTAAAACCCTAATACAATACAAAGTTTCCAATGAACATAAAACAACAATTCTTGATTTTTAATGAACATTAACCAAACTTTCCAATGAACATTGCAAAACCAAGCACATTACAAACTTTTCCAATCAAGATTAACCAAACTATTATTGATTTCAAGTAAAAGAATAAAAACTAATAAAAAGAATTTATAAAACTTACTTGAGAATCATATTGAGTTGGAACCCAATTTGACATTGTTTATTGAAAATCGAATGCTTCTAACTTTCAATCTTGTGCAACCCTTGAAGATTTTTGGATTAATTGAGAAGGAAGAAAACGATTTTGGGTTTTCTTGGTATGATCACTTCGATAGTCGACTGGAGGTAGACGTGCACAGAGTCGGGTATGGAGGCGTGCGTGTTTTTTTGGTAGTAATATATTTGGGCTTTTAAATTTCCATGTAATACTTGTACCAAACCCAAAACCAACCGATCAAGTTGTACCAAACTCGAGAAGGACCGGACCCGACTTAAGCGAAATCTAGAAACCGAGAACCGACCAAGATATACACTCGGATCCTTATCTCGGTTCGGTTCCCTCGGTTCTCGGGCTTGGGCTCGGTTCCGAGGACCAAATTCTTAGCCCTAAAGATTACTCTTCAAATTGAAATTTTTGTATGTTATAATGATATTTTGTATTAATGAAAAACCATCTCAAATTTTAAAAATTCACTAAAAACCATGTTAAAATAAACACAATATAAATTATAAATTTCAGGCATTTATGCCATTTTCCCATAAACCATATTACACGGCACTCTCCCTTAAATATCGAACCATATTCCAGAAATTAGGGTTTTCCTTTTCGGTTACCCCTGTTAGTCTGTAGTAGCAAGGAGAGCTTACTCAACCACAATGAAGAATCAGAGGAAAAAGATAGATAACAACAAAACCCTAACACCGGAGTCCAAATTCCGCTCGGATTTCAGCATTTGCTCCAAAACGAAAGACTTCGCCGGCGCAATCTCCCTTTTCGAATCCGCGGTTTCTCAAAACCTCAAACTCAATCTCCACCACTTAAATTGCTTCCTTTATATATGTTCAAACTCCATCGAAGACAAAGGAGACCTAGCAATCGAGAAAGGTTTCAGCATTTTCAACCACATGATATCGAGTAAGATAAACCCGAACGAAGCCACTATCACTGCCGTTTCTAGGTTAGCCGCTGCAAAAGACGACGCTGATTTGTCATTTGAGCTGGTTAAGAGTTTGCTCAAGTACAATGAAAAGCCGAGGTTGAGAACATATGATGCAGCGTTGCTCTGTTACGTGAAGAAATCAGATGCAGAAATGGCGTATCTGGTGGAGAAAGATATTCTAAGTATGGGATTGTGCTTAGAGGAACAGGAGATTGCTGCGTTGCTAAAAGTAAGTGCAGAAATCGGTAATGAAGAGAAGGTGTATGAGTATTTGCATAAGTTAAGAACGAGTGTAAGATGTGTCAATGAATCAACAGCAGAGATCGTTGAGAGTTGGTTCACTGGTGAAACAGGGGCAAAAGTGGTCAGTCGTTTGGAAGACTCTGACATTGGTCGGGTCAAAGATGTGGTTTTGAAGAATGGAGGTGGGTGGCATGGGCTTGGGTGGGTAGGTGAAGGTAAGTGGGTGTTACAAAGAACAGCCATTGATTCAGGTGGTTGTTGTTGTGCTTGTAAAGATCAGTTGGCATGTGTTGATACTAGTAAAGAAGAGACAGAGAAGTTTGCTCAATCATTGGTGTCATTGGCAGTTGAAAGGGAGAAAAGATCAAATTTTACTCAGTTTCAGGTGAACAAAGTTTTCTCTATTTTTCATAGAACATTTTGTGTTGACTGTTGAGTTATTAACTATTAAGTTTCATTTCAAATATTGAAGAATTGGCTGGATGAACATAATGATTTTGAAGCTATAGTGGATGGGGCAAATATTGGACTTTACCAACAAAACTTTGCAGAAGGTGGATTTAGTGTCTCTCAGGTTGTATATCTCCAATTACTTTCTTTATAATGTTTACTGATAGTCTAGAAAAACAAGAAGCCATGTGTTCTGACATTCATTTATGCTTTTCTGAAATTGCTATAGAGCAGCTTGAAATTGTTGTTAATGAACTTTATAATAGAAGCAAGAAATGGCCACTCGTTATTTTACACGACAAAAGAATTCGTGCCCTTTTAGCTAATCCTTCAAATCGAGGGATACTTGAAGAATGGATTGAGAAAGGGGTTCTTTATGGGACACCGGTTGGCTCAAATGATGACTGGTAACAATGTTTAAAAAACTTTCCTTATTCATGTTATTTCTTTTGTAGTTAACTATAATGGTCTTCTATATTTTTGATCTCCATGCTAATTATAATACATGGTTATATATAGGTATTGGCTTTATGCTTCCGTAAAACTCAAGTGCATGCTTGTGACGAATGATGAAATGAGAGATCATATTTTTGAACTTTTAGGCCGAAATTTCTTTCCCAGGTGGAAAGAAAGACATCAGGTACGTATGTATCTTTTTTGGTTTCTTTTAATATTGAAGAGTTTAATTATTTTTATAAATTTGTTTGAAGATTCGTCTTCGTTCTAAAAGAAGTTAGTAGCAAATAATATGGAATATGTAGTCTTATGTTGGATAATAATTTGCATGACAACATTGACATAAAAAGTATGACACTAGACCATTTGGCAAGTGATACTTTTTAAGCTTTGGAAATCCCAAATTTTGGTTATGGGACAAATATTTTTGTGTGTAAAAAAGTACCCAATTATTGGGTCTATTAGTAAGGTAACATTATGTAACCATTTTTATAGGCAAAAATAGTCATTTTAGCTTACATCATCGTTTTCTTTATCTTGAAATAAAAAATCAAATAACTTCTAAGGAAATAATCAAACCACAAAATAAACATAATTTTGTAATCAAAGCCCAAAATGGAAGCCAAACCAAGAAGCTTTCAATTAAAAAAGCTGAAACCTATCAATATATTTTTAGACAAATGTCAAAAACACTCGTTCCATGATTCATTTATGCACCGAAGAACACAACTCAAAACAATGATGGGGCTTGAAGGGTGAGATCCAAAAGGCCATCTAACATACATGATGCACCCAAACAACAAATAGATTCTCCACACATCAAGGTTTAAAATTACTAAAACGCGTTTCAAGGCGTTAGCCAACACGCGAACTGAGCTTGAGCGGACTAAAAAATAATTCTAAAATATTATATAAACAAATAATTTTATGATATAAAAATATATTTCTAAGATATTGAATACGTATAACTAATATAAGTGAGTTAATATCAACATATAGGTTAATATATGTAAACTAATGCAAATAAAAAGTTAATGAATAAACATTACTTTATAAAACATATGTACCACTCATCTTACCCTTGGGTTAGGAGAGAGAGATGAACACTCTTGGATGCTATAGTTGAGATAGGGATTGAGTAAGAAATTACTAACATGATCGGTAGATGAAAGTAAATAAGAAATTGCCAGCTGAGTTAAAGAAATCGAAGGATGAAATCAAGTAATCGAAGGAAGGAATCGGCTATGTTAAGCGGTCCAAAATTGACTAGTGAACAATCGAAGTGTGAATTCAAGAAAATGAAGTCGTTCAAGAAGCCCTCAAGTTCGAACCGAAGGTAAGGAGAGAAGTTTGGTTTAAAATGTTTGTAATTTTTGTTTTTCTTTTCCGGTTTTAGCATTAGCTTAACGCTTACCTTGGTCCGCCTCAACTACGGGTCGGAGGCATCGCCTTAAGTGTGCTTTTCTTCTGGCTTATCCCCCTTGAGGCATACACCTTTTTAAACCATGCCGAACAACAATATCTTACTGCTGAAAGATTTCCACATAGTCCCTTTTGTATCTTCTTTAACAACCCTTATCTGTGGCATATGTTTAGGCAACAAGGATCTACTTCAAATCCAAGTTTCAAATTCTTATTTGCATCATTTAAGCCAAATTTTTAACACCAAATCATGTAAATAAGCTTAATTTGGTTTAAAGTTGGGGCATATCAAAAATCTAAGCAAGACAATTAATATAAAATATTGTTACATCGCTTGTTAAAGTGGAACTCATTGATCATTTGTGTTTTTGAAGTCTTGTGTAGTTCTTGGTTTAAAAAAGCGCGCCTAGGCGTTGTGATGCATGAGGCGACCCTAGGTGTTCCAAAAAACGCATCAAGTAGGTGATGCGATGCGTTTTCAATGATGCGAGCCGATGTGTGCGCTTCTGGTGATGCGTTCTGATGCGTGAGGCGTGCGCATCTTTCACCTTATGCGAATTAAATCTTTTTCTTTTTAAATTGGGCTTTAAAAGTGTACCAAACTAGGCTTATTTAGAGCAAAACCTAACCCAACAGTCTTAATTTTCTTTTACATCTCCTTCTTACGTCAATCCCACCAAACGAAATCGCCGTTGTTCTCTCTATCGATTCTTGAATAAGTTTTTAAGTGGTTTTTCTTATTTTTGTTTGTAATTTCTTAATTCTTCCATGTTATTGCTGATTTTTTTTAATTTCTTGGTGATTGTTGTAATTAATTGCTGATTTCAGCTTTTAAGTACTTGCCGATTTCTTTTAAATTAGTGCTAATTTCGGATTTTGATTTGTTTCACGTGTGAATTTTGTTAGTAAGTAATGAAGTTTTGCTAATTTCTTGCTGATTTGTTGTTGATTTATGGTTCAGTTCACTTGTGCATTTGGATTCTGATTTTTGTAATTTCTGCTTGTAATGAAGTTTGCTAATCTTTTATTGGTAATTCCGTGGTATTAAAATCAGAAATAACAGTGAAAGATTAGCAAACTTCATTACAAGCAGAAATTACAAAAATCAGAATCCAAATTCACAAGTCAACTGAACTATAAATCAACAATAAATCAGCAAGAAATTAGCAAAACTTCATTGCTTACAAACAAAATTCACACGTGAAGCAAATCAAAATCCGAAATTAGCACTAATTTAAAAGAAATCAACAAGTACTTAAAAATTGAAATCAGCAATTAATTACAACAATCACCAAGAAATTAAAAGAAATCAGCAATAACATGGAAGAATTAAGAAATTACAAACAAAAATCAGAAAAACCACTTAAAAACTTATTTAGGAATTGACACAGAGAGAACAACGGCGATTTCGTTTGGCGGGATTGACGTAAGAGAGAGACCTAAAGGGAAATTAGGACTATTGGGTTATGTTTTGCTCTAAATAAGCCCAGTTTGGTACACTTTTAAAGCCCAATTTAAAAAGAAAAGGTCCAATTCGCATCAGGTGAAAGGTGCGTACGCATCAGAACGCAGAACGCATCACCAGAAGCGCACACATCGGCTCGCATCATTGGAAACGTATCGCATCACCTATTGGATGCGTTTTTTGGAATGCCTAGGGTCGCCTCACGCATCACAGCGCCTCAGGCGCGCTTTTTTAAACCAAGCTGATCATGATACCATAATAAGTTTAATGTCCGGTCGACTGTAGGAGTGGGCTACCATAATAAGTTTGGTGTCTGACTGTACATGGTTGGATCATGGTTCGAGTTGGATAAGAGTTGGTCACCGAACCGATAACGTAGGGTGGCTAATTAGGAGGCAAATGACGCGAAGATGGGAGAGGAGTCGCATATTGTGTGAAAATGAGCGAGATATGTGAGTTTGATTTGGTAAACCTTTCAAATTAGGGTTAGAAACGTAGTATGTAAAATAAGGATATTTTGTATTATTTTTGACTCTTCTGACCATTTTACCATTTTTCACAGAGTTTGACCGATTTCTACCCAAATTGATTTCTTGGCCAATTTTCTAAAATCTTACAAGGTCATCGTTGGCCTAAAGCTTCGCTGCCAAGTCGACCCACTTATGTTGATCATTTTAACCGAGGTTTAAAAGTACTGAATCATGCCTCGAGGCGTTTTCCCTTAGCCTTACAAACGTCTATATCAAACTTAGAAAGTCATAATTGATTTATCATACATATTTAACAATTTTATATTCAATCTTAAACTTATTATTATTAAAAGTATTATACTTTATAATGTATTAAATTGTTGTTATTGTTAATATTAGGATAATTATTATGATTAAACAATTAGAAAACTTCTACCACCACCAATATCTTCCGCCTATTAATGCTGTCTATTCAAATCATCAACAACTCTTCCAATTCCCTATGATAAAAGTAAAAGTTTATTATTCAATAGGCCTCAAATGTTAATCGTTAAAAACACAATCACCTTCTTTTCACAACCTCCAAGACCCATAACTCTTCTTTCTCACAACCTACCTACAACAAGTTGGTTACTTTATACTCCCGTGATACAAGAAAAGCGTGGACAAAAACAAAAGGAAATCAAAGAATCTAGGGATGAATCGGCGAAATGAAGTTATTTGATGAAGAGGGAGATAAAGAAATTAAACGAGGTAGTTTACCATAAGTTAGAGATCTGCGAATAATTAAGCCCAAGTTAGTTTTCTAGTTATACTATATCGATTTTCTCTTATTTTTCTCATTTATAAAAAGTATGCCTCTGAATGTTTCACCCCGCCTCACTCCGTCTTGCAATGTCTCATACTAGTGAGGCGTTCGCCTCAATCGAGGGCATTCATGCGCCACAGTGATGTTTTTCCACTGCCTCACCTCAAGGCGCGCCTCACACAATATTTAAACCCTTTAAACCCTGATTACAATAATGTAAGGGAGAGCAAATTATCCCCTCTCCTCTTACATTGTTTTTTATTTTTTATTTATTTTTTATTATTTTTTTTTCGCAATAGCACCTTAGTAGATGCAAAGTAGCGTGAATGCATTGAAAATATCTTGAGATTGTCTTTGTAAGCTTTAGAATGTAAATCAGTGATCTCCATTATTTTATTCTCAATATGCAAAGCAAAAATGAGCTCAAATTTAATGAGTCTCATATGCTTAATTTACGTCTTCTTCGATCGAAATAGTGCCCACTTTAATAATTTTAAGTAATACCTCACAAGTCAGATTTAAGTTAAATCTTGATTAAGCTCGAAACTCATTAGAGGTGAGAACTTCATTTGGTATCCCTAGCTCGTTGTAATATATCAATTTGATTGGGACCTGTATCCGTTTCTAACTATCAAGTATAATTAAGACATGTAATTTGCTTGGCTTGTGTATCTCGTAGTTGAGTAGTGTGCTTTTAGGAAGCACCAACAACATTGATAAGAAATGACAATTGAGTAAACAACTTTCCATACTGCACAAACTCCTCGTGTAGTGGCTATTGCTATTTGTAATCGATGAGCAAAACAATGAACATAATATGCATATAATATGCATATCGACTATCATTTGAAATCAATACTAGGGACCTCTCGTATGTTGATTGCACCATCATACCCTTGGTCGCATATTGACTTGAAATCAAGATTGTTATGGGACAATACATAGCAGATTCCATATTAAGGATTTGTGATGTAATGTGAGGTACATAAACAAGGCCAAAGTAACTCTCCATAATAAAGCTATCGTTATGTATAAATCTCAAAACAATAGGCATTTGTTTTTTTGTTAATCTCATCAAGTGCTTATTAGCAACTAAACAAAAGTTTCCACCACCGATGTCCTCACAAATCATCCGTCTCACCCTCCTTGAGATAATATTCAAAATCTCTTTAAGAATTGACAATGATGTATATGATCCATGTTTAGGAGCAGTGTGACTCAATTCGTTCATCTCGATGTTAAAAGCATCATTTGCCTCTTAACATTTCACGAAAATTTCCATTGTTGATGAAATATGGTATTTCATCATGGCCCATAACATTATTGTTTTTTTTTTTTTTTGTTTTTTTTTGGATAAAGAGGAGATCATCCTCTGGCAAATTTTATTGATAAAAAAGAAATTACAAGAAAAAGAGGGCCAATAGCCCAAAAAAACTAACTAGAAAAATAAAAGACAAACCCAACAACCACTAATCTAAAACATGCCAACCTATCCAAACCCAAATCCAATTCCATTCAATTGAATGAAACCACATTTTTCCTTTGCAATCCAATCCAAAGATAAAAAACAAACCCATTAAATATTTGGCCCAACACTTGAAATCCAACAACTAATAATGTTTCCCATTCCCATGCCAATCTTGAACTTGAATAATCCAAGATTATCCCAAATTTCTTTCATGATAAAACCAAAGAGTTTTGATGGGTGTCCATCAACTCATCACCCAAAGAGTTTTCCTTTCCAATATCTGTTAGGAATCGGACAGGGTACACGCAGCGGAAACACTATCACACACACAAACTCACAAAAAATAAAGCAAGAAGAACACAAGGATTTTTACGTGGTTCGGATTCGGTGCAAATCCTACGTCCACGGGCTACAACTAGATTTTATTTGAATGATGAGATTACAAGAGATACACTCAATTCTTATAGGTATTGAGTTGTGGTGCATGTTCTTCTTCAACTAATGCTCTATTTATACACATCGTGTAATGTATATAATATGCAAACAATTAATGTGAACATGGAAATATAAATCAAGCTACCAAACTTAGTAGGCTACCAAACTTATTTGACTAGGAAAAGTCAGCCTTCACATTCTAACAATCTCCCACTTGAAGGCTTGAACATCTCTAATTAATCTCCTAACATAACCAGTCTTCCAAGCTTCCAGTTCCAAAGAACAAGCTAAGACTCAGTCAATTTCCTAGTTGCAGCCGCCCCTCATCATCAAGTACTAGAAGGGCCAGTTGAAGCTCCTACAAGCTCCAACTCAGTCGTGGTCAATACCGCCACCGACTCATCCCCTGTCTCAACCGGCTTGGACACTCCACCAGCTCCAGAGATACACCGAGGACCACTAACACTCTCCAAACTTTGCAAACTTCCAACAGGAGAGAATTTTTCAGTCTTAGTCTTCAAAACCCAACGGCTCTTTATAACTGTACCCGGAACACACCCCGTGCTCCCACTGTCACAAAATCCCCTGAATGGTTTAGACTTTCCGACTCGTTCAGCTAACATCCCCTTGGCTCCAGAATTCATGTTTGCAAAATGAACTCTCTTAGCACTAGATTTAGCGAACCAGATTTTGTCATGCTTAACGGGGACGGTCATACTTCCCTCAGCAGGTACCTCAACCATATATGACCCACGCTTCATACCTTGAGCAATCACCGAATTACCATTGACCACCCTCCATTTACCACCACCAAACCTTACTTCCAGTCCTTGTTTATCCAGCTGACCAACAGAAATCAATTTCTTCTTCAGCTCCGGAATCACCCTGACATTTTTCAAGTTCCATGTAGTTCCCAATGAAGTAACCAGATCAATATCTCCCATGCCCGTTACTTGAAGCATCTCGTCATTTGCTAATCGTACCTTCCCAAAATCTCCTTCTTTTAGATTCACCATCGTTTCTCCGTTGTCCATGGCGTGAAACGAAGCCCCTGAATCCATGACCCAAGAGTCTACAGAACTTTTCATACTTAGTATCAGTGCATCATCCTCAGACACACCCTCAGCACAGCAATGTTCAATTCTTTCTTTGGACATTGACTCTTAACATGTCCCACCTCTTGACAGTTACAACACTTCACATTCTTCCAAGTTCTAGACGAACTTCTTCCCCGACTCCCACTGCTCCCACTATTCCTGCTATTCCCTCTACCTCTTCCGATATTTAATAACTCAGAAGAAGACGAGCCACCTTGATTCTTGCGTCTGGTATCCTCGCCTAGAACCAAATCTCGAACCCCTTCAAACGTCATACTACTGGTCCCCACGGAACTCGTAACAGCAGTAACTGTTCCTGACCAGCTATCAGGTAGTGAAGCTAGTAGCAGTGAAGCTTGAGTCTCGTTATCAAATTTAATTCCCACAGATGACAATCTGGACAGAATTGAATTTAGATTGTTAATGTGAACAGTAACTGAGCCTTCCTCATTCATCCTTGTAGTGAACAGCTCCCTCATCAAGAACACCTTGTTAGCCGCCGACGGTTTCTCATACATGTTCGTCAGAGCATCCATCATACCACGCGCCGTGGTTTCCTTCATGATGTTGAAAGCAACGCTCCTTTCCAACGATAACGTAATAACCGCCTTAGCTTTCTTGTCCTTTGAGTTCCATGCATCTTCAGCAGCTTTTTCCATTTTCTCCGGTTTGTCACCAAGTACCATGTCCAAATCTTTCTGACATAACAATGCTTCTATTTGCATTTTCCACCAACTAAAGTCAGAACCGTTGAACTTCTCGATTACAACATTGTCTTCAGCCATTACGACAAACAAGAGACAAATATTTTATAGTACTTTTGTGTGACAGAACAGTACCCTTCAAAGTACCAAGATACCTTTTAATACGATTAATAGAAATTAGTTTCTGATGTGGAAGATCAGACAAAACTGCAACCACAGAGCATACTCTAATTTCTAAAACCGAGACCTCCTCCAAAACCCGAAGCTCTGATACCAGTTGTTAGGAATCGGACAGGGTACACGCAGCGGAAACACTATCACACACACACAAACTCACAAAAAATAAAGCAAGAAGAACACAAGGATTTTTACGTGGTTCGGATTCGGTGCAAATCCTACGTCCACGGGCTACAACTAGATTTTATTTGAATGAGGAGATTACAAGAGATACACTCAATTCTTATAGGTATTGAGTTGTGGTGCATGTTCTTCTTCAACTAATGCTCTATTTATACACATCGTGTAATGTATATAATATGCAAACAATTAATGTGAACATGGAAATATAAATCAAGCTACCAAACTTAGTAGGCTACCAAACTTATTTGACTAAGAAAAGTCAGCCTTCACATTCTAACAATATCCGCATCATCTTCTTTTCTACCATCATCACCCTCGTGTTCAATAAAATAACTAAGAACACCAAACCGATTAGTAGAACAAGAAGGATCTAAAACTCCATTACCATCACGTCTATTCTCTTTTTTCTCTTTTAAAACTTCATGTGAACGAGAATTAGCCAATCCATTTCCGCTTATGACAAAATTCTCCTTTCCTCTAAAATTTACACTATTAACTTTCTTTTTCAACGCTCCAACCGCAAATCTAGAAAAATTATTCCCAAACGAACCCAACCTTCCTTTACCATTAGCCTCCTTTACTTCTTTTTTGTTTCCTTGATTGTTAACATTTGAAACATTTTGCCTTTTCCCAACATGGACTTGACTTTTACTTTCTTTTGGATATACAAGAGAAGATTTCTTCTTTAATAAATCAATCAAGTCGACTTTACCCGGTTCCAAATCTTTGTTGCTCAAAATCTTTTGCTTTCCTTTATTCTTCTTTTTAGTAACTAAAGTAAACCCATTTTCCTCCATTCTATCATTTAAACTCGCATCCTCTTTTCCTTTTTTAATGTTGCTTTCTTCATTAACTTCTTTTGAATCCATATCCTTTTTGCTAGCCAAACTAGCTAAAATAGCACATTTAGCATCATCATGACCATAAATTTTACGATGAGAACATCTTGAAAGGTACCAAGCATAATCCACATGACAATGAAAAACGACCCTTTCCCCGGTTTCCATATCACAAGACACTATATCCAAGCTTTTAAGCCATTCCGAACCAGCCGACATCTCAATGAGTAATCTCATATAAACCGGTCTTCCCCAATGATTATCACACATCTTTAAAGTCATTCTATCCATAATGATTGGCTTTCCAAGTTCATTGGCAATATAAGCAACACCAGTTTCATTCCAATATTCCAAAGGAACATATAAATCTTAACCCAAACCGGAACCGACTCAAATTTGGGTTTAGATAAAACAAGACTGGGTTTCCATCTTTTAACAAAAATCGGAACATCATTAATTAACCAAGGGCCATTTTCAATAACTTCCATCATACCTTCTTTAGTGCTAAACCGAAAATAGAAAAAACCTTCTCTATTAACCATCAAATCTTCTAATCCAAATTGCTTCCACATCAAAGAAACAAAGTAACGAACCGTATTAAAACTAGGAGGTTTTTCAACGAAAAACCCGTATAAGGTAGAATGGTAAGGAACACTTCCCAACATCAAATTAGAATAAGGCATCTCAACTTCTCCGACCTTAGTTCCTTCCAATTTGGGAATGAATTTGATATTCGCATTAATAGAACAATTATTTTCATTTACTGTTTCAGCAAAGGACTTTTGAACATTAGATTGCATAAAGTTGACATTTGGGTTCTTTTTATCAACATCCATGGTTACTGTTTCACTATGCTTTCCATTCCAATCCAGCTTAAGAAAACAATCTTGCTTACTAGAATGATCATGAGAAGGGATAGAAGCAAAAAATTTCATCCCATTACTAGAATCAGTCTTACGTTCATTGCCCAATTCAGAAAAAAATTATTAGAATCAAAATTACCAGCACCATTTTCTTCTTGACCCACATGAGGATTCATAGGCATTGCTTCCTTGAACAGCAGGGGATTCGTTAGAGATTTTTGCTTCTACCAAATTCAAGCTCGAATCCACCATTCTGATGTTTGTTTCAATTAATTCCAGATTCAAATCAACATTTTCATTAGTCTTTAACATATCCGATTCCATAATTTTAGAAGAAATCACAATTTCAGCAGAAGGAATTGCAACAGCGGGATTACTATTAGCGATAATCGAGTTCGGTTCTTCATTACTTGACTTAATCGAGTTTATAGCAGCCGAAATAGAAGAATTACCTGCTGAAATCATTCCATTAGCTTCACTTTGTGCCAATGACGAACGAGATGAAATGAAATTGACGGGACCAATCTCAAGTCGGTTCGCAATAGCTTCTAATTCCGATAAACGCGATGAGTTAACATCTCTAAATGGATGATTCCTTCGATTCCTCATAATCGGACCAACTCCAGAAGATTTTTCTTCCTTTTGCGATTTTTTATCAGGCGGCTCACGAATCTTAGCTCCAAGCATCGATTATAGAAATTAACAGTACCCCACACGATTATACAGCAAAATCAAAGACTGTAGCAACCGGAGAACACCCCAGCCGCAAGAAAATTGCTCCCGAAGTCACGTAAAACCAGAAAAACGAGAGAGAAAATTTTCTTATTTAACATTATTAATTTTAAGTCTTGGTGTTAAAAGTATCGATTATCTCCAACATCTTAAGTATGAAATCTAGTCTGTATTGTGACAAATCATGATTTTAAGTGGTTACAAGTGTGATGCAAGCAATATGCATGGTCATTTCAAAGGTTTGCAAGCATTTGGTTTCAAATAAATGTCTATATGCGTATTATGTTCATTGTTTTGTTCATCGATTGAAATTAGCATTAATGGCCACTTCACATGGAGTTATTCCGTTGTAGAAGTTTTTTACTCGGTTTTTATTTGTTATTAGTATCGTTGGTGCTTCCTCCAAAGTGCACTAACCGAGTGAGAGTTGTACAAGCCCAGCAAATTGCATGTTTGATTTCTTTTGATAAGTTGGAGACATGTAGAGGCCTCAATCAGATTGGTACATTATAACGAGCTTGAGATTCAGATCACCTTAAGACAATTTTGAGTTTAATCAAGAATTTAAGATATTTTATTTGACTTGTGAGGTTTTACTTAAAACTATTGATGAGGGCACTAGGTTGATTAATGGAGATGCAAATTCAGCATATAAGACTGTTACTACATTTGAGTTCATTTTTATTTTGCATCTCAAGAACAGGGGACATCACCGATTTCATTTTTTCATCTTTACAAAGATTTGATGGAATAGGTGAGATTTGAAATTTATTTGACCTAATCACAACTTTTGCCCACTTTCTTCCCTTTTTTTCCATGCTATTATTTTGTCTCCGGGCTAAGGCCTAAAGTAAGAAAGAATTCTTATTTCACTAATTCTTAGTTTTTTTTTTTTCTATGTGATATTTTATGGAATTCTTTATAGTTCTCCCATTTTTTCTATGCTTTTTTATTGCGTCTATATAAGGTGTTGTAGGTTCTTATACATTTATTATGTCCTTTTATGAATTTATTATGTATTTTCTGCTGATTGAGTTGTTAGTTGTATGTCCTTATGTGTGTGGTAATGAGTTCGGTGCATTTATGATATTTGAATTTGATTTTGATGTGTTTAGGATATTCTAGACTTTTGTGATAATGTCATTATTCTTTATAAGGTGTTGTAGGTTTTTATTCATTTATTATGAATTTATTACGTTCTTTTTGCTGATTCAATTATTACTTATATGTGTGGTAATGAGCATGTTGCATTTATGACATTTGAAGTCGATTTCAATGTTTTTATCACATTTTAGACTTTTGTGATAATGACATTAGTTATGAATTTCTTTTATGAGATATAATATTTTATAATTACAATATCATATATTTTTATCTTCCTGTTACTTTCCACCATGCAGGTTCACTACACATTCCCAAAAGGCCAACTAAAACTTCAAATGCCACCATCATATTCCATTATCATTCAGGTATTACTATAAAATTTTACTACATTTTCACAAATTTATGATTTAACAAAGTTGTCCCTAAATACAACATTCATTGTATTAGGAATCCGAAAAAGGGACATGGCATGTACCTTTAGTGGGTGATTACACTGATGAGTCATCAAGAACATGGCTTTGCATTACCCGTTCAAACATCTATAAAACTTCTAATAAGAACCCTAATTCTTCACTTAATTTTGGTATAACTGGTAAAAGAAAGGAAAGATCTGTATCTCCTACCAGGTAGTATTTTCACTTGCAAGAACCACCTTAAAGATTTTGAATTTTTTTTTTTCACATTTTTTTTACCATGTAAGTTTTTGTGCGGACTTTGTTGTATTATCTGAGAAGTAATTTAACAGTGACCAAGTTTTTTTGCAATTTGATATATCAAGTTTCCTTGAGTTTCTAGTGAGTTTTGTTTGTGGAACAATGGTTTTATATTTTATCAACGAAGAACGAGGAACAATGCATGTTCTTGAATTGATTTAACTTCAAAGCGTCGAATGTAATTTAGGAAATAAAAAATGATGTGTATAAACAAGTTATCTAGCCCTAAAAGAGTATTTAGTTAGGAGGTATTTTGGAATTAGAGAGAAATACGACCCAAATATTATTAAAATTTAAAAATTAAAATTTAAAAATAAAGAGATGTTGAGAACCCTGCGAATCATGCAATATATGCAATTGTGGTGAATGAGTTGTAGTGTAGCAATATGAAGTGTTTCTTTGGTGTTCAAATGAAGTGTTGTTCGATATGTTGCTTTGGACCTTACAATTTCGATGTGGAGGGCTTGATGGAGTTGTATGTATGAGACGTTGTCTCTCTTTCCGCCTAATGCCTTGTACTTGGCATATTGCTATTTTTCTGACGATATGGAGGGCTTGATGGAGTTGTATGTATGAGACGGCTGTCTCTCCTTCCGCCTAATGCCTTATACTTGGCATATTGTTATTTTTCTGGGAAGGAGAACGGTACCTTTAATAAGTTTTATTAATAAAAAAAATTAATAACAATATCAAGCTGGACGCTCCTATATATGGAAAAGGAAATACCCATTAACATAGGCCAAGTGGACACAGAACTAAATTAGGGTTCCAAAATTAAAAATAGCCACATGGAAAACAAAATGCAACAAGCCCTTTAATAAAACAAACCATATATACATAACTTCAAATTAAAACCTAAAAAAGTGCAAGAACCTAACAACCTATTTTATGAATTTTTTTTTAAATATACCTAAATTTTTTGTATGCTGCGATTAAGAGAATTAAAAAAAAATCATTTTTTTTTGTATATGTATAGGATGATATGTAAAAATGTTTTGTTTTTTTAAAAAAAAAGATCTTATATGCATATTATATTCATAAATGCAAAGGCATGTGAATTTTTATATACATATAAATATAAATATAAAAAAGTTGATTTTTTTGAATTTTATAAAACCCTTAATGGCATATTTAAAACAAATTGGGTATAAATTTTTTTGAAAAATATTATATAGAAAAAAAGTTCCTAGGTTTTTCATTTATTTAGGTTATCTCTCTCACTCTCACTCACACACGCACACGTACATGCACGCACACACAGTCACACACACACACAACACACGCATGCACGCACGGATGTAAGATCAAATACAAACCATAAATATTGTATGAACGTAAGTCCATTTGTGGTCCATTAATTTATAAAGGGTATCATAGTAAATTTACATAATAATTAATTTTAATTTTGTCCACTTATTTAGGAAATTCCAAATTTCTTTCTCTCTCTCTCTCTCTCTCTCTCTCTCTCTCTCTCTCTCTCTCTCTCTCTCTCTCTCTCTCTCTTCCATTTTTATACGGGAACCTCTAACAAACCCCACCTAGCATTTTCGATAAACGCCTTTTACCATCGATCGTCGTCGTCTTAGAATACACCACCGCTGCCGGCGGTGGTCTTTTTGATACAACGGAAGAAGAATCACGTCCACTGTTAAATAGTTCAGAGTCAAAGCCGCGTTCTAAATCGGTGAGGACTAAGGTCCCGGAGGTGGGGGTCCATCTTTTCCAGCATGGAGAGGGTTAGATCGATGTCTTTAAATCAAGTTTAGGTGGATGGAATCAAGACCATCTCAAAGTTGGTGATATATTAGACAAATATGGCTTCAAATCGGTACATGCTTATAATAGGCAATCCGGTAGGGGTGTTCCGATCTGGTTTAACGCTAGAAATTATGCTACCGTACAAGGATGCATCCGAAATTTTATATTGACGGCGAGCCTAAGATACTCTACACTTTTGGTTACTCGTGCTCCTATGGCCCAACAAATGAATAAAATTGTGTATTTAATTTGACAAATAGACTAAATATGAACTAAAAGTACTTAGATTTAATTATAGATAGGGTTATTACGTCTAAAAATTTTTATGTCCAATATAAAAGAAGCAAGCAAAAATTTTACCATCAAAATACTATTCTGTAAAAAACACCAGGGGTTTTTTTGAAGAACACAAAATATAATTGACAATACTGTCTTTAGCTTCCAAACTGTTATAAAAGTTAAACAGGATTGACTCCGGCAGCCGCGGGTTTGCTGAAATATACGATCATCGTCGTCGTCGCTGAAATCCGGCAACCGTGGGTTTTCTGAAACATACAAGATCTAAGCATTCTTTAAGAATGAAGACCGAAAAAAGAGTATTCTTTAAGCATGAAAGACTGATACTAAAGCATTTTTTAAGAACGAAGACTGAAAAAAGAGATGATTGATGATTCAAGAATGCTACATGATAAAACGTTGAAGAATAGGAAAGGATGTAGGATTCTTGTATTTCAATTTCTCCCGTTTACAAACATATTATTGAATAATGTAGTATATCTTTACAACAAATTCTCAAAGAATGTAGTATAGAGAGTATGTATATTCTTCTAAGTATTGTTCATATTCTAGTATTTCAATTTGGTTTGGTTACAAACTATATTCTTGAAGAATTTTGTACTTTTTTGCATATTCTTCGACATATTCTTGAAGAATGCAATATATATTGTGCTTTTTTTTTTTTTTTTGTTTTTTGTTTTTTGCATATTCTTAAACAATGTTTCATTTTAAAGTAAGAATGCAGTATATCTACATTTTTTTTAAATTGTTGTTTTTACAAACCACCACAATGTTACAAACCATATTTTTAGGGGTTTAATTGTAAAAACTGATCGATTAATTGTCATATATTTAATATTAGGCCATTGCATCTAAAACCGTAGATCATTTCGATCGAACACTCCAAAATTGGTCCTACATTCACACAATAGATGCAATTCATATTTAATCCTATCTCTCTCTCTCTCTCTCTATATATATATATATATATATATATATATATATATATATATATATATATATATATATATATATATATATATATATATATATATATATATATATATATATAGAGAGAGAGAGAGAGAGAGAGAAAGAAAAGGAGAGAGAGAGAGTGAGACACACACACACACACGTTCCATCGAGAATTTAAAAATGGTAGAGATCTCGAGAATAAATCTGGGCCACACATTTTTTCATATCGTTCCAACATTCCAGCACTGTCGGTGCGTTGCCGTTTTAGCAATGAGATGTGTATATAATTATTAATCTATGATTGCCATCTCCTCTACCACCTTAATCACCATTACCACCACTACTACTGCTGCCGCCACTGCCACCTCTACCACCACCTACCCCACAATCACCATCGCCACCTCTTCCACCTTTACCACCCCCTCTACCTCGCCACCACCACCACCACCACATCCGACACGCTACCTTCGCCACATTTACCACCACCACTAGCACTGCTACCCCTACTGCTATCGCGAGCACCATCGCTAATGCCACTTCCACCACCTCTACCATCATCACCACCACCAACGTCACTGCCGCCACCACCGCCATCGCCACCGCTACTTCCACCACCATCTCTACCATTGATACCACCACCCACCGTCACCACCACTACCTCCATCACTGCCACTGCCACTGCCACCGCCACCGCCGCCGCCGCCGCCGCCTTCGTCACCACCCAACACTACTACGACATGCAAATCATACACACACATGTGTGTATATATATATATATATATATATATATATATATATATATATATATATATATATATATATATATATATATATATATATATATATATATATATATATATATATAATAACAATCTCTCTATGTTGCCGCGGCAGCACTGGAATGTCGGAGCGGTAAGAAAAAAAATACATGGTCTGAATTTATTCTCGAGATCTCTATTTCACGTTCTCTAACTTGTGTTATGCCTCGACCTACAAACATACCTGAACCAAAACCCTTTTTGCTATAAGAAAACCTTATATGTTAGTTCCTTAGACAGCAAGGCGTCCTTCACGTCATTGGTAGTGATCGTGTTTCTACCATACAACAAAATTAAAATATGAATTCACTAGAGAACACAAAAGAATAAGAGCTTGGTCACCGTTTTCAATTTTTAACTTCTACACCTTGTAGATCAAGTATAATTCAATTGGGCCGCTAATCAGCGATTGACGGACGAGATTATTGGAGGCAAAGGCGCACGACACTGACAGAATACAAATGTTCTTCCTCTGATGACCGATCTCACTTCTTTCTAGCTGTTGAACAAAATTCCCATAATGTACCCTAATGTCCCCTCGTGGTTCCCGTTCGTCTTTGAATTTTTTAATGTCATCTTCTACCATGCTGCACAATAGTGGCGATCCTGGGGTCTGACGGTGGTGCAGTCGCATAGAGCCTCCGATTGTAAGGGGTCTCAAAATTCAATGGAAGATCTCTAGTTACAGTATACGTTTTCTCATAAAATATCTTTTTATGAGTTATTATTAAAGAAAATTAGCTTAGTAATTACTTATAAACATTGTAACATTTGGTTATAATCTGGAAGTCATTTTATTAATAAAGAAAACAACGGAAAACCAAAAAATAAAAAACTTATCACAAATCCTAAACATGCTTATCAGCAATTTAAGAAAAGAATCTACATCCAAGAAAAATAGAGATTCCGTTTCTAATTTCCAGCAATGTTTTTTTAATTTCGATAAAATCCACCACAAACTAAAGAAAACATATCTACAAAAATCAAACCTAAGAAACCTAACTGTGACAAGTTACGACGCCAATGAATCACCGGAAACTGTTGCTTATATCTTCACCAAAAACTGTTGTTTTTGTTGCTTGATATCTTGCCGGTTGTCAGTCTCTCATTGACTTGCTATACAAAACATGTTAATATCTTCAATTTCTTTCTATCTTCCGACCGGACTACCGTACTTCTCTCTAAAGATGAAGGCTCATGTTTCTTTGAATGATTTATTTGTGAATTCATGATGAAGTACAGAAAGTCAAAAACAAGGTTCTTTGTTTTTCAGTTTGTGTAGTATCTTGTGTCTATCACCGTCTCTAATCCTTAAGAAGATTAAAATAGTAAGCAAATCTTTTCCAAACTAAAACTTTTAAATTTTATTTGCAATTTACCATGTCTTGGAATAGATTAAATGCTTTGGCTTTGATTTCAATTAAGAATGAGTTTCTTGAAAATATTGCTTATGAAAATGTAATAGATGAATTTGCTTCTAAAATGCTAGAATGTCGATGTTTAGAAAATAGTAATGTACTGGCTACTAATATTCTTTTGAAAAGTTGCGTATAATAGTTTCAGTTTACTACCAATGAGTGAAGATTCGTATATGATGTTGTGGTGGTAGATTTACAAGCTGTTTGTTATCAATGTTGAGTTTTGAATTTAGCGGTAAAGATTTACTTGATAATACTTTACAAAAAATTTATGGGGCTTCACTTTGATTTTCACACAAGGCCTCCAAAATGTCAGGATCAGGCCTGCAACATAGATTTTTTTTATTGGAATTGGAGTCGGATTATCGGACCTTCAAACAATCAAGGTTCAATTTTGGATTTTGTAGATTTATTTTGCTGATACATTATAGTCTTTTTTATTCTCAATTTGCTGTAATATTCGCAAACAACAACCAAGGGATAGTTGTGAGTCTTTGAAACTGTGTATTCTTGCCATTTTATATATTCAAATTCATATAATTTTATTTGTTTTTGCGTTTCTGCTTATTTAAAAACGTTAATTATTCAAGTTGATTAATGACTAAAAAAGTTTAATTAACATTCTGAAAATCCTAGTGTTTTGATGCTTTGTGTGTTTTATTTGACCACTACTAGAGAAAGGGGTATTTAGCCACGAAAAATAGCCACGCAAATTTTGCGTGGTTAAATAGCCACGCAATTACAACACATCTGTTACACAACCTGAGACCTTAAATTTAGACACGCATTTGTGACGGAAAGACCACGCATCAGAAATTCGTGGCTATGGCGTGGCTAAATAGCCACGCAACTACCACGAACTATGTTTTAAAGTATCAGGAAAAGGGATGGTGGTTATTGCGTGGTTAAATAGCCACGCATATACCACGACAAGATAAAATCGAAAAAATTAGGAGCTAAGATTCAAACCCTGGTCTCCTCTGTGGGGGGAACATCAACTACCACTTCGACTATAAGCCTCATCCGTTTATTATTACCATTTATTTCAATATAACCATTTCAAATAATAAGTATTGTTGTTATTATTATTATTTTCGTTTATGTTTTCGTTTTATTAATTATATCGTTTTGGGCTTTAAGCCTCATCCGTTTTTGTTTTATTGGTAATATTATTAATATTATTATTTTTTTCGTTTTCGTTCAATATATCTCTTTCGTATTATTATTATTATTATTATTATTGTTACTATTATTATTATTGTTGTTATTATTAATATTATTAGTCTTATATTTTTATTATTACTGTTAATATTATTAATATTACGTGTGTGTGTGTGTGTGTGTGTGTGTGTGTCTATGAATATGAATGTATGCACATCAATGTGTTGGTGTGTTAAAATCACAAGTGCTTATACACCTTGAAAAATATAACGTTTGAAATGAACAACGAGTTTGGAAGGTGTATACACTTATGTGTAAGTCGAATTATTTTGCGTGTCTAACCCCCCTATTTTCTAGTAGTGGACTATTTACTTATTCATAGATAATTATTATTAATTTTTTATTGTCATCATTGTTAAATAGTGAATTGGGAATTAAAACCCGTATGAATTGTAAACACGCGCGCCGCGGCTGATAGGTGTATAATTATACACCTTTTGCACGTTTATTTACCGCATTCAACATCGTATTTTGCCTTTAAAACGTGCTATATGCATGTTTTCGGACTAATGTGTTCATTTTGGAGCAAAAACCATTTGTTTGTATAAAATGGTATGTTTTGCAGGCATTTTGAGAATTGGACCATCAATCATATATCAAACGGAAGTCTCACACCAAGTTCCAAACAATTCGGACGAGAAACGGAAAAATTAGACGAAAGAATGGCCCCTGTTAAGGAGCACGAGTCGTGCTCTTTCCAAGGCTACATGTGCACGAGTCGTGCACATGCTGGGAAGCAATTTTAACACTCTACTTTGATAAGCACGAGTCATGCGCATATATGCACGAGTCGTGCTTTTACTGGAAGCCATGTGCAGCAGGAATCTTCCAGCAAATCAACTTTTAGAGCATGGGGTTTTCACCATTTTATTAATCCGAACTGAGATCTCTTCAAAGCCATTTGAGGACTATAAATAGAGCATTTGAGAGGAGTTAACAACACACTTGAACATACTTGAAGATACTTCAAACACTCTTTTTTATTCTTGAATTCCTAGTCATTTTCTAGCTAGTTTGAATTTCTTTCTTTGCAATTATGCAGATTTTAGCTAACATGAGTGGCTAAGTCTCATAACATTCGGCTTTTAGTCATTTATCTTTCTTGTCATTAACATTTGTGCTTGGAATGAAGTTTTGAAGTTATTAAAACTGTTTTGGTTTAGTTTTGTCATTTAAATTTTATTACAAATTTGGTCCCTACTTTGGAATTTAGTCGATCACTATATTCTGGTAGTTAACCAATTATAGTTATATGTATTTTCAGTTGTTTTGAAGATCATTGTTGGTAACATCTTAGAAATAACTTTACTTTTTAAAAGCTTGACACGAGGAATCAATCAAGTTCTTAAGAAGTAAAGAACCAACAAAAGAACGTAAAGCATCACTCTTGGTCAATTATAGCATTAATCACTAGTTGACCATTGTGTTGTGCATACCTTTTATAGAATTTTAGTGTTATTCCTTGTTCTATATTAGTGATGCACGTTTCTTTTGTCCCGGTTAATTTCTATGTCTTAAATTACATGCTTGTTCTTAGTTCCTTCATCCAAAGGGACGGAATATTGAATTTGGATTAAAGCTCGCGTATTTAAGTGGTATCTTGTCTCGGTTGAGATACATCTATCTCTTCAAGATGACCATTGAGATATTCATTTATATATGAGAAAACAATACTTCTTTCACAAATAGAGACCATTGAAGTATTGAGCATATTAATTTGGATCTCTTCTAAGTTGATGTGTTATTGTCACTTTCCATTGACAAGAACCATTACTTAACTCTTAATTTCATCTAATACGAATATGCGACAAGATTGATTAGACTAGAAGCCGAATGTCCTTTTAATTATATAAATCACATTCTTACTTATTTTCTGTTTATCAAGCGACTTGACAAACCCCCCCTTGAACTTTACATTTATGTGTCCCAATCTCTAGAAGTTTGAAAACTTGGCAAGAGATTAACTCACCCCAATTCCCTTGGGTTCGACTCGTACCACTACTATACTATTCTTAATTGAAGAGTATTTAGAGGTCTTTTGACATATCACATTTTCTGTCCCATCATTATAAACTACATCCATATTCCATTACTCTTTTATTTGTTTGGTAATTCCACGACCAACAGCGGCCCATTAAGTGTCCGCGTCGCGTGGGCCGTGAACAGCTAGGGTATGGCTAGGGTTTCTTGTAATGCCTATAAATATAAAAGCTGGTCATTAGGGTTTAGGGTTGTCAGTTGTCAAGTCTGAAGTCAGTAGTCAGAAGATGCCAATTTACTAGCAATCTAGGTACGCTCTGTAACACCTGTATTTAGCTCTGGAATAAAGAACACTCTCTCCTGCCCGTGGACGTAGGTCATCTTGGACCGAACCACGTAAATCTCTGTGTCAATACTTTGCATTTATATTTCCGCATTTATATTCTCGTTATTATTCCTGGGCAATAGGTTATAGATTTAGGTCTATTTCCTAACAAGTGGTATCAGAGCCGCGGTTTCAGATCTGTAGTGTTATAGATCTGTGGTTATTTGCGGTTTTAGGTCTGCGTGTTTTAGATCTGGTTGTAGTTCTGGTTGATTGAAATCGGTAGTAGATCTAGGGTTTACGGCTTCGCCGCGTCGCGTCTGTTGAAAGACCGCGTTGCGCTTGTTGAAGGATTGCGTCGTCTGTTCAAGCCCGTGTCGCGCCTTGTTGGAGTCCGCGCCGCGGCGACGACGAGCAGTAAGCAGTTTCGGATTTACTTGTTTATCAAAGACTACAAGGATCGGTTGATTGAAGATGTCATCTCACAAGTTCGATTTGGAGAAGTTCATGAAAGGTTTTCTGCAAATCTATGAACTAAAATCCTAAGTTCACATGCAACCTAGATTGGATCTATGTTTTCTTACTTTGAACATGTAACTAATTCCTAAAGGCCAAACAAAAATTAACTAAAAGAATAAAATAGAAAATCTAACCTTTAGTTGTTTCTTGCAAGCTAAGCAGCACAAGTGTCCTGCCTCAAATGAGATCACACCCAGGGAGCCAGGGAGTGGACGAAATCCAGAGAGAGAGAGAGGAGTCATAAGATGGCGTGAATTATGATGCCTGGGGTCTCTATTTATAGGCTCCAGGTGGTTACAGATAAACCTTATAGATAAACCTTTTTAATTCAAATCAATATAAACCTTTTATCATTTGAATTAAACCTATTTATCCTCTATATATTAATTTCGATTATAAGGATAATTATATCCTAAAAATCGCCAATTAATATTTCACCTGGACAGTCACTACTCAACTATTGAGTAATTACAAAATAGCCCCTGCACTTGTAATTAATCAAATTAATCACCAAATTAAATTCAATTAATTCCAGATTAATTTCTAATTAATTACTATAGTTTCTAATTAATATATTATTACTTTAATATATTAATAAACTATATATTTAATTCCTGTTGATTTATTTATCACATAATAAATCAACCTTTCTCTCTACCGAACTTTCTACCAAACCTCCAGCTATGAGGGCAACCCAAATGGACTTTGCTACTATTAATTAGGTAAATACAAATTATTAGTCATGGCTTAGACACCTAATCCAACAGTCTCCCACTTGGATAAGTCTATGACTATAATTACCAAATTAATCAGGAAACTATAGCTTCCTAGAAACTGCTGCCGAACTCTGACCCAGTCAGTTCTGTCCATTGATAAGTGATCAAATGATCCTCCGTACAACGAGATAATTTCAGACATGAGACATGGACTGAGATCAATCTCTGTCTGACACTGTTTCCCGATTTCCGATTTTGCATATGACTTTTAGACTTCTAATTGAACACATCAATTCAGTCCTGGCTGGCCAGCACTTCAGTCAACTTCAAAATCATCGAGTGACCAACAGATATCTGTTTCCCGTCAGGGTCATGGGACGAATAAGCTTTGACTCATATGTTATATCTTTTACCCGACAAATCATCCACAACAGCACGTTTTATAACACCGAGTTACCGATGCGCTTTCGTACTATCAATGAGCAACCGCCTTGCAAATTATAACTCATATCTCTCCACTTCAAGACCATAAGATATTATCGTCTCAACATTGCTCGTGATGTAATCCATGAAGCAATCTATTGAGCATGGGTTTATCCAATACTCAAATCTCTATTTCCAAGTACTCATGAACGTTGCAGCAATCTTATTGCAATGTCTAACTCCTTAGACAATCTACAAACCAATTCATGACAGTCTTTCTTCATACTTACTTCCTAAAAGTATGAGCGACTGTGGATATTTGAGTAATCCAATTACTCAGGAAGTAAACATGCAAAAAACGAAACATAAAATCTGACTGGCAGCTACTCCTGCTAATTACCAAGTCTCCACGAGGTAATCACCAAGTCTGATTTATCATAACTATTATCGGTTTCTTATTCTCTTTTAAACTTTGAATTCAAACCTTTTATATCATGTCTATTATGACCTTTTCACTCTTTCTATGTATCCAAGTGTTTAACACTTATACACTTTATTGCAGATAATCCAATCGGATACTCTTCCGATGATATCTCAATTTGTCATTCTGTCTTTCTCTCTCACAACTCCATTCCGGTGATGTCTACTGTGACTACCCATAGTTCTCGGGATCTATAGTCTACATGACTATACCCTAATACTATTTTGACGTATCATGATGTGCCGGTGAACCACACGCGCTCCATCATAAAATAATGAAACTCCTCAACCATGAAGTCCTACAGCACCACGTCCTGGTGTCATCAATTTCTGATTTGAAACTCCTTTCAAATCGTTCACCCTAATCATTTCCCAATGATTTCTCACGTGTGTTCAAAATCCAATTAGTACTCTCAGCCAGGTCATATCCTGAAACCATGCTCTAAGCATCAAGTCATCAGGATATGTTCATGACACTTTTGATTGGTCCAAGAGGCTCGTGGAACCTGATGTAATCTTCATTCCGAACCCTTTCAGAATCCTAAGATTACCATTAATCCTTGTGTCATGATTTTCGGAAACCATTTCCTTTCGGAGACTCTTTCTTATGCATCTTGAATCCCATCAAGATCATGTTCTCAATGGCTAAGTCTGTACTTTCAGTCTCATCTATCCGATAGATGTCTGTGATCTACATGAGTATGCTGCACCTTCTCTGTTTCTTTCATGCCAATTCATTACACTTTGCGATGACAGGAAAACCCTTTCCTGGGGTTATGCATCTTGAATCTCATCAAGATCATATTGGCAGAATTCTGATCTATCTAATAGATATTCACAACCACCTGAGTATGTTGTATCTCTTAAAGTCTTTCATAGCGAATCGTTTCTTAACACCAAGTCATTACACTTTGTAATGATAAGAGACGTTTCCTAGAACGGGTATGTAACCCACATACAATGATAGCAGATAACAACGATACTCCCACTGGCCTTGACACGGTTATATGACTCTTTCAGACTATTCACAAAATCCAGAACTTTTGGCACATTTTGCGAAACCGAAATCTAAACCTTTCCGACATATTGATGGAAATCTTTCAGGCTGTTCAGAAAATCCAAACCTTTTGGTCTATTTTAAGAATCCGAATATCCTTTCTTGCGAGATGCCCATGGGACGGATCCCGAGGCCATGTACCTTTTTGTAATGGCATGCTCTATGTGAGTCCCTATTAGTGTGTCGGTAAACCACACACGCTCCACTAACGACTCACACTATGACACGCAGAATCCTCTCGGATTTCATCTTCTATTGAGAGTGCGTCTCTCAGAATCAATTGCTTGACCCTAAGTGATGACTCATTCAACCAGATGTTCTGTAAGTACATTTCTATGTTCCCTTCTTTTGATGATTCAATTACTCCCACTGGTTCCTAGACCAGTTGTAAAATCGATCAAACTTTCACATAGATTGTGTCTCGCGCTAAGGTTCTCTTATTTGGCAGCAACCGGGCTCACCAATGCTTCCTAGTAGTCAGATTACTTATTCGTACCATCTTTAGTGTTTTTACCACTAATCGATATGTCACCCAAATCATAACTCTTTATGACGGTGACCAAAACTATAGGTCAAGCGAAGAGAGGGTATGTCAGGTTTAACAGGAATCTGATTCCTGGTCAAGGCCCAGTGGTGACTAAAGGTTCTTTCACTTGGCTAATCCCTGAACTCCTTCAGGACTATTCTTACACCCACTGTTTCCTTAGAACATGAGCTCTTTCTAAAAGAACTCTTCTTTCAAAGGATAATCGGGATGGCCAATGAAACGACATTGCTGATCAGTTTCAGGCTTGTCATGAGATTCAGACGAATGCTACATGACCCCGGACTTTCTATGTACCAGTGGGACGATCCCATCATTACATTTCAGACAGTGTCGACATAACCTACTTAGTCTAAGATATGGTCGGAATATGGCTTCTGTGGTCTGACTGGTTGAATATTCAATTCATTGAAATATTAATCGGAAATGTATCTTATACATCGAGGATCAAAACCATTTCGATCAATGCTCCATCGTCTTCCCTAAGACACATTATAACCATTAATGTTCTTGGAAGAGGATAAACTGTGAAACATTTTCTCAGTCTATGTTTTCACTCAGGATCTGTTGATCTTATACTTCCTTTGAAATCCTTGAACACTTCAAGGTTATAATCAATCGCTTATTCTGATGAGCGAAGCCATATTTTTCGAACTAGGAAGTATAACTAATCGTGTTCTGTTCGAAGATTCGAGCAATACACAGTAACTTATGTGTCTATTGCTCAAAATATCAAGGTCTTTTACATCCTTATGTAAATTTATAACTTTGTTAATATTGTTCAAGACATGCAATCATCACCTGACTCCAAGTCAACTGATTCCAAAATCCTATCCATTGGATCTTTGGGTAATTCATTTCTTGCTACAATTAATTTTATTAAGCATTCAATTCATCATGCGACTCTAAGTCACATGATTCCAAAGTCCTGTCCAACTGGACCTTTGGTTGAAGTGATTCTCATAAAATTCACTTTAACAATCATAAACAACACAATTTATAAATCCAATCCCATTGGATGTATCAACATTCAAGTTATTACTATTTATGCCATTAACACATTCACACAACATTTCGAGGACAATTAAACAATCATGTTTCAAGAAAAATATTTTATTAAACCAGAACTATCCTCAGAACAATGTACTATGCGAATCCATGTCATATGTGTATAATAACAAGAGTAAATATCTAGCCTAACTCCAAAAACTGCACGAGCTCCAGATCCAATCCGAATATGCTCTTGTGCAACAACATCCCGCATCCTACAGAGTCCGTGCATACAGAGCAAATGTAAGAAACACATCCTGTATCAAGGAAATGAGGATCAGGTATTATGAGTTTTAAGATATTACTGAGTTTGCCAAACGGTTTGCTTTGGAGCATTTTTCCAATCTTTCTGTGACTGTGTCCCACCTTATGGATTCCCAGTTTGAAACATCGAACAATCGGTCCAGACGATCCGGATCATTTCTTGACGCACCTTAAAACTGGACTCAATCCTGAAGCAGCTGAATCGTTAGAACTATGCTTCACCATGAATGACTCATACAGAGTCTACATCGAATGCATTTCTACGATTGTCTTATCCGGTTACCCTTCCTATTCATCTGGATGAACAGATCAGCGAGTCGAGCTAATGCTTAACTCCCGATCGCAAGGGGAGACCAGTTTTATACTGTTTGCCTATGTGTCCCTCAAACTTGGGAACATGCAAACTAGTGCTACTTCCTTCATGCTTGTAATTTCAAGCTCTTTGAAGATCCTAGTTCGTTCCCTTTTTCCAACCATTTCTCGGAACCTTTCCTCAACTAGCTGTGCCAACTTATCTGACCCCAGGAATTCTAAATCCCTGCGGAACTCGGGGTCAATGATCAATAGCATAAGGCAACGAACTTCCTTGGACTCAATAGTCAAGGAGTCATGCTCATCACAAGCTGCAGTGTGATGCCATGTTTGGGAGCGGACACTCAGTCAGATATGGTTTGCTAGCAAAACTAAGAACTATTCTCTAATTGCAAAAACATATCACACAGTCAAGGCCAGTCAGTCTTACCATATTTAACAGGTGCTTTCTGAAGCTCTCAGAAATGGGTGAAGGATGGGAAGGAGGAGAATGACACTTTCTTCAAACATATAAAATTTGAATTTATTAGTTTAATTAATCCTTTTAAATAATTACCCAATTTATTATTTGACAAGGCTAGGATCCAAAATACCCCAACTATGTTGTGAAGAGGGATGCCGTAATCACAACACATTGGTCATTAAGGTAGATAACATTTATCAATTTCAGTCTTATGAAATTCCTAGATCTGTGAGATTCATTGAACTGTTTAATGGCATGTTTAATCTCGGATATGCCCCACCGTTTGTGACTGGGATGCCGAGGATCACAAACCAGGTGTGAATAATCATGCAAATTAGTTTGGTACTCTCGGGGTCCATTATCATCTCAAATTGATGTGCCGGTTAACCACACACGCTCCATCAACAATGATAACACCCGAGAAACCCATTGTCACTCTTTATGAACCCCCATTAGTGTGCCGGTGATGTGTTTTCAAACATACATATAAAATACCCAGAAAATGGTACCAACAACTTGGTATGTTACGAGCGTATATATGATATTAGCAATTGGTTTTCACATTAGTTTTACATTTCTTGAACAGGGATATACCATGTATGAATAGAACAACACAATTAGGCAAGTGGACCTAATCGGTTGTAGTATAGTATTGGTAAATCCGGGTTGTCGAACCCAAGGGAAAACGGATATTTTTAAGTTAAGAAAATCAATTATTAATTAACAATTATTCAAGCAAACAGTAATTAAAAAGGAGGGGGGGTTTTGAGAGAATGCATTGACTCGTGTCAAGAGACAGCGCAAAAGTTTATTAAAATCGGAAAATATAAATATAAATTACAAAACATAAAAGTAAACGTTTATACTTAGATTCGATTCAACCATCTAGTTATGTTTGATATGCTATTAGTGCAATGGATATTGAAAGCTAAATATCGATTTCTAGAGTGATTAGATGTTTTGGTCCAACTACCTAATCCTATGATTATAAGGTCATTAATGGCAATGGTCATGCAATTACATATTCCAAATAATCATGTATTGGTTCGTATCATACAAGATTCATTCGAGTTTTTGATCTCAATGGTCATGAAAATCAAAATGGTTTGTACAGATTGGTCCTCTAGTACAAACTTGTCATACACATATAAGTTCCTACCTTCGTGACTTAACCCTAGGATTTGGTCCATCACTAGTCATATCTGTCTAATGGTCATAGCACAGTTATGATAAAAGTCATATAGTCAGATTGGTCCTCTAGACTAAAATAACTCAGCAATAAGTCCAAAAGGAAGGTTCCTTAACATATATGATAGTCAAATAAATTATGCAAGATAAAATATAAAACGTTCAATATCCGATAAATAACAATCAAATCATAACTAGATAGTATTCAAATCTAAGTAATGAATAATGCAGATAAATATAACATGATCTGAAGAAAACGGCCTAGGAAATCATAGTAGAATGCTAAACATATATAAAGCAAACCGAATGAAGTCCCGGCCGAACATTCTTCAAGCTCTCGATTCCATATGCACCGTACCGTCTCCTCCAAACCTTATGGCAGTTGCAGTGGGCAAACTCCCGAGTTTGGTGTTGGTAATGGGGTGTAGGTGTAGGTGTTTATGGGTTGGTGTCTCCCAAACAACAAGAGAAGGCTTCTATTTATAGTGCTGTCCAGGGACCCTCGCGTCGCGACCCAGCTTGGCTTGCGTTTCTAAGTTGGCTACGACTCCGACTTTGTGGACTGTGGTTGGTGGGTCGCGTCGCGATCCATGTGGAGGTCGCGTCGCGATCTCATCGGGTCGCCAACTTTTCTTTGCGTCGCGATCTTTCCATCAGCACGTCGTCACCGTGTCATCACTTGGATCGCGTCGCGACCCTATAGGGTGTCGCGTCGCGATCTGTATTGATGCCTTCAATTATGTTCACTTTAAGGCTCGTATTCAGCTCCTTCTTTATCCGCAAAGCCATTTTTCCTGTGTTTTGGTAATTTAAACATATAAGTACCTTTTATCTTGATATTATACCAAAAACACGTGTTTAGGCACTCGATATTGTCCGAATTATATGTATAAATGAGGCAATATCAAAATACCCTACACTTGGACTTTGCTTGTCCTCAAGCAAACTGCAATTTAAAACCAAGCAGAGAAACTTGATGTCCAAACAACTTTCCATACGCTATCACAGATCTAGCGTTTATTACCGAAGTTAAGAATAATGAATTAAGAATAAACATAGTAGATTATACCTAGCCTTATGTACATATTTCTAACTTTTCAAAACTTTACATAAACTCTCTTTCTATAAACGACAAGTCTTTAGATTGATAAATACTCATTTTTACATAACATCGAATACACCCTTTAAAGATTCTTCCACCTCAAGACTTTTTGTTGAATTTCCCATATTTAAATTAAAAATCATGCTGGACTAAATTTATCAAGTTAAATTATTATTTCCATTTTTCCGCACCTTTGAAACTCGTGACTTTCGATGGAACTCTTGATTACAAATTTTCGACTCAAGACTGTACAGAGTCTACTAACTCAAATTCCAAAGGCCACTAAGGAAATTCCATGACTTTCGATGACACCCATGTAGCGAGCTTTCGACAATATTATCCCAAACCAGTTGGTTTTAGGTAATAAGGTGCATAAATGCCCGAAGGCCACCCATTTTATGTCTACTTGCTCGAATGTCAAAGGCCACTGATTGAATTTTCCTTTCTGAGTCTCAATCTTATGGTATAACATTACTTGACTTCTGCTTTTTTAGCACATCAAATTTCTTGAGAATTTTTTTTTTCTCATTTTAAGTTCATTTATCGAGGCTTATTTTCCTCAATATAGTAACAGCATATAATTCGTGCGTTTTGCAAGTAGGGAAACTGACTCAATCTGTTTTGGCAAAAACTCAATTTTTAACAACCGATAAATCTTCAACGGGTCTATTTTATTATTTATGCAAAACATTTTGTAACTACCAAGCTGAAAACTTGTCCTCTATAGAACTAAATTTTATCTAAAACAATGAAAAACTAAAAATACATACATAAAACTAAATGTAACCTACAAATTTATTTTCAAAACATTTTTCTTAACAATTATCTTTTTAGCGTTCAATTTTGGAATAGATGTTTAAGATAAAAAATTTTACTTTGCTCAGTTAATTAATGCAGTTTTGACGCTCTTACCCTACACTTATTTTATACAATAATTTTATTGTATATATAATTCAAAACAGTAAAGGGAGCTAAATGGAACAGACTCCCCTTGGGTACCGGTCGACGTCATATATGAGGCTCTTTCCACAAAAAAAAGAATTCGTTGAACATGCTGCCAGCATTGAATCTTAGCAAATCTGCATACACATCACTCAGACAAATATTATTCACACACAAATAAATACACAAAAATTAAATCAAAAAATAAAAATAAATAAAAGTAATAACAATAAAAGAAAAATATCACTCATTTTGTGCTCCCTGAAGTTTCAAAGCCGTGGCTACTGGGTTGTGGGCGTGGTGTGTGCCGCACTTAATTTTGTCCTGGCTGTGCGACTTTTGACCGTCGTCAGTATCGCTGCCTCCACCTTAAAGAAGCGTCCCCCTTCTCAGTGGTGGCTGATTTTTAGCCTGAAAAAACCATGTATCATTATGCACGACCAGCATCTGCCTCGGTTGTTTACGCGTTATGCACGTTTACGTGTCGCGTAACTTGAAGTTGTCACTTTCTCAACGCGATTCGGATTGTCGACGCGTCACGTCCGGATGGCATACACGTCGCATTGTGTGAGTAGAAAAGACTTCAAAGTTTTGTCACTTCATTTTTCCCGAAATATTCACCCCACACTTAAAATATGCTTAAGGTGTGCAAATATCCATTTTATGATTAGTGATATGTCAATCAAAACAATAAAAATACATAATACACAAAAACAAATTTTCAATCACACAAATATTAACTAATAATTTAATTTTCTATACAAAAAAATAAAACCGTATTCCCCGGCAACGGCGCCAAAAACTTGATGTGTTTTCAAACATACATATAAAATACCCAGAAAACGGTACCAACAACTTGGTATGTTACGAGCGTATATATGATATTAGCAATTGGTTTTCACATTAGTTTTACATTTCTTGAACAGGGATATACCATGTATGAATAGAACAACACAATTAGGCAAGTGGACCTAATCGGTTGTAGTATAGTATTGGTAAATCCGGGTTGTCGAACCCAAGGGAAAACGGATATTTTTAAGTTAAGAAAATCAATTATTAATTAACAATTATTCAAGCAAACAGTAATTAAAAAGGAGGGGGGGTTTTGAGAGAATGCATTGACTCGTGTCAAGAGACAGCGCAAAAGTTTATTAAAATCGGAAAATATAAATATAAATTACAAAACATAAAAGTAAACGTTTATACTTAGATTCGATTCAACCATCTAGTTATGTTTGATATGCTATTAGTGCAATGGATATTGAAAGCTAAATATCGATTTCTAGAGTGATTAGATGTTTTGGTCCAACTACCTAATCCTATGATTATAAGGTCATTAATGGCAATGGTCATGCAATTACATATTCCAAATAATCATGTATTGGTTCGTATCATACAAGATTCATTCGAGTTTTTGATCTCAATGGTCATGAAAATCAAAATGGTTTGTACAGATTGGTCCTCTAGTACAAACTTGTCATACACATATAAGTTCCTACCTTCGTGACTTAACCCTAGGATTTGGTCCATCACTAGTCATATCTGTCTAATGGTCATAGCACAGTTATGATAAAAGTCATATAGTCAGATTGGTCCTCTAGACTAAAATAACTCAGCAATAAGTCCAAAAGGAAGGTTCCTTAACATATATGATAGTCAAATAAATTATGCAAGATAAAATATAAAACGTTCAATATCCGATAAATAACAATCAAATCATAACGAGATAGTATTCAAATCTAAGTAATGAATAATGCAGATAAATATAACATGATCTGAAGAAAACGGCCTAGGAAATCATAGTAGAATGCTAAACATATATAAAGCAAACCGAATGAAGTCCCGACCGAACATTCTTCAAGCTCTCGATTCCATATGCACCGTACCGTCTCCTCCAAACCTTATGGCAGTTGCAGTGGGCAAACTCCCGAGTTTGGTGTTGGTAATGGGGTGTAGGTGTAGGTGTTTATGGGTTGGTGTCTCCCAAACAACAAGAGAAGGCTTCTATTTATAGTGCTGTCCAGGGACCCTCGCGTCGCGACCCTATAGGGGATCGCGTCGCGAGCCAGCTTGGCTTGTGTTTCTAAGTTGGCTACGACTGCGACTTTGTGGACTGTGGTTGGTGGGTCGCGTCGCGATCCATGTGGAGGTCGCGTCGCGATCTCATCGGGTCGCCAACTTTTCTTTGCGTCGCGATCTTTCCATCAGCACGTCGTCACCGTGTCATCACTTGGATCGCGTCGCGACCCTATAGGGTATCGCGTCGTGATCTGTACTGATGCCTTCAATTATGTTCACTTTAAGGCTCGTATTCAGCTCCTTCTTTATCCGCAAAGCCATTTTTCCTGTGTTTTGGTAATTTAAACATATAAGTACCTTTTATCTTGATATTATACCAAAAACACGTGTTTAGGCACTCGATATTGTCCGAATTATATGTATAAATGAGGCAATATCAGCCGGTAACCCACACACGCTCCACCAACGTTTCATAAAGTGCAATGTGCAACTTCATGGATTAGCATCAAATTCACATTTTTCTTAAAGTAACTAGATTGAGATTTTTGTAAATGGTTCTAGTACTTTGATCATTATACTTTTAATGATTAAGCGGTCCTATCAAAACTGTTCGGTTAACGACCCTCCACTGATCAGGCGAGCGGTGGGCGAGAGTGTTCACCCATTAGACTGCCATTTTATAGGCAGCCTCCTTATACCCACTTTATAGATCAGCTTCGTGAATGAGGCCTACTATTGAATTGACTGACCAATTTTATCTTATACATATAGTATTAACCTTTAATAACATATATAAGATGTATTTTAAAACCCTTCAAAATATTCCAGGTTTATCTTTTAATATTACTAATTTAACTATTAAATTTAAAATTAAATTAAACCTTAAAAATCGATTTTAATTATCCTTTAATTAACAATTAATTAAATTAATTAAATCTAGATATTTTAAACCTTTTAAAATATTTTAGGATTTATCCTTTAATTTTTTCGAAATTTAACCATTTAAATTAAAATTAAATTAAATCCTTGAATTATCTTTTAATTAAACAATTAATTAAATTAATTCAAATGTAGATAGGTTTCACAAATTAATCAAATTAATTTAAACCTATCTTAAACCCCTAATTTTCGAAAAACAAATAATGGGTTTAAGGTTATCCATTTAATTAAACAATTAAAGTTACCAAAAATAGAAAACCTCCTAAAACCCTAATAGGCATTTTCGAAAATACTAAGGGGGGGATTAGGGTTTCCAAAACCCTAATCCTGGAAATCGATCCAAGCAATAATTAGGGTTTATAAGCTTTAAACCCTAATTTTAGGAAAACTATTACAACAATTCAACAAGAAAACAACCAAATGCTCTGATACCACTGAAAGGTTTTCTTGCAAATCTATGAACTAAAATCCTAAGTTCACATGCAACCTAGATTGGATCTATGTTTTCTTACTTTGAACATGTAACTAATTCCTAAAGGCCAAACAAAAATTAACTAAAAGAATAAAATAGAAAAACTAACCTTTAGTTGTTTCTTGCAAGCTAAGCAGCACAAGTGTCCTGCCTCAAATGAGATCACACCCAGGGAGCCAGGGAGTGGACGAAATCCAGAGAGAGAGAGGAGTCATAAGATGGCGTGAATTATGATGCCTGGGGTCTCTATTTATAGGCTCCAGGTGGTTACAGATAAACCTTAGAGATAAACCTTTTTAATTCAAATCAAGATAAACCTTTTATCATTTGAATTAAACCTATTTATCCTCTATATATTAATTTCGATTATAAGGATAATTATATCCTAAAAATCGCTAATTAATATTTCACCTGGACAGTCACTACTCAACTATTGAGTAATTACAAAATAGCCCCTACACTTGTAATTAATCAAATTAATCACCAAATTAAATCCAATTAATTCCAGATTAATTTCTAATTAATTACTATAGTTTCTAATTAATATATTATTACTTTAATATATTAATAAACTATATATTTAATTCCTGTTGATTTATTTATCACATAATAAATCAACCTTTCTCTCTACCGAACTTTCTACCAAACCTCCAGCTATGAGGGCAACCCAAATGGACTTTGCTACTATTAATTAGGTAAATACAAATTATTAGTCATGGCTTAGACACCTAATCCAACAGTTCAAAGGGTCGAATGATTTCACTTTGTGGAAGGTTAAGATGAAGGCTCTTCTGGTTCAACAAGGATGCACAGTTGCAGTGGAAGGAGAATATGCAAAGGACACGACAGATGCTGTGAAGAAGGAGATCGAGGGGAAAGCACATAGTGTTATTTTTTTGAGCTTGACGGATGAGTTGAGGGAAGTTGTTGATCAACCCACTGCTGCCGGTATTTGGAAGAAGCTCTGTGATACGTATCAGAACAGTTCTTTGACAAATAGGCTGTATCAGAAGCAACGGTTGTACACTTTCCGGATGGCAGAAGGTACTCAAGTAAAAGACCATCTTGATTCTTTCAATCGTATTATTCTAGATCTTCAAGGAGTAGGAGTAAAGATTGATGATGAGGATCAAGCCCTTATTTTGTTATGTTCACTGCCGAATTCACATAAGAATTTTGTTGATACTATGTTGTATGGAAGAACAACAATTAATGTGAATGATGTGAAGGATTCTCTGCTGTCCAAGGAACTCAAACGTAGAGTTTCTGGGAATGAGGAGACATCCGGTTCAGGTCTGTTCGTTGGCAGAGGAAGGACATCGGATAAGAAAGATGGTGGAAATCGGAGTAAGTCACGTTCAAAATCGAAAGTTTCTGCAAAAGTCAAGTGTTATAACTGCAAGGAGAAGGGTCACTTCAAGAGAAATTGTCCATTGCTGAAAGGGGGGAAGGGAGAAAATAGCAACAACGGCAGTGCGGCTATTGTTCAGGATGGTTCTGAAGAAGAAGACATAGGCGATGTATTGACTGTTTGTACATCTAGTTCTGTTGATGCTTGGGTCTTGGTTACTGGGGCATCTTATCATATGACTTTCCATCGTGACTGGTTCGAATCTTTTAGAGACTTGAAAGGAACGGTGAAGTTGCGTGATGATTGGGTTGCTCAGGTCAAAGGAAGCGGTACAGTATAGATTATGATGCACGATGGTATGGTCAGAAAGCTTGATTGCTGGTATGTTCCGGATCTTCGTAAGAACTTAATTTCTCTTACTACTTTAGCAAAGAATGGGTTGAAATACTCTGGTGAAGATGACTGGGTGAAGGTCACCAAGGGCTCTCTAGTAGTTATGAAAGGAAAGGTGCAGAAAAGTGGGGTTCCTGTCTTAGAAGGAAATTCGGTTAGGGGAACAGTGGCGGTTACTCAATCCTTAGAGAGTAGTAATGATAAGACAGAGTTGTGGCATAGAAGGTTGGGACATATGAGTGAGAAGGGTATGTCAATTCTGAGCAAACAGGGGTTGTTTGGTGGTGAGCTAACGGGAAAACTCAAGTTTTGTGAAGCTTGTGTCAAAGGCAAGCAACGCAGGGTGAAGTTTAGTTCGGGTAAACACACAAGCAAGGAAATCCTGGAGTACATTCATTCAGATTTGTGGGGTCCCTCTCCGGTCGAGTCTCATAAAGGTCATCGATACTTTGTTACTTTCATTGATGACTACTCAAGGAAGGCTTGGATATATTTTTTGAAGACTAAAGACGAAGTGTTTGGGAAGTTCAAGGAGTGAAAGACAATGATTGAAAAATGGACCGGGAAATCTGTCAAGACACTCAGAACTGACAATGGGTTGGAGTTCTGCAATGCCCCGTTTGACAACTTTTGCAAGGTAGAAGGTATAGTGAGGCACCACACTATACGGCACACACCACAGCAGAACGGAGTGGCGGAACGGATGAACCAAACACTGTTAGCGCGTGCTAGGAGCATGCGGTTATATGCTGATTTATCGAAGAAATTCTGGGCGGAAGCGGTTAATGCTGCTTGCTATCTGGTGAACAGATCACCATCAACTGCAATCGACTTTAAGACTCCTCAAGAGGTATGGTCTGGAAAACCCTCTGATTATTCTGGTTTACGTATATTTGGTTGTCCGGCTTATGCTCATGTTAATGATGGTAAACTTGAGGCGAGGGCAATGAAGTGCATATTTCTAGGGTATGCACATGGAGTGAAAGGTTATCGTCTGTGGTGTACAGAAGAAGGGAGAACTCCAAAATTTATTAATAGCAGAGATGTGACCTTTAATGAATCTGCTATGGTGAACCAAAGAGGAGGTGATACAAGTCATGTAGGGAAAGATCAGGGTGCCAACCAGAAGGTGGAGTTTGTCACACAAATTCCAGACAGAATGGTGATAAATGAAGAACAGCATGTCGGTGATGATCAGCATAGACGTGATGAAACTCACGAACAGCCCAATGAGGATCAGTCTGGTGATGCTGAGGCCATTGGTGAGAACAATGAGGATGAATCTATAGCAAGGAGAAGAGAGAAAAGGAACACGAAGACTCCAGCTAGATATGCTGCATGTGTCACTAATGGTGATATTGGTTTTGTTGCATATGTACTAGCTGTTGGTGAAAACATTGGTACTGATGAGCCTCGGTCTTACAAAGAGGCGGTGGCAAGTAAAGAATGATCAAGCTGGTTGATGGCGATGAATGAAGAGATGCAATCTCTTGAGAAGAATGAAACGTGGGATCTTGTTCCATTACCGAAAGGGGTCAAACCGGTTGGATGCAAATGGGTCTTTAAGAAGAAGGAAGGAATTCCAGGGGTTGAACCCGCAAGGTTCAAGGCACGGTTACTGGCAAAGGGATTTTCTCAAAAGGAAGGAATCGACTATCACGAGGTTTTCTCACCGGTCGTGAAGCACAAGTAATTCGGGTTCTTTTGGCTATGGTGAGTGCATTTAATCTGGAGCTTGAGCAGCTCGATGTCAAAACTGCATTTCTTCATGGAAGCTTGGAGGAGAAGATATATATGTCACAGCCTGATGGTTTTCTGGGTTCTAATAAGGATCATGTGTGTCTATTGAAGAAATCTCTTTATGGTTTGAAGCAGTCTCCTAGACAGTGGTACAAGAGATTTGATTCGTTTATGACTTCACATGGCTACATTCAGAATCAGTTTGATAATTGTGTCTACTTGAAGCAATTGTCCAATGGGTCCTTTGTTTATCTGTTGCTATATGTTGATGATATGCTCATTGCAGCCAAGGAGATGGCTGAAATTAATAACTTGAAAAAGCTTTTGGCAAGTGAGTTTGAAATGAAGGATTTGGGTGCAGCAAAGAAGATATTGGGGATGGAGATTCAGAGAGACAGGAAAGCGGGGTTGTTATATGTTTCTCAGCAGAAATATATTGAGAAAGTCTTGCAGTCTTTCGGTATGGATCAGTCAAAACCAGTTGGAACTCCTTTGGCTGCGCATTTTAAATTAAACAGAAGTACTATACCAACTATGGATGAGGAAAAAGAATATATGAGTAGAGTTCCGTACTCAAGTGCAGTTGGAAGCCTTATGTATGCTATGGTCTATACTAGACCTGATTTAGCACATGCAGTTAGTGTGGTTAGTAGGTTTATGAGTAATCCTGGGAAAGCTCACTGGGAAGCGGTCAAGTGGATCCTGCGATACTTGAAGGGGACTAAGGATGTTTGTTTGGTTTATGGTGGTAATACTCATAGTAACTTGGTGGGATATGCAGACTCAGACTATGGTGGTGACTTGGTGAAAAGGAGATCGCTCACGTGTTATATTTTCACTTTGTTTGGATGTGCAGTCAGTTGGAAGTCAACTTTACAGCCTACTGTTGCCTTGTCTACAACTGAAGCGGAATACATGTCAATGAATGAAGGTATAAACGAGTGTATCTGGCTACATGGTTTGGTGGAGAGTCTGGGATTGAAGGTGGAGAAGCCTGTCTTGAGCTGTGATAGTGAAAGCGCTTTGTGTCTAGCGAGGAATCCGGTTTATCATGAAAAGACAAAGCATATTGATATCCGGTTAAACTTCATTCGTGACATAGTTGAAGAAGACAAGTTCTCAATCTTGAAGATCGACACCAAGGTGAATCCGGGAGATATGTTGACGAAATCGTTACCTAAGGAGAAGTTCGAGCTATGCTGGAACTTGGTTGATGTTCGCAGGAGGTAAGTCCCTACGGGGCAAGCTGGCAGGAGACGAGAGGAAGTTTTTTGGTTTCTAGAGCGAGGTGGAGCTATGTTGAATTCGCAATTCAAGGTGGAGATTGTTAAATAGTGAATTGGGAATTAAAACCCGTATGAATTGTAAACACGCGCGCCGCGGCCCATTAAGTGTCCGCGTCGCGTGGGCCGTGAACATCTAGGGTACGGCTAGGGTTTCTTGTAATGCCTATAAATATAAAGGCTGGTCATTAGGGTTTAGGGTTGTCAGTTGTATTTAGCTCTGGAATAAAGAATACGCTCTCCTGCCCGTGGACGTAAGTTATCTTGGACCGAACCACGTAAATCTCTGTGGCAATACTTTGCGTTTATATTTCCGCATTTATATTCTCGTTATTATTCCTGGGCAATAGGTTATAGATTTAGGTCTATTTCCTAACAATCATAATATGTTTATCTTTGGTACTTGATTATTCCTATTCGATTCTTTTTATGTATTATAAAAGGTTTTACATTATTATTTGTAGGAGAACTAAAAGAAAAATTATATTGTTTCTACAAAGTTCAAGACTTTCAAGAAGAAAGCAAGAAAAAACTCGATATCGATATTAGCCGACTAACAGGACAATTGGGTGATTTCATGTCATTAGTTTGTTTTTTTGTTTTTTTTTTCAAATTTTCTCGTTATCGTTATCTTCTGTAATAAAAAAATGACGCCTAAAACGTTTATCTCTAAACGAAAAAAAAAACAGCGGTAATTATCACTTCAACAAGTTTCGTTTTTATTTTTGTCTCAAATCTCATATCAGCTTAGCCAAAGCTTTCTAAAGGAAGCAAAAGTGTTCATTTATTAATGCGTCAATATCATTTCTTTTGGACAGAAAAAACGCATTTGTTTTACTTGTTTTTACTAAACTAATATTTCATGAATGAATCAAATGTAATTGTGTTGCTTTGTTTGTAGTTTGTAAGCAATACTTTGTTACTATATTATTTGATGCACATTTCATTAATCTCTGTTAGAGTTAACTGCTTTAACTGTCTCAACTACCTAAGGGTACATTAGTAATTTTATGTAAATAGTTAGTTATCAAGTTAGTTGCTTTTCTGTTAGAGATAGGAGCTTTGTATATATAGTTTTGTTCTGTAATTAGTTTGTACTTCTTCAATCAATAGAAAGAATGGAAGCTTTTCCACAACTCTTTTCTACGTTAATTCAAGCTTCATTTGCATGAAATTCAACATGGTATCAGAGCGTGTTTGATTCACTTTTTACTTCATTCGAGTTCTTCTCTCCTTGTTCTTCAAAGATGAGTGCTCCAGATTCACAAAGTTCAACGTCCGTTTTAGATAATTCAAGTCCATATTTCATAGGATCTTCATACAATCCTAACTCTGTTCTTGTTACTAGCGTCTTCAATGGAGTTGGATTCACCTCGTGGAAGCGATCGATGACGATATCCTTATCTGCAAAGAACAAAATAGGTTTTGTGGATGGATCTATTACTAAACCTTCTTCCACATCTCCTGATTATCCAAATTGGTACCGTGCAAACTCGATGGTAATTAGTTGGATTCTCAACTCTCTTTCGAAAAACATAGCTGATAGTGTATTGTTTCTTCAAACCGCATCAGAGATCTGGTCTGAACTCAATCAGCGATACGAGCAGTCAAGCAGTGCTCTCCTTTACCAAATTCAGCAACAATTGTTCTCAATTTCTCAAGGATCTGACGATTTCTCGTCTTACTTCACTAAACTCACAAAAATTTGGGATGAACTTCGTAATATCCAAAATTTTCCAGCATGTTCGTGCAATACTGCTACTGAAATTCGAAAATTCCTTGAAGAACAACATCTAATTCAACTCCTTATGGGATTGAATGAAAGTTACAAGGTGCTTAGAGGACAGATCCTCATGATGAAGCCATTACCTTCCATCTCGACTGCCTATTCGCTAATAATTCAGGAAGAACAACAAAGGGGAGTAAATAACAACTTCAACACCATTTCTGACTCAATTGCTATGCATGCATCTGGCGATAACACATCTCAAAAGAAACAATTAGTGTGTAATCATTGTAAAAAGCCAGGTCACTTGAAGGCACAGTGTTATGAATTGATCGGATTTCCTTCCACTTTCAAGTTCACAAAGTCAAAGAAAGAAGAGCCAAAATCATCCGTTCAAACTGTTACAACCAAACCTGATTACAGTATCTCAGAAGAACAATACAATCATCTATTGCAAATGTTCAACTCAAGCAACAATTCGTCTTCATCTTCTTCGAATTCTTAGGCCAATGTGTCTATGAAGATTCAATCATCGAATGATGAAGGTAAGTCATTCTCATTCAAACATTTTGCATCAAATGTTTATAGATCTTCACATCTATTACAACCATACTTCTCTTGGATTATTGATACCGGAGCGACAGATCATATGTGCTCTAACAAGGACCTTTTCCTGACTTTTCACAAATTACATCAGTCTCAAATGATTGGACTACCTGATGGACATGATACCTCTGTTGATTACTATGGTGATATTCGTTTACACGACTCTCTAACCCTTCACAAAGTGTTGTATGTTCCTCACTTCAGATACAACCTAGTTTCCATTTCTAAACTCACTTCACAACTCCAAAACTTTGTTCTATTCACTGATCAGAACTGTCTGATGCAGGACCCTTCGAAGAAGAGTGAGATCGCTCTTGGATTACTAGGCAATCGTGTCAATGACTTGTATGTCTTTGATCACAGAATCATAAAGTCAATCCTATCCTTTAGTTTTTCTGTATTCAATCGAACTGTAAACAGTTGTGTTTTCAATTTGAATAAAGATTCTAATGTGTTGTTGTGGCATAATAGACTTGGGCATGCTCCCATTGAAACACTTAAATCTCTTTCTCTTATTCCTTCCAATTATCATGATGATTCTCCTTGTCTTATTTGTTCTAAAGCAAGACAACATCGCTTACCCTTTCCTAAAAGTTTATCTCGTTCTAATAATCCTTTTGAATTGATTCACATTGATGTGTGGGGCCCTTATAAGCACTCAACACATGCTGGTTACAAGTATTTCCTCACCATCGTAGATGATCACAGTAGGAACACTTGGGTTCATCTGCTCAAACATAAGGGTTATGCTATGTCTCTTATTAAGAGTTTTGTAAAGTTGATTCAAACACAATTTTCAAAGACTATCAAGGCCATAAGAACAGATAATGCACTCGAATTGGGTTCAAGTAATGAAGGAGTAGAGTTTTACAAGACACAAGGTATAATTCACCAAAAGTCCACAACATATTCTGCACAACAAAATGGAATAGTGGAGAGAAAACACAAACATCTTTTGGAAATTGCAAGGGCTTTATATTTTCAAGCTGGTTTATCAAATGAGTTTTGGGGAGAGTGTGTTAAGACTGCAGTCTATCTCATTAACAGAATGCCTTCCAAAGTTCTAAATCAGAAAAGTCCTTTTGAAGTTTTACACAAAAAGAGTCCTGATCTAAGTATTTTAAAAGCCTTTGGTTGTTTGTGTTTTGTGAGTACACATGCTGTTAACCGTGATAAATTCATGCCCAGATCACATCCCTGTATCTTCATTGGTTACCCTCAAGATCAAAAGGCGTATAAAGTACTCGATATTGCCACTCAACAAATTCTTGTTACACGAGATCTAAAGTTTTTTCGAGAATCTCTTTCCTTTACACTCCATTCCACTTAAACCTTCATCTTCTTATTCTCCTTCATATATTCCAACCAATTCTCTTGAACCCACAAATGACTCTATTCATCCTAATTCTCAATATCCTTCTAATACTCAAAATCTCAATCCTGTCCCAATACCATCTATACCTAATCAGTCCACACGACCTACTAGAAGTCGACATCCTCCCACTCATCTACTAGATTACGTTTGTAATCTTGTCTCTACTCATGACAACTCTTCTAGTTGTCATCACACCATTACCAATCATTTTATTCTTGATCAGCCCCATACCTCTAATATTCTCGATTGTACATCCCCATCGTATTCTTTTAATGTTGTTACCCATAGTTATGAACATTCTTTCTATAATCAAGCCAAGGGCAATCCTCAATGGGAACATGCTATGCAACTTGAGTTAGAGGCTCTTCATGCTAATCACACTTGGGACATCGTAAAATTACCCAAAGGCAAGAAGCCCATTTCCTGCAAATGGGTCTACAAGATTAAGTATCGTTCTGATGGTACTGTAGAACGACATAAAGCTAGGCTGGTCGCTAAAGGATATACTCAAAAAGAAGGAATAGACTACACATAAACTTTTTCCCCAGTCGTTAAATTTACCACAATACGATGCCTTCTTTCCGTTGCTCTCAAAAGGGGATGGGAAATTCAACAATTTGACGTAAACAATGCATTTTTACACGGGGATTTGCATGAAGAAGTGTATATGCGCATTCCTCCAAGGTTATATGTACAATCGTCTTCTTTGGTCTGTAAGCTGAATAAGTCTCTTTATGGGATTAAAGAGGCCTCAAGACAAGGGTATTCCAAATTGTCATATGTTTTTTATTCAAAAGGCTACAAGCATTCACAAAACGACCATTCCTTATTTCTTCGAACAACCAAGGATTTAATCATCATTGTTGCTGTCTATGTGGATGATATTTTGGTGACTGGTAATGATCTTCAAGAAATTGTAATACTTAAGGAATTCCTTAATACCACATTCAAGATCAAAGACTTAGGAACCATTGTATTCTTTCTAGGCCTAGAGTTCCAAAAGGTTGATCATGGAATGGTTATTCATCAACAAAAGTTCATTTGAGAATTACTTGATTTATATTCTATGATTGATTGTAGTCCAGTAAATGTTCCTTTGCCAGTCAATTTCAAATCTTCTTCGAAAGGTGGAATTCTAATGGACAACCCCACCATTTATCGTCAACTTGTTGGCAAACTCAACTATCTTGTCCATACAAGACCTGATTTGGCTTATACTGTCCAGCATCTTAGTCAGTTTAACCAAAATCCGACACAATCTCACTATGATGCTGCACTTCATGTCTTACAATACTTGAAAGGTACAATCAATCAAGGATTATTTTTCAATAATAAACCAGAGTTTACTATGAAAGCTTTCTTTGATTCAGACTGGGCAACGTGTCCTTTGACTCGCAAATCCGTCAGTGGCTTTGTAGTTCTATTTGGAGGTAATCTCATTTCCTGGAAATCTAAGAAGAAACAAACCATTTCTCTATCTTCTGCTGAGGCGGAATACCGGTCAATGCGACGACTTTGTGCTGAATTGGCTTGGTTAACACGTGTATTTCATGAATTACAAGTTCTCAACATCACACCTATCTCTTTAAAGTGTGACAATGTTGCAGCTATATATATAGCTAAAAATCCTGTTTATCATGAGCGTACAAAGCACATAGAGATCGACTGTCACTATGTTAGAGAAAAGTTACAGGAAGAATTGATTCATCCCTCTCATGTCCCCACGAATCATCAGCTTGCTGATGTATTAACCAAAGCTTTACCTGTCTCTAAGCATCGAGATGCCATTCGCAATCTGGGGCTTCTTCATCACCCTCCAGATTGAGGGGGGGGGGGGTGTTAGAGTTAACTGGTTTAACTGTCTCAACTACCTAAGGGTACATTAGTAATTTAATGTAAATAGTTAGTTATCAAGTTAGTTTCTTTTCTGTTAGAGATAGCAGCTTTGTATATATAGTTTTGTTCTGTAATTAGTTTGTACTTCTTCAATCAATAGAAAGAATGGAAGCATTTCCACAACTCTTTTCTACGTTAATTCAAGCTTCATTTGCATGAAATTCAACACGAAGGATATCACAAGGTATATATGACTCTTTACATTTATTATTCATAAAAAATCATATGGAAAACACAATAATTGGTTGTTAAACCGTATATCATTGTCTAATCAACAACGAAAACACAATAATTGGTTGTGAAACCGTGTATCATTGTTAAATCAACAACGGATACTAAAAAGACATTTACGCCAAACGGTACTCCTTTTGCGTCCTTTGTATATTATTCATAAAAATTTACAGGGAAGACACAACAATTTGTTGCACGATACTCTTGAAAGCACTCACACTTGTAATCTCTATATCATTTAAATTCACGTGTTACTACACCAGGAATGTGTGTATGCTGGAAGTAGTCTTCCCAATTGATTATCCTTGGATCAAAGTAGAATATATTCTCCTCATCTCCACTTTCTCTAATCGCCCTACGTAACTTTTCAGTGTTCAAATCGTCATAACTGTCACAAATTAAGTTTTGTAATCTTAGATGACAAAGCAATTATGGTGAAAAAGTTGCTCAATTTTCTCCAAACCAGAAGTTACTAATACTTACAAGCTTTTTGAGAATAAATAGGGTTGGTAAAGGTCAACTAGCCGCAACACAAAGTCGATCTTCCGTTTAAGATTCTTGTATGTTCCCGCAAAAGCTTGGCAAAATACAAAATTCACAAACCTAAGTACCTAGAGAACAAAACATTTAAATTGTTAACACGGATGAGAAAATTAAAGAATGAAAGTACAAAAGAGGAAAAATTACCTCCAGTGGAAGCAAATAACGTAGAGCTATGTATCTATGGAAGCTAGCCATTGATTTCAACACTGTAACTTCACCCACTATGACAGGCTTGCCATCCTTTTCAATCCATGGGTGCTTAGCAAAATATACGTAGCCAGATTTTTGAATCGTGGTGAACTTCAAAGGGTTTGCTACAGAAGATCCGACATGGTAAATTGTTTCAGAAGAAGTTTGATTTGCATGGGCGGCAATTGCCACGATCATAGCATTCACCACCATGTCAGCCGGTACCTACCAATTTTTTCACCACATCATCGACTGTTACAAAATGTATATTTGCAAATGGATTTTAAACTTGTTTAAGATGTGTTAAGGAATTTACCACATCATATACAGCTTCAGGATCTCCAAGGAAACATGTTAACCTACCTTTGCCATAACCAACACCCAAGCTATCAATGGTCCTGCAAATTTGTAGAACATAATATGTTTTCGGGTTCCAATAATCAAACAAATTAACTGTCTACTATAAGGGTTGTATGTTTATCTGATTGTACGTAGTTAATGCCTTATAAAAAGAAAAGAAACCAGGAAACATTTACCTAATGCCTTCAACCCAGCCGGGGATGGGTTCTTTGTAGGTGCTAGTGACAATGGACGGACGAACAATAACCACCGGCATGTCTCCTTTCAAGTGCCCGATAATCATCTCCCCCATTGCTTTGGTAAAAACATATGTATTTGGCCAGCCATAATGCTTTGACCTATGTTAAAAAAATCAAAATGTAAGTTAGAAAATATAAACACATGATTTAATAATACATATAAAAGGAAATTGTATTTAAAGATAAGAGCAAAACCAATCTGATACCTTTGCATACCCAAATCTTTCATGGCCAATTTAATCGATTTATCGTCAACATTGGAATCATCTTTGAACTCTTTCAGTTTATCTACGAGGATCTTCAACTCTTCGTCGATGTTTAGCCCACTTGTGCCATTGAGTGACTCTCCCAGGTAATATGGAGTTTCAAGTATTAGTCCTGGTTTCTCACCAGAGACATAGGCTAAATACATTTCATTTCGTTAGACGATTGTTGAAAAACAGAAAGGGAGAACATTAACACTTTTTCAGCCATAAGAGTAAAAAGTCAAAAGGATTCGCGTTTGATTATATATATATATATATATATATATATATATATATATATATATATATATATATATATATATATATATATATATATATATATATATATATATATATATATATATATATATATATATATATATATAGTACTATTCTCGATTTTATTTGTATTTTTTTTTATATTTTTTTTCAATTTTTTTAAGGTGTTCTTACGAGTCCTCACTGAAACGGACCCTATATATATATATATATATATATATATATATATATATATATATATATATATATATATATATATATATATATATCATAATTTAAAAAATTATTATAATTATTTTCATTGTATAATTAAGATAAATATTAGTTTTCAATATCATACACAAGTTAAAATAATTTTAATGAGCGTAATTTTCTAGCAATCTATATCTATCTATATAACTCTTATTATATATCTATCTATCTATCTATCATATACGGAACGTTATGGTGCATCTGGTTGGCGAGAAATGATAGGCTATTCAACAAGGTACCACCATCCACCTCAAAATCGGTGGAACTCGTTATTTCACTGGTATTTGGATAGATCAAACACAGGGGCAAATTGGGGAAATGTGACCGGGTGAATTGGTGCAATAACCCATTTAGTATACTGTAATTTGGTTTTGTTTTTTTAGGTGTTTTTTCTGGCGACATATCTGTTTCTCCTTTTTGTTTTTCCTTGTATTGTTCTGCTGGCTAGGCGCCTTGCCTAGCTGGTATTATTAATAAAATTTTTCTCGCATTTTCCAAAAAATATAGGTCATCCAAATGAATGTGGTTAATGATATGTCTCTATCTTGCACTATATTTATTTGAAACTTCCATCACTTCTTCTAATTAATTCTTTATTTAAATGTAATATTTTTCATATATAAGAGCATTATTTTCATAATTGGTTACATGAATTTTCTTTTCTCCTTTTCTATTGGTGTTATCTAAAATGTATGAAGATGGAAATGAAGATGCAAGAGATCAAGGCATCCAATCTCTAAAAGAAATATTTAAATGAATAAATATATTAGGAGAACTAAAGGCAAGTATGAATATCAAGGTTTTGGAAGTCTGTTAGCTATTTGAGTTATTTATCTGATTCAATTTATATTCAACTTTTTTTCTTCCACTTTATTTAGATTTCAAGAAAATGTTTATGGTTGTATCTAGATTCAATATAAATATATTTCAGTTTATTTGTTAAATATTATAAAGATGTTTGTTCTTAGTTTGTAATATCCTACAGGATTGTTTGATTGAATTTTATCGTAGGGTATGTATATAATATAATTATGTTATTGGTGAATATTTTACTCAACTGCAATTGCAATAATATGACAACATGACAATGTGTCAAATTTCAATATAGTATAAATTATCGCAAAGAAATAAAAATAGATTCTAATTACTAATCCATCATTATTAATTCTATTTTTTCGGTTACATTTTAAACATTTGTTGATAATGGATATATCTCATACATTCATATGTTAATGGTGTTTTTTATGTAGACGATGGAACAGATGGTTTGACTACAATATAAAAACAATATAACAACAAAACACAAATACATGAGCTTAATCTTAAAAAATAATGTGTAACAAAATAAAAAAACGTATATGTAGAAGAATTTATAATTATGAAATTATAACAACTAAAGAAGAACTCATGTGCATTTCTCAAGTATTTTGATTCATAAATAAATATAAAATCACCATGAATATATTAATATAAAGCAATAAACAAATAAATATACATATATGACTATTATAGTTAAATTCTTAATAATGGATTTGTAGGGTTTTACATAATCTATTAGTTCATCGCTTTTTTAAAATGATATAATATTTTTAAAATGGTTGATTTATAATACTAATGAATAAAATATACACACATTTCATACAATGAAATACATTAAACACATACCAATTTCCTATTGTCAAATAACTTTTCACCCATTAATTTGATAGTCATATTCTAGAAAACACAGAGACCACATGTTTGAAAATTTACTTTGAAAGAAATATACAAAAAGAAGTTATAAAATAAAAATTCAAAAAGATAGAAATAACATATTATTAAATTTAGTAATGCTACAAATATTCTAATATAACATAAGACTAAGTATTACGTGTTCATATTAATTATTTAATTAACTAACATAATTTAAATATTTCAAGAATATTTAATTAAATATTATAAGTATCAATTAAATACTATAACTAGAAAGAACATCTTCAATTGTAGTAGTTTAATGCTAAATAACCCTTAGTTGAAATTTGAAGAGTTGTAATATTAGATAAATATCAATGCAATTATCGAACTATTTTTTGAAGATGTATACTATTAGTTTGCAATATTCATAATTGGTTCATTAATGTAATATAATTGCAAACAAAATAAAACTTTCTACCTAGACTTTAATATTTTATAACTCCTTAATAATAATAATAATAATAATAATAATAATAATAAGAGGTTTTTAAAAGTCTTCTACAACTCCTTAATAAAAATAGCTGATTTTTAAATTTAATTGACAATAATAATAATAATAATGTATTGTAATATAAAAATATAAATTATATTACATTACCTTAAGAAATGGTTGTTATTATAAATAATAACTATGATCAAAATTAAAAGATGGTAAATTAAGTAAACTTTAAATTAACTAATCGACACAATAGTTTAAAATAACTCTAAGTCGAGAATTATATTTAATTGTATTCAAGCACAAGCCACGGGTAGCGGCTATCGATTAATAATATTATAATAAATGTTTATCTTATCGTATTGTTTAAAATGGTTACAATTTTACATATCAATGTAGTGTAAAAATTATTATTTCATAGTTAATGTCAATAACAAAGTTTTAGCTACATAATTTTAACCTGTGCAACGCGCAAGGCATCGCCTAGTATATCTTATAAAAGAAGCAAAAATATTTACATTATGTTAATTTGAAACTCCCATACTTTTCAATTTCTATCTAATAATGGTTATAATTTGGTTAATTAATGTTAAATAAATGCAAAAAAGTATACCTTTAAAGAATATTATAACTTTCAAAATTAGTTAGCAATAATAATTAATACAATAATTGGTTTTATAATAAACATATTAAGTAGTATTAAAAATTTCCACAATGATAGTCTTTTATAACTTTTTAACGATAATAAGTGATCTTAAAATTAAATAATAATAATAAATAGCAGTAAAATAAATATATAAAATACACAATGTTACATTTATCTATTATAAAAAAGAAAAAGTAATTACACAATATTAATTTGAAACTCTCATAAGTTTTCAATTTTTTTTCTAATAATTATTACAAATTGGTGAATTTATATTAAATATGTGCAAAAATTAAACTTTCTATCTATAAATAAAATTATAACCTTGTAAATTAGTCAACAATAATAATTAATATAATAAGTGATTTTATGATGAATATATTAATTGGTATTAAAACTTTTTACATAGATGGTCACTCATAACTTTTTAATAATAATAAATAGTCTTAAAATTAATTATTAATAATAAGTAATAGTAAATGTAATGATAATTTTCAATAGCCTATGTTTATATAAACTAGATAATTTAAATCAGCACAACTTGCAAACATTCGTTGGTAACGATATATATAAGACATGCATAAACTAACCGGTGGACACGTGAAGGAACAGCTTTATGTTGAGACATTTCTTAGCGAAGTTCATAACGTATTTAGCGCCAAAAGTATTAATTGGTAGGGCAACGTCGTATCTACAACAAACCAAATAAGCACTGATTTATACTTTCAAAAAAAAATAACAATAAATAATTCATATTGTCAGAACACAAACTCAAGTTATTATTGCATGCCAAATTTAGAAAAAGCTATTTTAGTGGTATCTGATCGTATAGTCAAGACCAAATCATTTTAAACATAGTACATTTGGGCAATGTACTGTATAATCTATGTAAAGCTTTCCCACGGGTCAAATCTGAAAAGTCGAGAGCTTAAGGTCTAAGTAATATTTGCTTATTTTTATGTATACATTTAATACCTCTCATCAAAGTTGGTGCTGGCAGCTGCGTTGACAACAACATCAACATCTTTCCACATTTCTTTTTTCAGACTGCAATCTTGTATCCCCATATCCTCACAAGTAATATCTCCGGCAACCAGAGTAACTTTTTCAAATAAAAACTTTTCCAGGTTTGCACCATGCATTTCTTTCAGGACCTTAAACAAGTCCTTTGCTACCGCCTATGCATATTTATGCAAAAGACGACATGCATGGTATTATTAACTCTCTTATGAAGAAAAGTATAGAACAAGTATGCCATGAATTCATGGAGTACCTCCGTTTTGAAACGTTGCAAGGCGGATTCTGCATTAGGGGCTCTAATCAGAAGATAAAGTTTCTTCACATTTGGTTGAACTCTTAGTATCTTTTCCACAAAAACTACATTTATATAGCATACATACACATATAAGTTTAAAAACTATACGGCATTTTGCATACAATTCTATAATTTGGTTGAAGTGCAACACATTGCCAGGTTGGTGCGTGAACCTGTGAACCAGGACGGAGCGATAAAGTTTAAACGTAGGGAGCAAAAAAGGGGCCCCTTGGCTTTAGGTGATAAGGTGGGGGTCGTAGCTTTAGGTGGAGAGAAGTAGGCGGGTGTTGGAACTTTTTTGTTAAATAATTTATGAAAGTCTTTTTATTTCAAATTTTATTTTGTAAATTTACTTGTTATCATAATTTAATAATATTTCATATTTTAATTACTTTGCTAGGGACAGATAAAAATTGTTGGTAGGACTATGCATAAATTTTGTGAAAAAGGTTTATTATAGTGTAACCATATATAAGGCTTATTAATTTTGTATGTTGAGCAAAAAACTTATTACAAAAAGTCATTTATTATGAACGCTATTACTTCTAAATGAATATCATGTTTCGTTTCTTGGTTAAAGTCCATTTTCAGTGCACAAAATAAAAGTTAGCGTTGGTTAAGAAAAATAATTTCCAAAGACTTGTAAAACTTTTACAAAATCACTTATTTATATATATATATATATATATATATATATATATATATATATATATATATATATATATATATATATATTTTATATATATATATATATATATATATATATATATATATATATATATATATATATATATATATATATATATATATAAAGTTAAAATAAAAATGAAATAGAACTTAAATTAGAAAAGATGAAGAGAATTTTTTTTAAGTGTAAAATTTTGCAATACAAAATTATAGATGGTATGCACACATACTACCGTTTATATATACAAAAAACCAAAAAGTTGAATATTTTTGCAAACATGTGCTGGAACAGACACAAAAAACTAAAAAGTTGCATATTTATAACATGTGTTTGTACACTTTCGTCAAATGTACATTTACAGATTTAGGTTCATATGCACATACGAAAATTGTACATATGTAATATTTTCATATATGTACGTACAAAACTTGTGTTTGTTTTTATTGCAACTATGATGTTTGTATTATAAAATTTTAAAGAAAAAAAGTACTCTTATTTCGGTCACGAAAAGTTACCTGTATGCATTAGAAGAATCTACACACACACACACACACATATATATATATATATATATATATATATATATATATATATATATATATATATATATATATATATATATATATATATATATATATATATATATGTATATGTATATGTATATGTATTTATATGTATATATATATATATATATATATATATATATATATATATATATATATATATATATATATATATATATATATATGTATATGTATATGTATATGTATATGTATATGTATATGTATATGTATATGTATATGTATATGTATATGTATATGTATATATATATATATATATATATATATATATATATATATATATATATATATATATATATATATATAAGCGATCATGTGAGGACTCTTCTTAAAATGAGGACTCGTGAAGACACCTTAAAAAATTGGAAAAAAATAAACAAAAAATATAAATAATAAAATGGATCATAGTACTATATTGGAGAAAAAAATTCGAAAAAAAACTTTTGGATCATTAATTTTTTTATAATGAAACAATAATCCACAAAATAAAATTTTTTTTTGGATCATTACTGTTTTTTAATGATCCAATTTTTTTTATAATGATATAGTAATATTATCGATTTTATGATTTGTATTTTTTTTTTATATTTTTTTTCAATTTTTTAGGGTGTCGTTACGAGTTCTCACTGAAAAAAGAGTTCTCACGGGAACGAGACCCGATATATATATATATATATATATATATATATATATATATATATATATATATATATATATATATATATATATATATATATATATATATATATATATATATATATATATATATATACCAATTTTAAATAAAAACGAAATAGGAGGAGATCTACATAAGTTTTATAAGGTTTAGGCTGTGTTTGGCGCACATAAGCTAGCTTAAAAGCTACATTATTTTTTGAGCTTATTGTATTTTGGTGTTTGGCAAAATCACTAAAGTAGCTTATTGTATCTTAAAAAGTAGCCTATAAGCTAGCTTTTCATAAGCTACTTGAAGCTAGCTTATTGAAAAACTAGCTTATAAGCTAAAAGCTAGCTTTTCAGCAAGCATGCCAAACAGAGCCTTAAAATTTTGCAATAAAAAAATTATAAATCACATGTGCATAATTATTTTTAGGAGATCTACATAATTCGTTTATATGAATTGTACAAAAAAAAAAAAAAAAAAAAAACCGAAAAATTGTACGTTTTAATTTCGAATATGTATATAAAAAGGCTATGTTCTTTTATCACAATTATAGTGTTTGAATTTGAAACTTTTTATGGAATAAAATACTATTACCTCAGTCACAAAGTTTACATATATGCATTTGAAATATATATATATATATATATATATATATATATATATATATATATATATATATATATATATATATATATATATATATATATATAAAAGTCAAATGAGAAC
>CM042009.1:127803144-127863144 GCA_023525715.1 Cichorium intybus
AACAAAAAATAAGTATACGAGATTCTATATCAAGATCGAGAAATTAAAAACCTAAATTATAGCATCATCTAAAGTCCAACAACATCCCAAGAAAACCTACAAATCTTTTACCAAATTAACCTTGACAGTAATTTAATAATTGATTAAAATTATAACTAAAAATTAAAAATTCTATATTAATTATAACCATCGATTTATCTTGATCAAAGACTATATTTAGTTCACATGTTCACACAATATAGATAGTTCACAGAAGGTCCTAAATCTCTCTCTCTCTCTACACACACACACACACACACACACACACACACACATATATATATATATATATATATATATATATATATATATATATATATATATATATATATATATATATATATTATATATATATATATATATATATATATATATATATATATATATATATGTATATATTTCGTTTACATGTTCACAAAAATAAGATAGTTCATACAAGATCCGAAATCTCTCTCTCTAACAATCTATATATATATATATATATATATATATATATATATATATATATATATATATATATATATATATATATATATATATATATATATATATATGTATGTATGTATGTATGTATGTATGTATGTATGTACATACGTATGTATGTATGTAATGTATGTATGTATGTATGTATGTATGTATCCTTTATACTACATTGGAGTATTAGGTTCTCACAATCTCTTAGTTGATATCTCTTTTTCTTCATGACCCAAGGCTGTCATTTATGGGAGGGGAAGATATCTCTTCTAGATCTCAAGTACAATAAGAAATAATAAACTAATGCTAGACTAGGTTGACTTTATATTACTACAGAACATGCCTATCACTAGCCTAATTAGTCTATGTCTTGAGCTTCTGATGCTTCTCAATTTGAATATATTCTTGGAAGACTTTTTTTGCTGGGTCACCATCTCAACTTCTTGGTCCAGCTCCAATACTTTAACTTAACTGTTGTTCAAGCTTCACCTCCTTAATTCTTGTTCATCTTCTGCCATGTGCTCTAACTTAGGTTGTCTTTCTAAGTTTGGTTTCCTCCAAGAACAAACTTAGTACAGAGTCTCTCATTGATGTTCCAACCATAAGTTGTTGTATATAGAAGTTTAGTTAAGAACTTTATTGGTGTACTTCAACTTTTATGCAGCTCAAGTTTGGTTGTTGTGCAAATAAGAGATTTAGTGATTCAGTGATTCGGTAACTCCGGTTCAGCTCTTCATCCTTGCTTGGCTTCAACTTAGGTTCACTTCAACTTCTGTTCACATAAGTTTCGTTTCACATTAGACTTTCGGACATTATCAACTTTGGTATACTTAAACCTCGATTTCAAGACATTCAGATCCTTCATTAAGGCTTGACAAACTTCCGTTCATGTAACTTAAACTTTGACACATCCATGTTCGGTATTGAAGATCTTCGGATTACCTCAAGACTTTCGGATCCTTCACTCTTCAGATCCTCAAGTCATTTGGTTCATGTGATTTTCGGATCACAACCTTGACTTCGGTTCACCCATAAGTTTCGGATGGCTTGGTGTTGCAATCCAAGTTTAGGTTCATCAACTTCGGCTTCATGAGTTTTAGACTTTCGGTTCTACTTGGAGTATGAATTTCGGACCCTTGCATGCTTCATCAAGACTTTCAGATCCTTGTTGAGTTTAGGATCCATGCAGAATATTTGGATTCATCATAACTTTCGGAAAGCTCATAAGTTTATGATCCTTAACTTCGGATTCATTTAGTTTGGCTTCAAGAGTTTCGGTTACCCAAACTTGGATTCTCCAAGTTTGGTCCTCAACTGCTGATAAGGTTCCTAACCTCCTCAATTCTTGATGAAGTTCCTTATCTCCTCAAGTCTTCAACATCTTTGGCATTTACACTAACAATATCCCCTAAATGGTGATATATGTTGAATGTTCTTTATGAACTGTCAGAAAAACTTTATCATGGATTCCTCAATCCCATTGCTAAATAAACACTCAATATTTTCGAGCAATGCCCAACATATCCCCCTAAATGATGTGAAATGTTGAGGGTTGGGATATGAGGGATCAGTCGAGTTGTACTGTGCTCTTGGATCCCCCCAAATATTGATGCGGTCTTAGAAGTTCTTTGTAAGACCCGTTCCGCCGAGGCGCGGCTCGGGCGGATCCGTGGCGCGGCTTTGGGAAGGATCTGGATTTGCGAATGAATTATACATGCGGAGCGGCTCGGGAGGATTCGCGGCGCGGTGCGCCGCAGTTACGAAGAAAACATAATTCGGATTTAAACGCCTATATAAAGGGTCCCAGCCCTAGGGTTCGTGTTTTTTGAAGTTTTCGGGAGTAGAGTCGACTGATTTCAGCAGAGGCTCTTCGGTTCCAAGGTTTTGAAGGTTTTGAGAGATTAGAAGAAGGAGATACAACGTGGGGGAAGGCTTGTAGCCGATCATGTGCATTCCTCCGTTTTCCAAAAGCAAGGTAAGAGGATCTACCTTTCTGATATTTCATTTTATCCCGTCATATGGTGTTATCCCTTGGTTAATAGTCTTAGATAACTTGTAATACTTAGGGTTTTGGACCATGGACATGCATGGACTTACATGTCCATAAGAGAGTGACCTTAGGGTAGTTTCTGATCTCAGGAAGGGTGTAGAGAGGAACCTTAATCGATGGCTACACTTGTTAAGGGCAGAAAGGGATTTCGGACCATTACGAGTCCGCGACGCGGACAGACTATGTCGGCGACGTAGGTTCGGGTAAACCCTGCAAGTAAGCAATGCTAGTCCGCGACGCGTAAAAGAGAGGTCGCGCCGCGGCGAGTCACTGTTTGACCCAAAAGCTTATTTTCGGCCATTGGTTGATGACAAACGTTAGGTCTGACCTTTAGGCAAGTCTATAGGAGTTTGGTCAGTGATTAATATGTTGTGTGTGTGGGATTTAGGTGTTTGGACGAGCTAAGTTAGATATTAGAGAATATCTATACGGTTACGAATCAGGTGAGTATCCTCACCTTACTATATGATGTTGCATGTTAGGCATCTTGTGTGTTATTTACAGTTATAGGATTTGTTCTATATCTGTGATTATTTGTGGTTGGGCTCAGTACTGATACGTGTCCCCTCGTGGCTGTTGTATGACGAGTTGGACTAATGCCTTGTCCCATAGCTGTTGTATGATGGGCTGCGCCATAACCAGGAACCCATAGCTGTTGTATGATGGGTAGAACCGCCTTGTGTCCATAGCTGTTGTATGATGGACGCCCGTAGCTGTTGTATGGCGGGTATGGGCGAGTCGCTCTCGAGGACGGGTTGTTTAATATGTGGGCATGTATGGTAACTTGTGGACTCACTAAGCTTTGCGCTTACCCGTTGATTTTATAACCTTTCAGGTATTTCAAATGACAAAGGGAAGGGCAAGGCTTGACGACAGCGCATCGCATACACAAGACTTGTTTTAATGTTTATGTTATGATTTTCAAATCCTTTCGCTGTTGATTTAATAATTATGTTAAAACAGTTTTACTTTTTGAATAAAGATTTTGTTGGAACCTTGATGATAAATGAAATTTTATAGTTATGGATTTGGGGCGTTACAAATTGGTATCAGAGCCTTGGTTTGAGGGATTTGGATGAACTGTATTGGGAATCCAAACTCAAACTTAGGACTGAGCGATTTTCTTAAGAAAATGTTTTTGGAAAGTTAAATTAAATAAGAGAAGATGCGATGTGAACTGTCAACCGAGCTCAAGTAAGTTTTGTGATTCCCAATTACCCATGCCAAGTTTGTGCTATGTACTATGCTAGGATGTAGAATTTCCTGGATAATATACTCTATGGACTGTTTTGTGCAATATGTGCTGCTTTGGAATTTTATGCTAATGTCGTTAGGTTGCTTAGTGAATGCTGGTAGGTTATATACAATTAGGGTAAGATAGCCTAAGAATTATTGGTCTGGCCTTACTGGCTGTTCCTTGTTTGGTTGTGACTTTAGGGTAGGATAAGTTATTCAAACGTCTATCTTATTCCCGATTTTGTACGGCTGTGTGTCCGTGAGGCGACTCGACGACGTTAGCAGTAGTTCTCTTAGGCACGTGTGGGTGGAAGAATTAGGTCAAATGATTAGGTACCACGGTGCATGACCACATGATTCATAGGAAATGGTTTTCAGCGTATGTGCGACATTTTAGGAGGATGGTTGATGAACTTCGAACAGGGGCGAATAGGTGTGGAAGGTAGTACCAGACCAGTACTACCGAAAACACAAGATTCACGCTTGAGCCAAGAGTAGTCAACCAAAGTCCTAGAAAGTCAAGTAGTTGGGTGGATAGGAGTGACCTGGGTATTGATATTAAAACTGTTGCGCATTTCAGAATGGCAATCACTCGAAGTAACGGTGGGCCAGATGCGGGAACCTCGAGCGGGGGAGGACCGACTGATGAAAATCTCCACAACCTGATAGCGTAGGAGGTCTCGCGAGAAGTGTTGGTTGCGATACCTCGATTCTTTGGTACTATTAAGGCTGAGCTATGGGCAATGCTCGAGGAGCGACTGGCTACTCAGGGCACGTCAAGGGCCAGGGATGCAAACTATAAAGACTTTTCGGCTTGTTTGCCTCCGATGTTCGATAGGGCAGAGATCCGATTGTTAGCATGGGGTGGATTTCTGCGGTGGAGGGTGCCTTCCGCACCTGTTCATGTCCTGAGAACTCCAAGGTAACGTTTGCGGCGAATCTTTTAAGAGAGGGTGCGAAAGATTGGTGGGAAATACGAACGAAAGATCTCACCCCTACGCAGTTGGATGCTATTACGTGGCTACAGTTCAAGGAACAGTTCAAACTGGAGTATGTTCCACAGGTGGACATGGAACGCTTGGCGCAGGAATACCTGAATCTGACCCAGACCACTTAGACGGTGACGGAGATCACCAAAAAGTTTAATGAGCGAGCACTCTTCTGTCCAGAGTTTGCGGCAACCGAGCACATGAGAATGACTCGATATTTGGCGATGCTTCGCATAGACATTCGGGAATTTGTGTCTGCTGCTAGGCACCAAACTCTTACTGATATGATCGCGGCCGTTCGGGCCTGAGAGTTGGAACTGGAAACCCAACAAAGGCAGAAGCGTCCGGTGCCTACTCAGACTCAGCAGGCGTCAAAGAAATTTCGAGGGGCAGATCAGGGAAAGCAAGGGCAAAGGAGCCAGGGTAAATGTGGTAAGTGTGGAAGGAATCATGATGGGTGTTGCTGGGTGTTAATATGCCATAAGTGTGGAAAGGAGGGCCACTATGCTAAAGATTGTCGGCAGGAGGTCAAGATTTGTTTTAATTGTAACCAGGTGGGTCACTTCAAGGCCCAGTGTCCCCGTCTGACTCAGGGAGTGGTTCAGAATCCGGCACCTACTGCACTCTGAATTACCGATGGTAGGCAGGGGAAAGGGGAAGCCCCTAAGACCAAGGGTCGAGCATTCCTCATGACCGCCGAGGAGGCACAGGATGCGCCCGACGTCGTTACGGGTACTCTTTCTTTATTTGCCTCGTGTTTTTGGTGTGTATACTTAATGTGTCTATTATGCTTTGATTAGGAACTTTCATAGTCAACTCTATGCCTACTTTTGTACTGTTTGATTCGGGTGCTAGTCATTCTTTTGCGGATGATAAAACCGTGCAAGCGACTAGTGTATACCGGGGAAGTGAAGTAGTGATTCAAGGAATAAAGTTCCCGATTGATCTCATCCCTATACCGTTGAGTGACACTCGAGTTATTATCGGTATGGATTGGTTGAGTCGGCATGAGTCATGGATTGACTGTAAGAACAAGCGAGTGTGGATTCAAACCCCAAGTGGGGGAAAGCTAGTAGTACAAGGAGAGAGGAGGAATCAGGGTGCTGCCTTCTGTTCAGCCGCTAGGGCATGCAGACATTTTCAATATGGAGGTTCGAGGTTTGTGGCATATGTTTTTGATGTACGGAAAGGGAAGTCAAAGCAGAAAACACACGATATACTGGTGGTTCGGGATTTTCCTGATGTTTTTCCCGAGGACTTGCCTGGACTGCCGCCTAGGAGGCAGGTGGAATTTAAGATCGACTTAACTCCCAGTGCGGCTCCGATAGCTAAAGCACCGTATCGTCTTGCGCCTCCGGTGATGCTGGAGTTGTCTATCCAACTTCGAGAACTACTGGATAAGGGATTTATTCGACCCAGTTGCTCACCGTGGGGAGCACCTATTTTATTTGTTAAGAAGAATGATTGTTTCAATAGGATGTGCATAGATTACCTCGAGCTCAACAAGCTTACGGTAAAGAATCGGTATCCGTTACGTCGCATCGACGACTTATTTGACCAACTGCAGGGCGCTTCGTGGTTTTCGAAAATTGATTTGCGGTCAGGATACCATCAAATGCGAGTACGGGAGGAAGACGTTCAGAAAACGGCTTTTCGGACGAGGTACGACCACTTCGAGTTTGTAGTGATGCCGTTTGGACTGACCAATGCCCCTGCAACTTTCATGGACTTAATGAATCGAGTGTGTCGACCGATGTTGGATCGGTTGGTTATAGTTTTTATTGACGACATCTTAGTCTATTCTCGGAGAAAGGAGCAACACGAATGACATTTAAGGGAAGTATTGGAGACCTTAAGGAAGGAGAAGCTTTATGCAAAATTGGCCAAGTGCGACTTTTGGCTGCGAGAAGTCCAGTTCTTGGGGCACATCATCAACGAGCAAGGAATCATGGTAGACCCGGCTAAGGTGGAGGCCGTGATGTGGTGGGAGGTTCCAAAGACTCCCTCGGAGATTAAAAGTTTCTTGGGTCTGGCCAGTTATTATCGTCGTTTCATCCATGATTTTTCAAAGGTTGCTGTACCTTTGACTCGGCTAACTAAGAATAACGCTGCTTTTTGTTGGGGTGAAGAGCAGCAGCTGGCTTTTGAGACCTTGTGGCGGAAGTTGTGTGAAGCTCCAGTTTTGACTTTGCCTGAAGGCATGGAAAATATGGTGGTATATTGTGATGCATCTATCTCTGGGTTGGGGGCTGTCTTGATGCAACGAGGCAGGGTGATTGTTTATGCCTCGCAACAGTTGAAGCCCCATGAGGCTAACTATCCTACTCATGACTTGGAATTAGGGGCTGTGGTCTTCGCTCTCAAGATTTGGAGACACTATTTATATGGAGTAAAGTGTACCATCTATACTGACCACAAGAGCTTGAAGTATTTGATGGATCAGGCCAATCTCAATATGACACAGAGAAGATGGTTAGATGTATTGAAAGACTATGACTGTGAGATACACTATCACCCTAGAAAAGCCAATGTAGTGGCAGACACTCTAAGTCGTAAGGTTTTGGGTGCGCCCCTTCAGGGCATTTGTCTAAGGATGACAATTGGGACGCCACTGCTTGAGTTGATAAGGAAAGCTCAGGTGGAAGCAAGCAAGAGCGAAAATCAAAAAGGTGAAAGAATTGTGGGTCAGCTTGCAACTATGGTCAAGGATAGTAGAGGTTTTTTAACTTGCTATAAGAGAGTTTGGGTACCGAAACTTGGCGGGGTTCGTCAAACCCTATTGGAGGAGGCACATAAATCCAAGTTCTCTATCCATCCCGGAGCGACGCAAATGTATAGGGATCTGCGTAAATATTATTGGTGGCCGGGTATGAAGAAGGAAGTAGCTTGGTTTGTCGAAAGATGCATGACCTGTCGTAGGGTCAAGGCCGAGTATCAACGGCCTCATGGTAGATTACAACCTCTTGAGATCCCAGAATGGAAATAGGAGCACATCACAATGGATTTCATCACGAAGTTGCCAAGAACCCCTCGACAAATGGACACAATATGGGTTATTGTGGATCGATTGACTAAAAGTGCTCATTTTATTCCTATTCAAGAGACTTTTTCTGCTGAAAGATTGGCCACCGTCTACGTAGACGTGATTATCTCTCGGCATGGTATACCGGTCTCGGTGATATCCGACCGAGATGTCCGATTCACTTCTAGGTTTTGGAAGAAGTTTCATGAGGAGTTAGGCACTCGCCTCCATTTCAGCACGGCATATCACCTTCAAACGGATGGGTAGAGTGAAAGGACAATTCAAACATTGGAAGATATGCTCAGGGCATGCGTTATCGATTTCGGTGGGAGTTGGGATTCCCATCTCCCTCTAGCTGAGTTTTCCTATAATAACAATTATCACGCGAGCATTGACAGGGCTCCCTTCGAGATGTTGTATGGAAGGAAATGTCGGACTCCTGTTTGTTGGGGCGAGGTTGGCCAGTGGGTGTTGGGTAGTACTGAGGTAGTACTCAAGACAACTGAGCTAATTCAGAAGGTTCGGGAGAGGTTGTTAACGACTCAGATTCGGTAGAAAAGTTATGCGGATAGGCGAGGGTCCGATCTCGAATTTCATGTTGGGGATTATGTTCTTCTTAAGGTGTCACAGTGGAAGGGAGTTATTCGTTTTAGGAAGCGAGGAAAGCTTGGCCCTAGGTACATTGGACCATATCGAATCATTGCGTGAGTGGGTAAGGTAGCTTACCGGTTAGAGCTGCCCGAGCAGCTTAGCCAGATTCACGACACGTTCCATGTTTCACAACTCAGGAAATGTATTACCGATGAAACTTCAATAGTGCCTTTGGAGGAAAATAAAGACTTTACGAAATAAAACGATAGCACTAGTTAAGGTGCAGTGGCAACATTGTAAAGGATCCGAGTGGACTTGGGAACCGGAGGAGGAAATGAGGAGGCATTACCCGGAGTTGTTTACAGGAGCGGATTTCGGGGACGAAATCCAGTCAAATGGGGGAGAATTGTAAGACTCGTTCCGTCGTGGCACGGCTCGGGCGGATCAGCGACGCGACTTTGGGAAGGATCTGGATTCGCGAATGAATTATACGCGCGGCGCGGCTCGAAAGGATCCGCGGCGCGGTGCGCCGCAGATACGAAGAAAACCTAATTCGGATTTAAACGCCTATATAAAGGGTCCCAGCCCTAGGGTTCGTGTTTTTGGAAGTTTTCGGGAGTAGAGTCGACTGGTTTCAGCAGAGGCTCTTCGGTTCCAAGGTTTTGAAGGTTTTGAGAGATTGGAAGAAGGAGATACAACGTGGGGGAAGGCTTGTAGCCGATCGTGTGCATTCCTCCGTTTTCTAGAAGCAAGGTAAGAGGATCTACCTTTCTGATATTTCATTTTATCCTGTCATATGGTGTTATCCCTTGGTTAATAGTCTTAGATGACTTGTAATACTTAGGGTTTTGAACCATGGACATGCATGGACTTGCATGCCCATAAGAGAGTGACCTTAGGGTAGTTTCTGATCCCAGGAAGGGTGTAGAGAGGAACCCTAATCGATGGCTCCACTAGTTAAGGGCAGAAAGGGATTTTGGACCATTACGAGTCCGCGACGCGGACAGACTATGTCGGCGACGCGGGTTCAGGTAAACCCCGTAAGTAAGCAATGCTAGTCCGTGATGCCTAAAGGAGAGGTCGTGCCGCGGTGAGACACTGTTTGACCCAAAAGCTTATTTTCGGCCATTGGTTGATGACAAACGTTAGGTCTGACCTTTAGCCAAGTCTATAGTAGTTTGGTCAGTGATTAATATGTTGTGGATTTAGGTGTTTGGACAAGCTAAGTTGGGTATTAGAGAATATCTACACGGTTACGAATCAGGTGAGTATCCTCACCTTACTATATGATGTTGCATGTTAGGCATGTTGTGTATTATTTACAGTTATACGATTTGTTCTATATCTGTGATTATTTGTGGGTGGGCTCAGTACTGATGCGTGTCCCCTCGTAGCTGTTGTATGACGAGTTGGACTAATGCCTTGTCCCATAGCTGTTGTATGATGGGCTGCGCCATAACCGGGAACCCATAGCTGTTGTATGATGGGTAGAACCGCCCCGTGTCCATAGCTGTTGTATGATGGACGCCCGTAGCTGTTGTATGGCGGGTATGGACGAGTCGCTCTCGTGGACGGGTTGTTTAATATGTGGGCATGTATGGTAATTTGTGGACTCACTAAGCTTTACGCTTATTCGTTGATTTTATAACCTTTCAGGTATTTCAAATGACAAAGGGAAGGGCAAGGCTTGACGGCAGCGCATCGCATACACAAGACTTATTTTAATGTTTATGTTATGATTTTCAAATGCTTTCGCTGTTAATTTAATAATTATGTCAAAGCAGTTTTACTTTTTGAATAAAGATTTTGTTGGAACCTTGATAATAAATGAAATTTTATAATTATGGATTTGGGGCGTTACATTCTTGAGAAAATCTTTTTGGTCATGAATTTTATTGGATAGTGGTGATTCGTGCTATATGTTAGAAAAATTTGAAAAATTATAATTTGATGAAAATTTTAAAAATTTCTTGCTGTTGATATGTTGCTGCTCTGTTGAATTAGCAGCTGTTGCTTTGATCTCAATTGATGAAACTTTGAAGTTATCAGCTCTTCGTAAAACTTCTTGGTGCCACGAGATGTGCAAACCTTCTCCCTAGAGCACGTTCAGATAGAGCCTTGGCATTCGAATGCGACTTGCCGTGCGCCTACGTCGCCGCAAGAACTGAATCATTATAGCCCCCACAAAAGTTACTCTCTTAGAGAAACGAACCCTTAACTTTAGCTCTAAAATTACTTGATGGTTCTGGGTACTGCTATTGTAACGCCCCAAATTTTTCATAATTTTTTTTTAAAAGAGCAATAGCTGAAAAATCTCATATTTCAAAAAGTGTGTTTCTTAATAAACAAAATGTTACTGTTGACCTCGTGTCATGCCTTAAATTTTTGGTCCCAACAAAACAATTAAGTTTAAAAATATTTAAACAACATTTGGGGGTTACAAAACTCATATCTTTACTATAGAGAAGCAACATGACATCTCAAGCTAATGTCCCGTAATTACTCAACAATTCTACCGAAAATTCGGCATGACCTTTGGGCTAAACGGATAAAAACCATACTGACCCGACTCTAAACCGAAATAGCCCAAAAGCATTACGGAACATAGCAAGACTTTACAATACAACTACAAGTGTTGTTCTAACCATAAATATAACATCTCTCAACTACATATCATAACTATACCGCTTTAATGGTAATTCTATCTTCCGGCCCTCTTTTCTATCTATGTCCCCATGAGATCTTCTAAGTCTTTTCTTTCTATCATCCAGTGTTGTAAAAGTCGGCCTAGGCGGCCGCCTAGGCGGCGCCTAGGCGCTAGGCGGACGAGTTCTGCCTACGATTAGTGCTAGGCGGTCAAGCTAGGCGGATTTGGTCAACGGCGGTCAAAATCGGGTTTAGGCGGGTCTAGGCGGGTCTGGGCGGGTCTAGGCGGCCAGAATTTCAAATTTTCAAAATTCAAAATTTTCAATTTTTCAAAAAATTTCAAAATTTCAAAATTTTCAAAAACTTTCAAAATTCAAAAATTCAAAAATTTTCAAAAAAAATTCAAATTTTTAGATTTTTAAAATTTAAATTTAGTAAACTTCAAATTTTTAGAACAATAATATATATTATATATTTTATTATATTAATAAAATATATTTTATTTTATTAATAATTTCTATTTTTTATTATATATATAAATTATAAAAATTGGTGACTAAGTTACGATTATTGATGATTAAAATTGTCAAAAATATCATTAATGAATCTAAACATTTTGATGTTTGATGACTTACATATTTAAATACTTAGATTTGTCAAAAAATTTATGCTTATTTATTAATTTTGTAGGGACATATGTAATATTTAAATTTAAAAAAATAAATTTTATTACAATTAATACTCCCCGCCTAGGCGCCGACTAGTCCTCGCCTAGACCGACTAGTCCTAGGCCCCAGTCGACCGCCCACCTACCGCCTAGCGACTTCTACAACCTTGCTATCATCTGATGCCGGTCTTCCTGTTCCTGAGTACATAGCATTTAAAACAAAAATATGTAAGACAAATATGTCTCGTGAGATACATGGGTTTTAGACTCAAAGAATTTATAAACATAACTGATGAAACACAAGAGTCGGATCGAGATTCAAATAATGCGGCATAATGTAAATAAACAAGATCAAGAACAAACAATATGAAGAACAGATGTCGAATGATTAATAAGCAACTCAAGAGCAATTCAAGGTGAACTATTCTGTATGAGCGCCGTAGAAAGGATTACAAAAGTTGTTAACCCTAAACAGGGTACGAGCATGCTATTTATACAAAAACTAAGTATGGAAGGACAGACCCATTCCATAACCGATAGCAAATCTAATGGCATAAAATCAGGCTATAAATCCGATCAGCATCTTTGACTCAATCTATATTTATGACTCAACAATCCCCCCCTTTGAGTCAAAAAAATGCGACTTGTCTTCATTCTTCAGGTTTCACTTCATTTGATTGTCTATTAAACACCCTCGGAATCATGGCCAGAATCCTCTTTCGGAATTCTATGTACCATCTCAACATATCGTTGATGCATGTTTTATCATCAGAGGTGTTGGATTGGAGTTTGTTGGTGATGTGAAGAATGTGTTCCAGTACTGGTGTTCTGTGAAGATGTTTGTCCGAAAGATAGAATATCCTTTTAATATTCTCAAGCCCTTCCTTTGAGTTGTATGCCACACTCCAATTTGAGTTGACAATTTTTCCGATTTTACGTTTACTAAGATTTTTGGGAGGAGGACGTCTTACAGTCAAAGGAATTTTGTCCAGAACACCAGCGACTTCAACATCCAACTTCGCAACTTCAAGAATGTAGTATCTAATCATTCTTTTGAGATGACCAAAAAGAGGATGATATTTTGGTTCTCTTGACAAGATGTTGAATAGAGATATCCAGTCGAATGGATTCAAAAATGGTAGATCAGCAAGAGAAAATTCCATCTTCTCTTTGTCATCGCCTCTGAATGCCAAAAATCTTGCGTTTTTGAATGGAACAATAACCTCAGGAAGACGAGGAGTCAGCTGTACAATCTTCTTCAAACTCCAGGTTGAATGCTAAGGAAGCGCGTTCTTCAAATAGAAGGTGAACAACAAATCATTCACTTCCGAATTAGAAAGACGGGTGTCTTTGAGTTCCTCAAACCCTCGGAACAAAAGTGCTTTTGCCGTTATCGGAAAGTCAAGCTGAGAGTTTACGTCATTGCTTGTGTTATACGAGGTAACTGGTTGAAGCCAGTTCTCCACAGGCTCAGTAATTGCTTCCAATGTCATCCTTTTATAGTGCCAGGGAGGAAATAATGACATCTGAGTTTTCAAGAGTAATTCAGCCTCTCTTTTGGCAGCTTCCTCAGCATCAAGCTTGCGAGTGAGGTTGAGAATTTCATCAATTTCCTTTTCCCTAGTTGACTTAGCAGCTTCCCTATCAGAAACTTGTTCTTCCAATATCTCTTTGCCTTTGCGTTTTGATGGATCTGCAGAGGGTTGACCAACATCGCCTTCAACATTCATCCTTTTGAACCAATTGGAATCGGGGTTCTGAGTAGCATGTGTAGCCCCTTTTTCAGTGTCTTTTCCGATAGAAGAGAAGGAGGTTTTGATCCGATTGTATTTCTTTGGAGTGTCCTGATTAAACGTACTCTCTTCATTGGTTTCGTCTCCCCCTTGTTTTAGAGAGGCAACACCTTCCGAAACACCCTTTAAGGCGGCTAAAAGATTGAAGACTGGATGAAGCTTAAGAGTGAGATGTCTGCGCACCTGAGGAGTGAGAATTGGATCAGTGTCTTCAACAATTCGATGAAGGAAAGAATCAATTTCAGAGACCCCGTTGCGAACAGCTTTGTTTTGAGAAACAGCCGAGGTGAGAATGGCAGACTTGTGTCGGAGATCCGACTTGAGCACCTGGATTTTGGTTTCTTTGGCTGCTAATTTATCAATCAAGTAATTTTCCGTGGCCAAATCCGTTTTCAGTTGGTCAAACTTTGTATCCATAGAGGTAATCCATTCGGAATATTCTGCCTTCAATTCCGAACGTAAGGTGGAAAGCCCCTCTCTTTCGTTCTTTAGAATGCTCCCAAAGTTGGAGATGACTTGATGCATCGTTTCATTGTTTCTGACATGAGAGTCTCGGAAGTCCTGAGTGAATTTGAGAACATCTTTTTCCAGCCTGCCAATAGAGGTGGCAGAAAGTTGCATTTGGGTTTCGGAATTCTTTATGAGAGAGGATAATTCACGCATAAGTTTGACATTTTCGGTGATTAAAGTGTCCACCGAGTCTTTGTGAGCATTCAACTGGGATTGCCAGTCGGAGTTTGAGGGATTCGCCTGGGACTGAAGAAGTGAATCTAGTTTCTCGGAGATTTCCTTGAGTTGATCAGATGCCATCAGAACAGACGAACTGGGGTTCTTGAGTTTAACAGTGGATGGAGATTCAAGAAAGTCTGAAAGATCATCCTGGTCATCATTAACCAGAATATCTTCCTCGTCATCATCATCTGAAGGAGGGTTGACATGAGGCGAATTGGGAATGCTGGTTTGTTTGGGTGATAGTGATGGAGACTTTTGAGTGATTGGGGATCGGAGGGGTGAACATTCAGGAGTTGATTGTGGGCTAGAATGAGGAGTGGTTTTTGGTGTGGGGTCATGAGGCGGTGATAGTGGAGGAGGAGAAGGCTTGGTAGGAGGAACATCGTCAAGATTTTCTGTGATCGGAACATCGTGTGGAGAAGTCGGAATATGTTGAGTATCAGAGAGTTCGGTTTCTGAATCAAAAGACTGGACAAGTTTCCAAAGCCTCCTTGGTCGTTTGCGCTGTTTTTCGATGTCAGACGCTGCAGCTTTACCTTTTCGTTTAACCGTTTTCTTTGGATTTTCAAGTCTGTCAAAAGCGTCTTGATGTGCTTGGTCAACATTACGACCTCCCGATGGAGATAACAGTCTGTATTCAGCGATGCATTGAACGTCTTTCGGAACTCGGTCCAGCATCGTGATCGGAATGGATCTAATGAAATCGAAATCCTCCGATTTAGTGGTTGCGAACTGAGTGGTGGACAACGTCAGAATAACCGCTAAGACAGAATCGGTCATGACATGAAGATGATTTTGCTCAATAGCCTGTTTCACCACAATGGACCAAAATCGAGCATAAGAGATTTCAGAGTGACGATTCTTGTAGTTCACGCTCTCGACAAATTGGCTCCATAGAATAGATCCGTAATCAAGGTTGATATCATGATAGAGGCCATAAAAGATAGAGTAAAAAAGCTTACTTGCACTGTCTGTGCCTGTCGTGCGTTCAGAGAAGCTTTTGAACAAGATTGTGAAAAGAAAGTTCCACAGAGGAGGTAAACCCTTCTTTGTGAACTTGGAGAGTTGCGTTATATCACCCTTGTAGCCTAGTTGGTAGAAAAACCATGGAAGAGTAGAAGGCGGAAGGGAATCAGGATCGACAATATCAGTTTGATCAGTAAACCCTAGCAATTTTCCAAAGCGGGACTTGGAAATGCGCGTCTTGATGGATCCTACCTTAAAGGTAACAACATCATCAGCCTTGTTGTAGAATGCAGACGAGTATGCAGAGGAGAGATACACGATTGGAATCTCCTCTGAAGCAGTTAGGGCTTTGCAGATCCGAGAATACTTAAGACACTCGATCATCGGTTGAAGAGCTTCATTATACTTGGAGGAGTTAAGATCGATGATCATATTCTGATTCTGTTTGATCTTTAGCATAAGAGAGGAGGATGTATTTTCGTTTGCAGAAGATGAACCAGCCATTTGAGAGTTCTTGCGAGTTCACGAGAAAAAGAGGGCTTTGAAGATGGAGAGTTCTTGAGTGAGAGATGAAAAGCGGAGAAGAAAGAGAGTAACCCAAAAATCTTTTAAATACCCTTTGGAGATTATTTGGAAAGAGAGAATCCCGCTTCAGTTGATTTCGTTCCCCAAGAATCACGCTGTATCATCATGAGTGGCCCCCAAAAGTCGCATTGCAGGCGCGTGAAAAGCGAGAAAGTAGCTGCTGTGGAGATGACGTTGTAACGGTCACGTCTTGATTACCTCATCCAAAATTTCAAAAATTTGATGAGTAAAAAGTAATGCCAGTTCATCAACTTGAATCCTTATCATAAGATCAACCAGAGTTAGAAAAAAAAATCAAATAATGATTTTCGTGCAAGAGTGTGCCAAAGATAAAGAAGAAAATCAAAATTTATTTGGTAATCTGTGATGTCGGAATAACATAAAACTGATTGATCCCGGGCAGTGATCTCTTCCTTCGGAATCATGAGAGATTCAAAAGTGATTTTGTGGTATCCCGTTGAATTACGATCAATTGACTGATAAGAATCATTGAAATGTTTCTTTTTAAATTTTAGCTTAATGAGGTGGGTTTAACTTTCTTTCGGATTCCGAAAACGTGAGAAATGTTCGAAATCGGAAGAAAGGACTTGTTTGACCAGAGTAGTCATGAAAACAAGTGAGGGTAAGGAGAATTTTGACTGACTTGGGAAATATTTTGAAATCTCAAAAAAAAAAAAAAAAAAAAAAAAAACTGGATCTCTTTGGATAGAAATTACTTTGGTGGAGTAGATTTCATAAAGATCACGCAAAAATAAAAGATTGAGATTTCCTTTGATGTTTTCGTCAATTCCTTAGCGTGTTTGGATATTTGGGTTTCATTCGAAATTGTGGTAGAAACAATTCCGAAATCATGAACACAGAGTTTGTATAACCATCAGTTTTCAGTGGTAATGCTGAAAACCTTCATAAGGGTTATAGTTATATGGAAATGAATTAAGTGTGGAGAATTGATAGAAGGGTCGAGAGAGGTTGTTTGAGTCTCACAGCGTCTCATGGTGAAAATGAGTTGCGATCTTTGACTAGACTTTTTGAAATCATATATTGAAATTGGTTTTTATTTCAATAATCATAGATGTTCATTAGACAGACAGACAGGTGGAGAGAGAGAAAAATACTGCGAAATACCTCTGAGAGAGAAAGTCATTATGAGAACTCATTAAGTGCTCAGGAAAAAAGAGAGGTTAAACGTCTAATCAGCTGCTTATCAGCCGTCTCTGCTTCGATGACGCGTAATAATTGCAACAGATTTGCATCATTACTCCCAAAAAGTAATTTAATATCCACTATTGGGAAGCCTAATCGGTGTCCTGTTTGCCTATAAAAGGAAAATATTGTTAGCAGAAACAGCACACACTCACTAGAAATTACCTTCATACTGTTCATCAGATGGCTCAGTGTCCTTACAACTGTGGTGACAAGGTTGAAGTAAAAATGTGTGAAGGTGAATACGCAGGTGGCACGTATGGTGGAGTCGTCATGGCAGTTTGGAACCATTGGTATGAGGTCTAGATGACGACGCTCACGGATGGTGATGGTGGAGGGCCCCTTACAATCCAGACCAGTTATCCCTACTTGCAGCCTGTCCCACCAACAATCTTGGTGGAGTATAAACAGTTCACAAGCGGGGATGGTGGCCGGCGGTGATCATCCAGGCAACTCTTCACAACCAGTTCCTGGTGGGACTGCCGGACGAGAGTCGTCTTTTTGTAGATGAATGTGAGGTGCGACTCCATCAATCCTTCCACCTTGGCGATCCCCCGATGTGGCACTATTTTAAGCTGTAGTTTTAAGTAGTTTTTGTTTTTCTTTTTGATGTAATGAACTACGTTCCTTCAGCTTGAATACATAGTGTCTTTCTTTTTGTTTATGGATTTCTGTTTGAATTATGCATCTGCATTCTCAAGGATAATGGACAGCAAGAAGAACAAAACAAAGAAAAAAAAAATAATAAAATAAAAACACACAACATATGAAAATAAAACAAATTTTAAAGAACTAGAGAATATTTTGATATTTTGATATATATACAGAAAGTAAAACACACAAAAAAAATTTAATTTGAAGAAAAATATTTTTGATGTTTTATTGAGAGAAAAAAAATAATAAAATAAAAAAAATAATAATAAAACAAAATTTTACAAAGGATACATGCATTCCGAATTATTTTCGTCTGAATTCCGACTCCGAGGCATTCCGAATTTCGGACTCAATCGGAAAATTAGTTGGTTTTCGGAACAGATTCAGCTTCCATCATTCCGAGACCTTGAAGAATTCTGTTAAATGCGATCTCTGGAAGTGCCTTTGTGAAGATGTCTGCCAATTGATCATTTGAACGAACAAAATGAATCTCGATGTTGCCGTCTTCAACATGATCTTTGATAAAGTGATATCTGAGTGCAATATGTTTAGTCTTTGAATGTTGCACTGGATTGTGACAGATCCGAATCGCACTTTCGGAATCACAGTAAAGAGGAATACGTTTCATACTGACTCCATAGTCTCTCAGTTGGTTTTGAATCCATATTATCTGAGAGGTGCATGAAGCAGCAGCAATGTACTCAGCCTCAGCTGTGGAGAGTGACACACAAGTCTGTTTCCTTGATTGCCAGCTTACGAGTTTTCCATCGAGAAGTTGACATCCTCCTGATGTTCTTTTGCGATCCAATCCACAACCACCAAGATCAGCATCAGAAAATGCTTGAACGAAGAAACCAGATCCTGACGGATACCATAGTCCTAGAGAAGTTGTTCTTTTGAGATATCGGAATATGTTCTTCACAACATTGTGATGTGGCTCTCTAGGATTAGCCTGAAATCTAGCACAGCAACAAACAGCAAACATAATGTCAGGTCTACTTGAAGTAAGGTAGAGAAGTGAACCTATCATTTGTCGGTAAAGAGTGATGTCTGCTGCAGGTTTGTCTAGTGAAGGAGTGAGTTTGGTTCCGAAAGCCATCGGAACTTTGACTTTAGAATCTCCCTTCATTCCGAATTTCTCTAAGAGAGACTTGGTGTAAGCTTCCTGATTGATGAAGATGCCTTCTGAGCTTTGTCTGATGTTAAGGCCTAGAAAGAAATTGATTTTACCCATCGAGCTCATTTCAAATTTTGTCTCCATCAGTTTTCGGAATTCAGCTGTTAGGCTAGGATGAGTAGATCCGAAAATGATGTCATCGACATAGATTTGAACAATTATCAGGTGACTTCCTTCCTTTTTGCGAAAGAATGTTGGGTTGACAGAACCTTGCTTGAACTTGGATTGCTTGAGAAACCTAGTTAAAGTTTCATACCAAGCTCTTGGAGCTTGTTTTAGACCGTAAACAGCTTTATCTAACACATAGCAATGATCGGGATGTTTACTACTCAGAAAGCCTGGTGGTTGTTCAACGTATACTGTTTCTTCTAATTCTCCATTCAGAAATGCACATTTAACATCCATCTGATAGACATCGAAACCCTTGTGTGCTGCATAAGCAAGAAAAATTCGAACGGACTCCAGTCTAGCCACTGGTGCAAATGTTTCTTCATAATCAATTCCTTCTTCTTGACAGTAACCTTTAACTACCAGTCTTGCTTTGTTCCGAATGACGTTCCCTTCTTTGTCTAATTTGTTTCGGAATACCCATCTCATTCTGAGAACTGAAGCCTTTTCTGGAGACGGAACTAATCTCCACAACCTATTGCGTTCAAATTCATTTAGTTCATCTTGCATTGCTTGAACCCAGTCAGCATGATCAAGTGCTACTTTAACCGTTTTAGGTTCAATTTTGGAGATGAACGAATGAAACATGCAAAATTCCACTTTTGAAAATAATGCGGCTTGCTTTTCTTTAGCTTGAGCTCGAGTGAGAACGCCAGCAGATGTTGTTCCGATGATTTGAGATTTTGGATGATCTCTCGTCCATTTTATCATTGGAGGATAGTTTGGATCATATTCAGGATTGATTTCTGGAATAATTTCTTCTGCTTCCGATTGTGCCTCTGACTGTGTGTCGAGGTCATTGTTTTCAATCTCATTCTCCCCCTGGAAGTTTGCATCGTTTCTATCGTCAAAGTGATCTTGTTCAGCTGAAAGAGTGGTTGACTCTGATTCAGGAGCCATTCCCTCCCCATGAATGGGTGCTGAACTCTCCCCCTGGATAGGAGCTGGGTTCTCCCCCTGGATAGGTATATCGGTATTGGGAGTTGGACCATTGTGTGGAATCGGAACATCAGTGAAGTTGTCATGTGAAGTGTCGTTTTCACTGACAGTACTTTCGATGAGCTTTATCAATTCATCTCCTTGGTTATCTCTTGCGTTTGCTTCTGCTGACTTTGCGTTTTCTTGTTCATCGAACAAATTCATGAATTCCTCATATAGATCCATAAGAGGAATTGTTGACGTATTTGATTTGAGAAAGATTTCCTCAGTCTTTGTAGTAACGTGCTTTGCTCTTGAATTGTATCTATCATCAAAGGTGATGTAGTATGTTTCTTCAATCTTCCGAGATCTTTTGTTCAGAACACGATAGGTCTTTGAGGTAAGAGAGTATCCCAGAAAAATACCTTCATCAGCTTTTTCATCCCATTTGACTCGTTTCTCTTTGGAGTTAAAAATGAAACACTTAGATCCGAAAACATGAAAAAATTTCACGTTTGGTTTTCTTTTGTTGATGATTTCATAGGGAGTGAGATTAAAGCGTTTGGTGATGTTTGATCGGTTCTGAGTGTAACAAGCAGTTGCGATGGCGTCGGCCCAGAAGTATAGAGAAAGTTTCGCAAAAGAGAGCATTGTGCGAGCAGCTTCACAAAGAGAACGATTTCGTCTTTCTACCACTCCATTTTGTTGAGGAGTGTAGGGGGCAGAGAAGTTATGCGAGATTCCTTTATTGACAAGAAAATCATTGAGAACGTTATTTTTGAATTCTGTGCCGTTATCACTTCTTATCATCCGAACTTGTTTCCGGAGAAGAACTTCTATCTGCTTGATGAAGTTAATCATGTTGATTGCTGCTTCAGATTTTTGCTTGAGAAAGAACACCCATGTGAAGCGAGAGAAGTCATCCACCACAACCAGAATGTATTTATTGTGAGCAATACTTTCGATGGCAGACGGACCACAAAGATCAATGTGCAGAAGTTCCAATGGATCGATGATCTTTGTGTTGATGATTGTAGAATGGCTCTTCCGGCTTTGTTTTCCCAGTTCACATGCATCACACAGACGGTCTTTGTCGTACTTGAGTAGCGGTAATCCTCGCACCAGATCACCAAGTACTAGTTTATTAATATCACGAAAGTTCATGTGAGATAAACGTCTATGCCATAACCAACTATCATCGTTCGTAGCTTTTGTCAGCAAGCAGATGGCAGGTTTTCCTTGGATGGGTCGCATGTCCAAAGGAAACATCTCTCCTTTTCTTTTTGACTTCAAAATGATCTTCTTGGATTCCTTTTCAACCAGTTCAGAGCCATCTTCATCAAATGAGACTTTAAGACCTGTTCCGACAACTAGTTGCGAAACGCTGATTAAGTTGTGCTGAAGTCCTTCAACATATGCCACTTTCCGTATCGAAATTTCACCATTTGTGATCATGCCATAGCCTTTGATGTTGCCGGTTGCATTGTTTCCATAGCTGACTTTTCCTCCATTCATCAGCGAGCGATATTCTCGTAATTCCTCCTTCCTCCCTGTCATGTGACGTGAATAGCCGCTATCAATGTACCATTCCAGATCATACTGTTCGTCACGTAGAACCTGCACAAGTTAGAGAGATTTAGGAACCCAACCAATGTGGGCCCATGTGAGAATTTATGAGAGATAGGAAAAATGCATGATTTTTCAACCCAAAAGGATTTTCGCATGGATGGTTGATTTTTCTTATTTTCAATTCGAAACACTTTCACTTTTGTAGATTGCCATTGTTCTTTAGCAAAACGAGATTTCGTTGGAGTGAACGTGTTGGAGACTTGATAATAATGGGTTTTCTGGCTTCGAGAGTGATAAGTAGAAATTGAAGGTTTAACTGACTGAGATGAGAATTTAGGTTTAAGAATAACTGTTGGGTGAATCTTGTTGGATTTGAGATCCTGAGTGGTTTCAGGATAGAGTTTTGCCTTCCCCTTTGAATCATTTGAATCGAGAACACGAGTGGGATTCTTTGTTGTTGATGCTGAAGACGAGACTTTGAGTGTTGGTTTTGGAGTATGTCTAGATTTCGGAATTGGAATTGGACTGACTCTCTGGGTTGTGTTTAAGTCATTTTTGTTTCTCCAAAACTGTTTTCTTTCTTTCAAATTCTTTTTGTACCTGGCATTCATTTGTTTCCTTTTGGCTATCAGCTCTTCAGGAGACTTATGAATACAAGATGTTGAGCAATGATTAGAGTCAGATTTGAAAGAACTTGACCTGGAGTTTGAAGAATTGAATTTCAAATTCTTTGTACCCCATGAACCATTTTGAGAAACAGAATTTTTACAATTCAACGATCCAGAAATGTAGTTACAACGGGACTTCCATGAGGTCATTTCGGAAAGACCTTTGGTCTCATCTGAGTTGTCAATTGGTTCCGAACAAAAGAAAGAATCACATACATCGGAATTATCGTTATCGACTAGGACTTTAAGTTCAGTTACATCTTTTGTATTTAGGCCTGGTTTAACAAAAACTTGATTTGGTACTGTTTGAATCTTTGGAAAAACAGTGGCCTGTTCGTTTAAAGTGTGTGATTCTTCACTTTCAACAATTCTCGCAAAAGCAACTGAATTTTCAGAAATGAGATTTTTCTTAGTTTCATTTGAATTGGATATAAATTCCGAACAGTCAATTTCATCCTCAACTGATATCTCACTCATATCACTTTCATCAAAATCCGAAATATTCTCATTAATGAGAGTATTATCAGAATTTAGTTTAGAGCATAGTGAGTGAAAATTCTTTAAGGTCGCTGTTTTAATTTCCTCATGATCATTTTCTGAAAAATATTCTTTAACCATATTTTTATGTTCTTTGGACTGAATATAGCTTTCAATTTTATCAAGTCCGATTCGATATGCTTCCGAAACCTCATCAGATGAAACAATGGTTTCACATCTGTGACATTCTGCATCGATTTCGTCCTCTTTCAACTCAAGAAAGGGCAAAATCATTTTGTGCAAACCCCTTCCTATGTCACAGTCAAGCTGCAATTGAGTAATATTATTGTAAAGACGCTTTGCAATCAAACAAAAAATATTTCTCTGTTTAACAAGAACTAGATTATCCCTTTTGACATAAATGATATCATCTCGTGCTTTAACTAACTCATTGTCTAACGCATCGATTCTCATTCGTCTCTCCTCATTCTTATTCGATACCCTGCTCAATTGATCATTTAGGTTAGAATTACTTAGACGTGTCCTTTTTAAGCTATCACTCAAACTAGAAACAATGAATCTAAGATAATATTTAAAGATTTAAGGATAGAGCGTACCTTGTTGACCACAGCCTCACATTCCTCACCTTGTTCATAAACAGGTTTCGCAGCAAAACAACTTGCTGAGGTTTGGCACCCGTCGGTAGAGTACCCTCTGCTGTCGGAATGATCAGCCTTCACCATCAAACATCGGCCATGCGTCGGATTTCTTACTTCCTCATCTTCCGAATCCGTTGACCATACCTCAATGGCACCAAACTCGCTATCCTCCTTTACCACGAAGGCTGCTTTGGTAGATCAAACATCATTCTTTTTCAGTTCCACAATCTTCTTTGCGTAATAAGCTTCATCTTTTACCTGCTCCTTCTTCTCAGCTTGCTTTCGGAGCAAACAGTCTTTCACAAAGTGGTTCTTTCCTTTACAATAATGGCAATCATAGCCTGAGTCGCCAACGAGTTTCTTCTCCTCATCACCTTTCTTTTTCTGGCTTTCTTCCAAAGACTTTTCATAATTAAGACCTCCTTGTCGATTTCGGTTTTTGAATTTGGAGAAGTTTTTCTTGAAGAACTTCTTGGGATTTGATACCATTAGAGCTTTGTCTTCTCTAGTCAGATCATCGTCTGAAAAATCTGAGTCGGAATCAATTTCAGCCGATTTCTTTCCAGCAGCAACTAGTGCGAGTGAACCAAGACCAACAGTCGCTTTGGCTTCCGAAATGACTTCTTATTCATGGGACTTGAGGATTCCCACAACTTTAGCCAAAGTGTAAGTTTTGAACTGTTCATGCACTTTTATGGTTGATATGATAGCCTTCCATTCGGAACGAAGACCATCAAGGAAAGTAACCTTTTGCTCAATAATAGTCCGAGTCAGATTGTATTTCAATAATCGACTGAGAAGATGATTGTATCGATTGAATGTCTGGGTTAGAGTTTCTTCCGAACCTTGTGCAAAAGATCCGAAATCGGAAAGAAGAGTGGTCTGAATTGAGTGCTCAAGGTCAGCATCTCCTGAATACAATTCTTTAAGTCTATCCCAGATCTCTTTAGCCGTCTCGCATGAACTAACCAGGCGAAGAGTGTCTGCTTGAAGAGCGAATCTGATAATTCTGAATGCTTTAATGTTGCTCATTAGTTTGTCTTTTTCGTCTTGAGGAATGTTTGCGTGAGTAACAAGCAGGTTGTTGTATTCTTTTAGGGTTTTGATAACCCTCCTTGTGGCCGTGTGGACATGAGTTTCTTCAGTAATAGCTTGCCAAATCGTTGTTCCATGTTCTTCAATGCCAAGAACATAATCTTCAAAATGCAACGCCCAGACCTCATACTCTTGAGTAAACAGAATTGGAGTCCTGGTAGTAGATCCAATGCTGCTTGAGAGATTGAAAGACTGAGTATGTGAGTCGTCAAAAGCCATTGAAACTTGTTTACTTGTATAAATCAGAAGTGTAAGATCAATTCAAAAGAAGAATCGAACGTAAAGATCAAAGTCTGATACCCAAAATCAATCAAAACGATAAGGATAATCAAAACAGATCTGTGAATAACACAAACTCCTGCTCTGATACCAATTGATGAAAGACAAGAGTCGGATCGAGATTCAAATAATGCGGAATAATGTAAATAAACAAGATCAAGAACAAACAATATGAAGAACAGATGTCGAATGATTAATAAGCAACTCAAGAACAATTCAAGGTGAACTATTCTGTATGAGCGCCGTAGAAAGGATTACAAAAGTTGTTAACCCTAAACAGGGTACGAGCATGCTATTTATACAAAAACTAAGTATGGAAGGATAGACCCATTCCATAACCGATAGCAAATCTAATAGCATAAAATCAGTCTATAAATCCGATCAGCATCTTTGACTCAATCTATATTTATGACTCAACAATAACATATATCATTTTCAAACCCTTTGTAATCAATCATGTAAAGTCACTTTCTGTTAGAGGTTCATAAACAAATCTTATTACAATACTTGTCATCCAAAACTTTTATAATTGAAACATATTATCATTTGCTTGTAAGCCTTTTCATAATAAATTAAATAACAATCTTATCAACATAAAACTTTCATAAATTAAACTTGACTGGTGTTCAAACCATTATGAACAGTTTTCGTATAATGACACTATTTGTCAAAACCTTTCGTACGTCATGTAAAAATATTTTACTTTCAAAGTCTTTTAAACAATCAAGTAATAAGGCTAGTAATGCAATACTTTTCTTTTTCTTTTCTTTAGTTTGACTGGCATTTGAACATGATAGTATTTTTATACTTAGGGCCTTAATCACTCTTGGTGATACCCCAAGTCTGGACTGAGATGGTGAGAACATAATCAAACCATCTCAGCGTCATATCACATGCCTTGACTGGTATCTCGACATGCGTGCTTTTTATACTTAGGGTATTAACCCCAAGTCTGGACTAGGATGGAAAGAACATAATCAGTCAACCCTAGCGTCTTATGCTTTTAGGAAATCTACTTCGCGAAGGGGTTGGTACCACCCCAGTAGACTCCTCTGGATTCCCTTACGGGAACGTCATCCCCCGGGTACAAGAACATTTCTATTACTTCATATTGTCGTGCATTTCATATCATAATACCAGTCCATTAAAACGCATTGAGGCTAGATGCCCAAAACTTTCTTTCATAATGACACGCCTACGTCGTCGTGCGGTCAAAAATAAAGAAAACCTAATACACACACTAGTACAGCGGTAGTCAGGGTCGATCTGCAGGAGCTTCGTGGTTAGACTAAATGACAGATTACCAACTAGTAGTGTCACGCTACAGTCGGAGGACCTGGTTTCTAAGTTCTCAACTACCCAAAAACAATAGTCAAACAAAGTCAAGCTAAGCATAAGCTAAACTCAACTCAAACTAACCTAGTTACTTTCTGAAATCAGAAGTGCATCTCTGAATCAGAAGCAAACAAAGGTGTCCAAACCAAACAAAGCATAACCTAACTAATAACTAGGGTTCTGAATGAACAGCTACTAGCTAAAGTTCAATGCCTAAAACTAACCTAATTGGCTACTGATTTCAGCAAGGGAAAGCAGTTCCAAACAAGGTCAAAATAACATTCAAACACAATTCAAACAATCAAAACACAAGCAAACATCCAAAACACCGAAATACCAATAATACTTATAACCAAATGATTCTTATTCATCAAACTCAGATCCAAACATCAAAACAGTAACTAAATAGTACTAAAACAGAAACCAAAGCTTGATATCAATGGTTGTCACTCCCAAAGATACAACCCAAAGCTTACAAATATCTAACTAATGGAAAATAGAATCCAAAACATAAAAATACCAATTGAGAAGTTGCTGGAACGAAATCTTGGAGTCAAAGAGCTTCAAGGTCGATTTTACACCCGGTCTTTGCTAGGGTTTTCGGCTGGAATTGCCTCTATTTATAGTTGCAAATTTCCCGCAGCCGCGTCGCGAAGATGAAGAATCCGCGGCGCGCGTACTTATCAGATCCCGTTTTTTCGTTATTTGAATGTGTTACACCGCCTTAAGCCTGCGTCGCGCGTTTCATAGATCCGCGGCGCGCGTACGTGTTTCCTTGATTTTTCATTCTTTTCCAAACTTCTTCCTTTTGCATTTTAGTCCCTGTTTCCATTCTTTTCTTCCAAACAAGTCCTGTCACGAAAAGTGAGAATACCCAGACATATCTGATATAATTTCATCAAGAACAGGGCTCAACAACGCCTAAAATACTTGATATCACTAGGCGTTGTCAAACACCCCACACTTGTGCCTTGCTTGTCCCCAAGCAAGAGAGTTTTTAACAAATTATAATAAGGACTCAAACAATTTTTGACTGTGTTCAGTTTCAAAGCTTATTGCCCTATGAGTTAGAGTGGAATAGTTTGTGAAAACATAATTGAATTGTTCTTTGGAATTCATGGCTTTCTAGAGAACCCTTGATTACAAATTTTCTGTCCACAATGAAGTGTACTTACTCATTCAGATTCTAAAGGCCATTAAAGAATTGTCCATGACTTTCGATGTTGTCCGTGTAACGAGCTTTCAGAAATACCATCCCAGATCAGACGATCTTAGGTGGTAAGGTGCATAAGTCCCACCCATTTTAGACTTACCGGCTCGAACAACAATAGCCACAGATTGACATTTCCTTCCTAAATTCCAATCTTAAAACAGCTCAATCTTCTAGTCTCGTAAAACTCAACTTATTTGACTAACTAATAGCATGATCACAACTATATAGTATCTCTTGAAAAATACTAATGCTATCACAATCACAAACCATTCGTTTCAAAATTGCAATTTATTAAAAAATTTGAAAAATATTGCTAAAAATTGAAAATTGATCATTTCTTGCAAAAATTTCAAAAAATTCTCTTTCGAACGACCACACCCCACACTTAAACCCGTACAACGTCCCCGTTGTACAAAATTATTTCAAAACAAGGGAGAAAGAGTTACCCTTTTTGGACGATAGATTGCTTGGTGCTCAGTATCACAGGTATAATTGCAAACAAACGGATCCTTGATTTCGTATGCTGGAGTTGTAGCGCTATAGTGAACACGCCGGTGGTCAAGACAAGTGGAGGGGGCACGGTGACCCCACACTTATCTGAGACAACTCCTTCTCATTTGGTATATCATGTATAACTCAACAAACAAATTAAAAGCAAACATAATAAAATATAAACAAAGATACGGATAGTGGTGTCATAAGTTTTGTAGATGTATCCCCAAAAAATAAAAAAGATAGAAGAACTACATCAATCATCACCATGGTGGGTCCCGGATGGACCTGCCCCATCATCGCCAGAGGGGTGAGGTGGAATGTCATCAAAATGCATCCGCAGCATGATCATCCTCTGAGTCTCCGCCATCCAGGGATCATGTGCCTCCCGGGAAGACATCCTCTGACTGATGTCCTGAATAGCTGCCAGGACCTCGGATAGGTGTGGCTGAGGTGTAGACCACGTCCTCTTCCGTGGCCATGATCCTATCCCAGCCATGGCAAGTAAATGAAGCATCCTCGTGAGTCCAGGTGCGATGTAAGAATGGCTCGATCGCACCCCATAGTCCTGCATCCCTCAGTATATCCCTGTCAATGACTGTCGCCTCGAGAACCCGGCGACTAGTCAACGCGTCCCTCCGCGAAATGTACTCCGCGGAGCTAGCCAGTCCCTCGGGGAACTGGAGGAAAGCGTGCTCTAATCTGAACATCATCTGCAAAAAAAACATATAGCCACAAAAGAATTTTTTTTTTGCAAAATTAGTCCTTTTTCTTCCCTGCCGCACCGCGGCGCTGCCCAAGAGCAAGGCGCGTCGCGGCAAGCGGCTGTTTGCAAAACCCCGAATCAAACTCGCAATTTAACCTGCTAAAACTCGATCCAATCATACCACAAGGTAGCCTAAATGCCGACTAACTCATCTAGGGTCTCTATTTGGCAAAACAAACACCCTATGAGTTAGCATTAGCGATTCTAAGTTTTGAACTATTTTGGGCAAATCACTAAAATTAACCACCTAATCACTAGTTTTAACGAGTAATAAGTAGTTAGAATAGCGTACCTTGGCAGTGGAAACAAAATGAGCAAGAAAAAATGCAAGAGAAATTCGTTGATCAGAGCTCCGAGTCGTGTGGAGTTGGGTTGAGTCGCGGCTTACCTTATATAGGAGAAAACCGACTGATCGTTCCCCGTGTCGTGCATTTCCGATTTGCGCGTCGCGCATGTCACCAAATCAACCCCTGCGCATCGGGTTGGTTTACAACCCCGCGTCGCGTAATACAAAAACCCGCGGCGCGGTCTTCAAAATTTTTAAAACTTTCCACACGACCCCACACTTATTTTAGACCACTAATACCTGCAAAAAGATCGATGTATTTTCATACTTAATTTAAAGAAATATAGATCCTAACTTATGACACGGTGGGTTGCCTCCCAACAAGCGATAAGTTTAACGTCTTCAGCCAGACGTGCTACTCCTTCTACAGCTATGGTGGATCGTATGCCTTCCTTCTTTGCTGATTTTGCCTTTCCACCGTCCTTTTGCTGACCCACTGCTCCTCAAACTTTCCTGGGTCGAATGGCTTGTTGGTTCTCCTTTTGCTACCCAGCTGCTGTCCTTTGATGATTTCCCGCGAGTGCTTGGAAGTAGCTTTGAACCTCCAAGCTCGGTCTTTCCTTCTGCATCTCTTCAAGGTTAAAGGCTTCACATGAAGCGCGCCCATTGCCTCTTCCAGTAGTTGTTTTGCACCTCGTTTGCTAGTGTCCCACGTGCTATCTTCAGTTTGCAATTTTGGCTTGCAGTACCAATAAAATTTTTCCAATCGAATGGGATCGGGAGGCAACATATCGGGATGCTTCCATATCTCCTCATCGATGGTATTGATCACATCTAATTTTCCATTCATGAATGGATCATGAGTGGCGATAAAATCATGTTTATTATTTTCAAAAATCAACTCGTCAGCATCATCTTCTTGATCATCGTCCAACAGGTGGATCGGTACCAAGAGTGAGCTACTGGTTTGATCTGATGGTGGTACAAAGTCACTCATCATCAGATCCTTACTTTCAAATTTCTCAAAATTTTCAAAAATTATAGGGTCAGGGGTAATATTGTCATCTACACCCCCTTCCCCGAAAACATTGTCAATTTCAACAATTTCGGGAATAGTTGGGCCGAGATCTGTACTACCTCTTCCTCAACAACCGTTTCGACCATCTCGGTGGTCTCTTGACTTTCCCACGATGTATGCCCTTCCATCACATATTCAGGTGATGCAAGTTCACACACATTATTATTGGTATAAAAATCACTCGCCTCCGGTTCTGGTGAAGGTGGTGAACATTTCCAACTTTCCTCTAACCTATCTAAAGAAGCTTGCAAACTTAAAGGAGCATCAGCCTGGTCCTTCTGCTCTTGGTGATTGTTATACCAGAGTACCCAAAGTCGGGCCCAAGTTGCAGAAATGTCAGGTTGAGATGACTCCTCGGTCTGCCATCCATTGTCATCGAATAATCCATTGTAGCAATCATTATCGTAATGAGTGTCGGCCGGATTTTCATAATCTTCATAATACTGATCCGGGTACATGTAATCGCCCATTATGAAGACGTACACATACCAAAAATCAACAAACTAAAATCAAACATCAAAAGAAACAACCCTACTGATCGTCTATGCTAAGCGCACAACTCCCCGGCAACGGCGCCAAAATTTGACACACACTAGTACAGTGGTAGTCAGGGTCGATCCGCAGGAGCTTCGTGGTTAGACTAAATGACAGATTACCAACTAGTAGTGTCACGCTACAGTCGGAGGAACTAGTTTCTAAATGCTCAACTATCCAAAAATAATGATCAAACAAAGTCCAGCCAAGCATAAGCTAAGCTTAACTCAACCTAACCTAGTCACTTTCTGAAATCAGAAGTGCATCTCTGAATCAGAAGCAATCAAAGGCATCCAAACTAAGCAAAACCAAGCAAAGCATAAACTAGCCACTAACTAAAGTTCTACTGAACAGTTACTAACCAATGTTTAATGCCTAAAAATTAACCTAATTAGCTACTGATTTCAGCAAGGAAAACAGTCCCAACAAGGTCAAAACAGGATCTAAACACAAATCAATAATCAAAAACACAAACAAACTTCCAAAACACCGAAATACGAATATTACTTATAACCAAATGCTTCTTATTCATCAAACTCAATATCCAAACACCAAAACAGTAACACAATGTCATAAAACAGAAACCTAAAGTGCTCAAGGGCAGTGGTTGTCACTCCCAAGGACCTTAGCTACAATTACTACTTGATACTAAAAAGGAAATTAAACTCTAAAACACAAAATACCAATTGAGATGTTGCTGAAACGAATTCTTGGAGTCAAAGAGCTTCAAGGTCGATTTTACACCCGGTCTTTGCTAGGGTTTTCGGCTGAAATTGCATCTATTTATACTTGCAAATTTCCCGCAGCTGCGCCGCGCAGATGAAGAATCCGCGGCGTGCGTACTAATCTTTTCCCGTTTCTTTGGCATTTGAATGTGTTACACCGCCTTAAGCCCGCGTCGCGTGTATCATAGATCCGCGGCGCGCGTACGAGTTTCCTTGATTTTTCATTCTTTTCCAAACTTCTTCTTTTTGCACGCTTTTAGTCCCTGTTTTCATTTTTTTTCTTCAAAACAAGTCCTGGCACGAAAAGTGAAAATACCCAGACATATCTGATATAATTTCATCAAGAACAGGGCTCAACAACGCCTAAAATACTTGATATCACTAGGCGTTGTCATTAGGGCTTAATGCCAAAACATGTTTTCAAATCATTGTCAGCTTAATATCAAATCATACTTTCAACACATAATGGTAACTTTCATAAACATGTCATGGATAGTAAAATTTGCATATAGACTCACATTAAAAAGCCACATAAAACTTTGTAAATACTTGCTAATTCAAGCTTTAAAAACCATTACTCATAAAACATTTATCATAACATAAAACATTTAATATTTGAAACATAATGCTATGTACCCAGTAAAAATACTCATGTAATCACCTCGGTAGCTAGGTATGTCTAGCTACAATGATCCACTAGCTCTTGACTCTGGTTGCCTCCAACATCTTTTAACCTCTATTAATTTATTAAGAGGTTAGAACTAATTACACAACTAAACATATAAAATGTGTTAAATCATATATGAACTCTTTCTAACATCATCTAATTGCATTCCAAACATTAAGTATGCTTTTTTAAAACATAATAATCATTTTGGACACTTTTACCCTTTTTGTCCCAAATTTGACTAATTGTATATTTCTTGGGTTTGACATGTAATTTAGATAACTTTATAGTTCTAACATGTTTATAATGCAATATTAATTGCTTAGATGTCAAAACATATTTCGTTTTACTCATTTATGCCCTTTTCGCAAGTCTTAATCAATAAAGTTTCTAAAAATAGAAACCGTTATAGAACATGTTATTTTCCGTTCAATTGACACTATTGAGTACACATTAATTCATGCTTTTCATTTTAATCAAATTCTTGATTATTGTCCCATAAAGGTTGGAATCCATGATTCCTTCCTTATTACCAAGTTTCGTCCCTTTAACCTTTTGAGTTACATAATCCTTTTCCACTCACTTAACCATTTACTTCAAAATTAACACTTGTTTGTGGTTCACAACTTCCATAACATTCAAGTAGTCTACTAACTTCCACATGTATTCAAGGATATAATAAAGATCTAACATATGTAATTAACCCTCCAAATCATATTTATAAGTTCCATTAGTGTGTGAGATTCTAATATTACATTCCAAGAAATTCCATTCCTTCTTTCATATTAGCATGGGCCTATTTCAAGTAGTAAGAATTTCCATTGTCCTTTCTTTCTCTTTAAAACAACTTGACTAATTACATTCCAACCCATTGTCTGATTAAAACAAAAAATCTGCCCTAAGTTGTTTTCATCTAGATTGTAAATTATGATCATATCTATGGAACACTTCAACTTTTATGATATAAACAACATAAATAAGCACTATTTGCATCATATACTCCAAAGAGTAAACCTGAACCAAATTTACTTGGGTTTCTAGAAATTTATCTTCAATCTGTGAACTTTGAAGAAATCACGAGTAAATCTTCAAACCGATAACTTTAAAAATGATTTTGAACCCATATTAAACTATAAACCAGTAAAATATACTCTAGTTTCAACATGCATTTAGGATCATTACCCGTTTCAGAAATTTTTTGTTCAAAATTCAAAGATTTACCTTCAATCTGATGCAATACTTTGAGATCACGAGTTTAGGGCTGCATTTAACTTGAAATAGGGCCAAATAGACCAATCCTAGCAACCACCACTCCGTCTGAAGCCGCCGTCACTCGCCACCACCGCCGACAGCGGCGGTTCTGTTGGTCGTCGACCTTTTCTGCTCGAAAAATGCACACAACAACAGTAGCATTGCAATTTCATCCTTCCTCCCTCGATGTCTCTTCCTTCCCGATCGATCTCTCTCTCGATCCCCTTGATTCGCACAGTGGGTGCGTGTTTGTGATTTTTCTCATTATACGGACACGAACTCCATCCCATCAATTTCTCTCTCTCGCTTTCTGATTTACGCAAACAGACACACAAACCGGGTTCAAGTATTTAATTTGGTTCAGATACGAAAAAATCCAAAAATAACACTGTCTCCATGCCTTGGCTAAAGTTTTTAGCATTTACATCATAATTTTTTTTGAACTTTACGTATTCATATCTTCTTCATATGATGTCTAAATTTTACAAACTTTATATCGTTGGAAATATGGGAATGAGCTTTACATTTTATTCTTACTGACTAAAATCTGAATCTAACTAGATTTTCTGCTATCGGCCCCTAAACATAACCACTTGACCATATTTGTCACTTTTCGACCATCTTTAACTCGTCATAACTTCTTCGTTTTAACTCCAAACGACTCGAATCTTTTTCCTATAATCTTATTACATCAAAATCTATCAAGGTCTCCTTGAAGACTTTTTCCCAATTTCTTATAGGATTTTAGATATCAATTTTCAAAGAATTACAATTGTTCTTTTCACTTTTAGTCCCGACTTTCCATTTTAGCTCTCGGATCTTTAAATCAAGTTTCCAGGTGAAATAATACTTTATTATGACTTAATAAACGGTATTAAAACTTCAGTTTCCATATCTTTACCTTCTTGGACCATTTTGCCCTTCCATTGTACATTCGATAATCGTGATTATCAGCATCAAATGTACTTAAACTAACCTTGCATTTATACAAAAATTTTAGTTGTCACAACTATTGTGCTGATACCAAATGTTGAGTCTTGGTGCTATCAACACTGCTTTTCTGATCAGGTGTTACCTTGTTGAGTCTTGACTTGCTTAAAGCTCTTACTTTCACCCAACTAAGGAGTTACCTTGATTTCAACTTCTCTTCTTCACAATCTTCTTATATGTCATTTGAAGTACTTATCTCTCTTTCTTCTGATTTGGGTTCTCGGTGTTCATCTCTTCATCCCATTTATTTATATTTATTTTTTTTAATTATTTTTATTTTATTTTTTTATTTTTATTTTTATTTTTATAATGCAGATAAGGTGGAGAACAGCAACAGACTTCTCTAGGAAAAATGTGGAATTTCTCAACTTAGGTGTTACGATGCATCTAAGTCATAAAAAATGTAGAAGATTAATGTGTGGTTAGACTTTGGTGTTATGAAACACCAAAGCTTGATACATATATTTAACATTATGTGGGAAAAAGAAGTGATGTCACTGATAAAAGAAGGGAGTGATGTCACTGGTAGGTAAAGGGGTGATGTCCCTTATGGGTTAGAAAAGGTGAATAGTGATGTTCCAATAGTGATGTTCCAATAGCTGTTGACTAAAAGTGAGACATTAAATAGAGTTGAGCTAACTTTTCTTTGAAAAACATTTAATTTACATCCCCCAAATTTGATAAATTTTTAAAATTTCAAGGGGAATACAAATTAAAATTAACAATTTTATACCAAAATTTTAATATTTTTGATAGAAATTTTCAATAAAACCATTTTCGAACAAAAATAGCAAAATTTGAATCACAATCGTAAATTTAGTTTTTTAATCTCCAACAAAAGCGTTTTTCTAGTAACATATTAATGTTTAAACTACGAAAAATGTTTTGTTTTATTGTCTATACACATTTCAGTCATTTTCGTCCTTTACAATTTTGTTTTTGTTTTTGCGGAAACGAAATTGAGCAAAGTAGCATCCAAAGACCGATAGCGGGTTTTTAAAGTTTATAAAAACCATATGGCCAGCTACTATGACTCTGATACCAATTGTTGAAAATTAAAAAGAAAACTCGAAGGTTTTTGGGTCCAAGATATCTCGCTCAATAGTAAGCGAAGATATATAAATAAAGTGCTAAAAAATAAAGGAACGATGCAAAAAATATAAATGACTTGAAATATAAAGTTGCAGAATATTAAATAAATTGTGAAGAACAAGTGCGGAAATTAAAAGACAATAATTTTAACGATATAATGTAATACGTATTTTTCATTGATAATATGAAATGTGTTACAGATTTAAAGTTAAGCTCAAACACACTTTCTAATCTTTGATGAATTGCTTGGAGATCTATAGTACTTACAAGGAAAGAAGATAAGATGTTCTTGAAGATCATGTGGTGGCTGGAGAGAATTTTCCAACCACACCTCCAATTCCTTTATACTACATTGGATTGGTAGTTTCTAATAATCTCTTAGTTGATGTCTATTTTCCTTCATGACCAAAGGCTCCTATTTATAGGAGGGGAAGATATCTCTTCCAGATCTCAAGTACAATAAGAAATAATAAACTAATGCTAGACTAGATTGGCTTTATATTACTAGGGAACATGCTTATCACTATCCTAATTAGTCTATGTCTTGAACTTTTGATGCTCCTTAATTTGAATCTTCTTGGAAGACTTTTGTTCCTTGGTCACCATCGCAACTTCATGGTCCAGCTCCAATACTTCAGCTTAAATTCTGTTCAAGCTTCACCTCCTCAATTCTTGTTCAACTTCTGCAATGTGCTCTAACTTAGGTTGTCTTTCTAAGTTTGGTTTCTTCCAAGACCAAACTTAGTACAGATTCTCTCATTGATGTTCCAACCATAATTCTGGTGTATATAAAAGTTTAGTTAAGAACTTTCTTGGTGAACTTCAACTTCTGTGCAGCTCAAGTTTGGTTGTTGTGCAAATTAGAGATTTAGTGATTGAGTAACTCCGGTTCAGTTCTTCATCCTTTCTTGGCTTCAACTTAGGTTCACCTCAACTTCTGTTCACAAAAGTTTCGGTTCACCTTAGACTTTCAGACATCATCAACTTTGGTATACTTAAACCTTGAGTTCAACAATTTGGATCCTTCATTAAGGCTTGACAAACTTCGGTTCATGCAACTTAAACTTCGGCACATCCAAGTTCAGTATTGAAGATCTTCAGATTACCTCAAGACTTCCGGATCCTTCTGACATCGCAGCGGTCGTCATGCGGTCAAAAATAAGAAAATACCTAACACACACACTTAGCACAGTGGAAATTAGGGTCGATCCACAGGAGTTACGTGGTTGAGACAGGTGACAGATTACCAACTGCAGTGTCACGCTACAGTCAGAGGACGTAGTTCCTAACTTTTCCAAAACAATCCCAAAAGAACATAAACTAAAACAATTCCAAGCAAGCATTAACTAAACTACTAACTAAACCTTGTTACCTACTGAAATCATAAGTACATCTCCAATTCAGCAGCAATCAAAGGCAATCCAAACATCAAACACAATCCAATCATTCAAAAATCATTCACAAGAATAAATACCGAAAAACTAGGCAATTAACATAAACCAAATGATTATCATTAACCAAATCAGATCCAACAGGTCCAAAACAGTAACCAAACTTATTAAAAACAGAAACAAAGACTCAATGTCAATGGTTGTCACTCCCAAAGACACTAGCCACTATCACTAACTATTTAACTAATTGAAAATTAAAGATAAAAACATGAAAATACCAAAAGATGGTTGCTGAAGCAAGAGAGTTTTTAATAGATTTTAACTAAGACTTAAACAATTTTTGACTGTGTTTGGTTTCAAAGCTTATTACCTTATGAGTTAGAGTGAAATAGTTCATGAAAACATAATCGGAATGTTCTTTGGAATTCATGACTTTCTAGAGAACCCTTGATTACAAATTTTCTGTCCACAATGAAGTGTACTTACTCATTCAGATTCTAAAGGCCATAAAAGAACTATCCATGACTTTCAATGTTGTCCGTGTAACGAGCTTTCATAAATACCATCCCAGACCAGACGATCTTAGGTGGCAAGGTGCATAAGCCCCACCCATTTTAGACTTACCGGCTCGAACAACAAAGGTCACTGATTGACCGTCCCTTCCTAAATCCCAAACTTAAAACAGTCCAATCTTCTAGACTCATAAAACTCAACTTATTTGACTAAACTAATAGCATGATCACAACTAATTTCTCGAAAAATACTAATGCTATAAACAATCACAAACTATTCGTTTCAAAATTACAATCTAGTAAAATTTTTGAAAAAGTTGTTAACATTTTGAAAATCGGTCATTTCTGCAAAAATTTCAAAAATTACTCTTTGGACCGTCCACACCCCACACTTAAAACCATACAACGTCCCTGTTGTACAAAAAATTATTTAGAACAAAGGAGAAAGAGTTACCCCTTTGGACGGTAGATCGCTTGGTTGGTGCTCGGTGTCACACGTACAAATACGAACAAAAAGGTTCTCAATTTTTCATTCGGGAGTTATAGCACAACAGTGAACACGCCAGTGGTCAAGACAAGTGGAGGGGGCACAGTGACCCCACACTTGCTTGGAACAACTCCTCCATTTTTGGTATCACATGCATGACTCACACAAAAGATTAAACGCAAACAAACCTACAAAATAAAATATAGACAAAAAATAGAAAGTGTCATAAGTACAATACAGATATATCCCAAAAGAAAATAAGAAAAATACATCAATTGCCACCTGGTGGCCTGGAAGATCCTGCCTCATGATCGTGGGCTCGGGCTGGGAATGGTCGAGGGCGGTGTCACTGCTGTGTCGCTAACTCCAAAAGTACCCCTCCGATCCACTCCAACTGCTCCTCCATCCTAGCGACCCGATCCTGCAGTCGCCTCAGCTCTGTCATCTCCTCCTGCTGTGGCTGTGGTGCTGGATCTGCTGGTGCTGCCGGTCTCCGGCGTCTCCTACACGGGTGGGCGTAAGCTGGCTGGGGGTCCTGGGGTGCCTCAGTCGCCACCCTCACGTACTGACGCGGGCGCTGCTGCTCTATAAGCCCCATGTTCTCCAGTGCTCGCGCCGTAGTGCGAGCTGGAGGTAAAGCGGTCAAGGATGCCACAACAGGAGCAGTAAGGATCTGGTACGAACGGGCCAGGCGGGTGATGTAATGCCTGCGGGCCAGAGGACTGCTGGATGATGCACCCGTCGCACGGGTGGAAAGGGAGACGTCTAGAGCGAGCGGGAGGTGAAGGAACCTGGAGGGGTCAAGGAGGACCCAGAGATAAGTCATTTCCTAGTCGGACACCTTCTCGCCCCCTTCCCTGTGCATGATGGAGGTGGAGACGATGCGGTGCATGAGTCGGTGAAGTGGATCACGGAGATGGCTCTCCCTGGATGTCCCCGCCTCGCAGAACACGTTGGACAACGGTGCCCAAACCTCTGCATTGGCAGCCCTGTCAGGCTGCCCCTGAGTGCACGATAGAAGAAACTACGTGAAATGGCGGTGCTAGAGGTCCGCCTCTGTATAAATGCCGGTGCGCCTCCCAAACTCCCGGAGATTGCACTCCCTATGCACTCCCCCCAATCTAAATCGTACGAGCCTGGAACGGGCCTCTGTCGACCCTAGTGCAAAACGGACAGTAGATAGGAACTCCAAAAGAAGCTCGGTGTATACTATGTCCTCCTGGTTGGCCATAAGCCAATCCCAGCCTCGGCACGTGAATGAAGCTTCCCCGTGGGTCCATGTGCGGTGGAGGAATGGCTCGATCTCTCCCCAAAGCCCTGCGTCTCTGAGGATGTCTCGGTCAATGATCGTCGCCTCAAGAACCCGGTGACCTACGAGTGCATCCCTCCTGCTGGCAAACTCCACAGAGCTATCCAATCCCTCAGGGAACTGGAGAAACTGGTGGTCAAGTCTGAACGACATCTGTACAAAAGAAATTTTTTTTGCAATTTAAGTCCTTTTCTTCCCCACCGCACTGCGGCGCGGCCCAAGAACTATGGCGCGACGCGGCGAGCGGCTGTTTCCAATTCCAAATCCCATCTCGCGATCTAACCTGTTTAAACTCAATCCAACTACACTACAAGGTAGCCTAAGTACCGACTAACTCATCTAGGGTCATTATTTGGCAAAATAAACACCCTATGAGTCAGCATTGGCGATTTCTAAGTTTTTGAGTTTTTGGAGAAATCAACCAAATCAACTGCCTAATCACTAGTTTTAGCAAGTAAAAGATAGTTAGAATGACGTACCTTGGTGGCGATAATGAAATGAGCAAGAAAAAACACGAGAGTGCAAATTTCTCCCTTTTTAGAATGGCTCCAGTGGCTACATTTCCTTTCTTCTCTTTTTTCAATATGGATAACAAGAGGCCTACATTTTTTCAACTAAGGTTTATTTAAGTCCGCCACAGCATGCCTGCTTGTTCCTGGATGCTCCATAGGAATCCATCGCTATTCCTTTCCTCCAATCGATGATCAGAGCTCTGCAGCGTGGTGTGTGTGAATAGTGTCGCGGCTTACCTTATTATCGAAGGAAATCGACCGATCGATTCCCGCGTTGCGGATATGAGCGAACCGCGTCGCGCGTACCCCCAAATCAACCCCTGCGCATCGGGTTGGTTTACGATCCCACGACGTGCAATTTGCCTGCCACGGCACGGTCATCAAAAATCCAAATTCTTTAAAACAACCCCACACTTGCCTTGGACCAATAATACCTGCAAATTACGATGATATAATCTTCCTAATTACTCCTAAGAATACAACACCTAACCAATGAAAAGATGGGTTGCCTCCCAACAAGCGCTAAGTTTAACGTCTTCAGCCAGACGAACTATTCTTACTCCTATTCTTCTTGAATTCCTGATGGCATCTTCTTGCGATCTGGCACGAAATTGTGAGCCATCATTGACATCAATGAAGTGAGTTGAGTCATCCTGTCACTAACCCCGCTAATCCATTGTTGCTGAGCTTCTAGAAGTTGAAAGACCTTTGCTTCTCTTTCCCTTACATCTTTCTCATACTGCTGGTGCCTTGCCTCCAACATCTCCATCATGTCCAGCAGTTGCTCCTTGTCAATGGTGGACAACGGATGCTCCTTTGTTTCCTTTAAAACATCCTCTTTTCCTCCTTCTCCCATTCGTGTCCATATTTTTCTTTTGACCCTAACCCCAGTGTAATACCATATTATTAATTTATATAGATTTTGTGTTAATCTTAGGGTAATTAAGATTAAATAGGTTGTTATATGAGTTAGGATGTTTAAAAACCCAATTGAGTAAAGTTTGGACTTGTAAAATGTCAAATTTGAGCTACACGGGTCGTGTATGGCCACACGGGTCGTGTAGAAAGGCTTAAGAACCAAACAGTACCCTTTTTCAGGTCTACACGGGTCGTGTACCTTCACACGGGTCGTGTAGCTCTTGTTTAAAAATTACCGAGGCGAGTTTGGGTCTCACACGGGTCGTGTGAGGCTACACGGGTCGTGTGGGTCTGTGCATATTCAGGATGGCTTGCTGTAGGTCTCACACGGGTCGTGTGAGCCTACACGGGTCGTGTCGCGCATCAGGGGTATTTTAAAGTACGGGTTTTCCTTCATTTGGGTCATTTCCAATTAAACCAAAACCCTCTCTAAACCCTAGAAATCGATTTCTAAGCCATCCAAGTCGAGATTTAAGCCTATTAATCACGAGTTGAAGCTAGGGATTTGTACTTGGAGCTTGAAAGGTAATCCTCTTTGAATTTGACTTTGTTTCAACCGTTGGATACTTTGATTTAGAGTGATTCCTTGTGGTCTCGATGAACCACTTATGAATTGATGATGTTAGAGTTGAATTTGTTGTATAGCAAGTCTATAAGAGTTTAATTTTAAGTTTTGAGCTAGTAATATTCCTTGATTATTTGTTTTTGAGTTTAAATGGGTCAAAGTGATGAAATGGGGAGCTATAACTAGAGTTTTATTGTTGTTTGATTTTAACTTCACTATGTGAAGCAAATTTCTGGATTTTGTTGATATAAATTATGAGTGAGATCATATGAGACTTGAGTATTGAAATTTACTTGTTATGTTACAGCTAAGCCGAGACAGGATCAGGCACGAGGTTTTGAAGTTCCACGTACCGAGTCAACCTCAGGTGAGTAGTTATTGTTAAATGAATTACTTATTATTGAGATATTATTGCAGATCAAAGGTATATCATATTAGGTTGATTTGAGTAATGAATTAAAGAGTGACAGTGTTTGAGATACACTAAAGATCGAGTTGTTCAATTGAGATTTATTGGAATGAAGAGTTGGATTATATAATTAAGTCATCCTCTAATTACTTACTGAGCTTTCAAAGCTCATAATTTATTTGCTATTGTTGTTTGTGTTAGGTTCTGGTAATGCAGGTCGTGGAAAACACATCACGGAGGGTTAGTTGGATAGGTATGGACCTTGGACTTTGGACTTGTTCTAGATGTTTTGAAAACTTTTTGGATATTCCGGTTTTTGGTGAAAACAATGTAAATACTTGTTGTATATAGTTTATGACTTAAACTATGCTTTTGATAGAACTTGGTAGAACTTGTTACTAATCTTTTGGAATTACACCATAACCTTGTTTGTGTTTGATTTAGTTATTGGTGTATCCTAATATTCAGAAACCAGGCATTACAAGTTGGTATCAGAGCTGTGGTTTAAGTGAATTAAACCTTGAGATGGGTTTAGACTTAAACCAGTGAGGTAGAAAAGTCCCAAAGAGTCCCGAGTAGCTATCCTTCATGGTGTATGAACTGAGTTGATTATGTAACCATATTGAGTATTATGGTGACATATAAAATGAGTTGAATATACACCATATTGAGTATTATGGTGGTGATTTCTAAATGAGTAAAATTTCTTTTCAGATAAAATGAGTTCTGGAAAAGAAAAGGAGGGAGGTGAGCACCGAGACGAGCATTCGGGATCACAAGATTTTAGACTGGGATGCCAGTCTGAAGGCGAGAGACCGCCTGAGTTGACATCAACCTTACAAGAGTTAATTGCTGCAGAGGTAGCAAAAGCCGTTAAAGACTTATTGCCTACCTTAGTAAGACCTCAGACGGAGGTGATAAGAGATGATCGAAACCGACCTCCTATCACACATGTGGTTGGGGAGGGTAGGAGAGAGCCAATTATTACACATGCTGAGGTTGGAGGATCGAGTGAACCAAAAGGTTGTAGTTATGAGACGTTTCGCAAGTGTAAACCGAATGATTTCTTCGGTACTGATGATCCTATTATTGCACGGAATTGGCTGACACATATCGAGAAAGTTTTTCGTACGAGTAAGTGTGAAGAAAAAGACAAAGTTGAGGATGCTACAAATTGTCTTCACAAAGATGCCCAATTCTGGTGGGAGAATATAAATCTGGATATAGAGAAAGGGTTGGAATCAGAACCGACGTGGGAGGAGTTTAAAACCAAATTTATGAAGGAATATTGTTCAAATACTGCAATGAAAAGTTTGGAAGAAGATTTTCTGAGATTGCAGCAGGGAACGCGGTCGGTACAGGAGTATACGACAATGTTTAACGAAAAAGCCAGATTTGCTGCTCATCAGGTGGATACTGAAGAAAGGAAGATTGACAGGTATCTGTGGGGACTGAGGACCCAGATACGAGAGTTTTTACAGAGTTCTAGTTTTACAAATTATCAGCAGATTGTCGAGGCAGCCAAATCTCGAGAAAAAGAACTGCGGAGGCAAGATAATGAAAGGAAGGGAGACCAAGGAAGCGGAGGCCAGAAGAGAAAATGGGAAGGAAAACCGGAGGGTAGTTCTAAAAAACAGCCAGTTCCGAGTTATCAATATCGAGGTGATTCAAGAAAAACTGAGAGCAAATGGTGTGAAAAATGCCGTCGAAAACACGCTAGAAACTGTGATACGAGTACCCCGTCTCTTATGTGTTATCAGTGCGGGAAGACAGGGCATATGGCTCGAGACTGTTTGGAGAAAAATCGTGTGTGTTTCAATTGCGGGGAAGTGGTCATATTCGCCCGGATTGCCCAAAGCCGAGAACTGATTCACATCGCGAGACTTCGAGGGCGGGACGAGGCGATAACCGAGGCGATAGACGAGATAGAGGCGGCGGGAATGTCAGAACTCAAGCTTTTCAGATGACCGTGGAAGAGGCTAGAGAGCGACCAGATGTGATCACAGGTATCTTTAGCCTAAATTCTCTTCGAGCTCGTATGGTGTTTGATACTGGTGCATCGATTTCCTTTATATATGTACCTTTTGCGTCTCGAATTAATGTCCCGGTGTCTACAATGAGTGAGAGCCTGATAGTTGATGTTGCTGACGGAAGAGATGTTATAGTGAATACTCAGTATACAAATTGTCGGCTTGAAATCAATGGGATTTCTTTCCTTATTGATTTGAAGCCGATGAATACTCGTGCGTTTGATGTAATAGTTGGAATGGACTGGTTAGATAATAATAGGGCAAATATGGATTGTCACGGAAACATTATTTCTGTGAGAACTCCGAGCGGGTCTCAGATGTTAATACGAGGCGAACGTCGTTTTCACATATTCCGGTTGTATCTTTCGCGAGAGCGCGAAGGTATACCAAAAGAGGTGCTCTTTTATTTATGGCACATGTTGCCCCAATTGAAACCGAACCTTCCACTGTGATGGATGTTGAGATAGTGAGAGATTTTGCTGATGTTTTTCCTGACGATCTTCCGGGCTTACCGCCAAATCGTCAATTGGAGTTTGTTATTGATTTAGTTCCTGGAGCGAAACCGATAGCTCGAGCACCCTATCGGTTGGCGTCGTCCGAGATGGAGGAGTTCAAGAAACAACTACAAGAACTCTTAGATCGCGGTTTTATTCGTCCTAGTTCGTCTCCGTGGGGTGCGCCGATACTGTTTGTTCGAAAGAAGGATGGTTCTATGCGTATGTGTATAGACTATCGCGAGTTAAACAAGATTACTGTGAAGAATCGTTATCCCCTACCGAGAATAGACGATTTGTTCGATCAATTGGAGGGAGCGGCGTATTTTTCGAAGATTGATTTGAGATCGGGATATCATCAGTTAAGAGTAAGAGAATCTGACGTCTCGAAGACAGCATTTCGCACCCGATACGGTCATTATGAGTTTCTAGTAATGCCGTTCGGTTTGACGAATGCCCCGACGACTTTTATGGACTTGATGAATCGAACTTGTCATTCATTCTTAGACAAGTTCGTAATAGTGTTTATTGATGATATTTTGATTTATTCCAAGAGCTGGGATGAGCACAAGCAACATTTACAGTTGATTTTAAATCTTCTTCGTAAAGAAAAAGTGTATGCAAAATTTTCGAAGTGCGAGTTTTGGATGCAAGAGATCCAGTTTCTTGGTCATGTGATAAACAGAGAAGGAGTTAAAGTGGACCCTGCCAAGATAGAAGCAGTGATGAGTTGGGCACCACCCAAAAATCCGACTGAGGTTCGGAGCTTTTTGGGACTAGCTGGCTATTACTGACGATTTATTGAGAAATTTTCGAGTATTGCATTGCCCTTAACAAAGCTGACTAGAAAGACAGAGAAGTTTATCTGGGCTGAAGCGTAACAAGAAGCTTTTGAAAAACTGAGACGGGCGTTATGCGAAGCTCCGGTGCTAGCTTTGCCTCAATGTGTGGAAGACTTTGTCCTTTTTACCGATGCTTCACAAATAGGTCTTGGATGTGTATTAATGCAAAGGGGGCGAGTAATTGCGTATTCGTCTCGACAGCTGAAGCCTCATGAGCAAATTTATCCAGTACACGATTTGGAGTTAGCCGCCATTATCTTTGCACTAAAAATTTGGCGACGTTACCTTTATGGTGTGAAGTTCGAGATATATTCAAACCATAAGAGTTTAAAGTATTTGTTTGATCAAAAAGAGTTGAATATGAGACAACGAAGATGGATGGATTTTTTTTAAAGATTATGAGTATGAAATACTTTACCATCCTGGTAAAGCAAATGTAGTGGCAGATGCGTTAAGCCGAAAAGAACCACCTATTCGAGTCGTTTCAGCTCGAATGGGAGTTGTTAGTAAATTACCAGAAATGGTTCAACGTGCCCAGAGAGAAGCCAATGACATGAAGAGTGAGAGAATGGTTGGCTATGTAGATAAACTGGTTGAAAATGCACAAGGAGTAAAGACTTTTCAGGGACGAGTGTGGGTCCCAAGACACGGAGACACGAGACAGCTGTTACTTGAAGATGCACATTGTACACAGTATTCAATCCATCTAGGTAGTACAAAGATGTATAGAAGTTTAAAGCCGTTTTACTGGTGGCCGGGAATGAAACGTGATGTTGGAAGATATGTGGAAAAGTGTCTGACTTGTTTACAACTCAATGCAAATCATCAGAGACCATACGGGTTAGTTCAACCACTACCTGTACCGATGAAAAAGTGGGATGAGATTTCCATGGACTTTATCACCAAATTACCCCGAACTCCACGAGGGTTCGATTTTATATGGGTAATTGTTGATAGATTGACCAAATCAGCACAATTCATTCCCATACGAGAAGATTATCAAGCGTTCAAATTAGCAGAGATCTATGTTAAGGAGGTGATGAGACGACACGGAGTACCTACTTCTATAGTCTCCGATCGTGATAGTCGTTTTACTTCTCATTTTTGGCAAAGTTTTCAAAAACATTTGGGAACTAAAGCCTTAATGAGTACGGCTTATCATCCGCAGACTGATGGTCAAACCGAGAGAACTATTCAGATGTTAGAAGATATGCTTAGAGCTTCGGTGATTGATTTTGGAGGTAGTTGGGACGATCATCTACCTTTAGCCGAATTTACATATAACAACTCATATCATTCTAGTATTCAAATGGCACCCTTTGAAGCGTTATATGGGTCAATATGTAGAACACCATCATGTTGGTCAGAAGCGGGAGAGAAGCCACTAGCGGGTCCTGAAATTATAACTGCAACTGAGGCAAAGATAAAAAGTATACGTGAGCATATGAGAGTTGCTTAGCAGCGTCAAAAACAATATGCAGATAAACGAAGGAAACCGTTGGATTTTCAAATCGGAGATATGGTATTGTTAAAAGTGTCTCCCAGGAAGGGAATTATTCGTTTTGGTAAACGTGGCAAGCTAAGCCCACGGTTTATTGGACCTTTCCGTGTGATTCAACGAGTAGGAGCAGTAGCTTATAAACTTGAACTTCCTGATGAGCTACAGGGAATTCATAATGTGTTTCATATCTCGCATCTTCGTACGACTTTATATGATGAGTCGACACGTGTTCCTTTGAAGGAAGTTCAGTTAGATCGTAAACTTCAATATCAAGAACAACCGGAGAAGATTCTAGACAAAAAGATCAAGAAGTTGCGAAATAAAGAGATTGTAATAGTTAAAGTACAATGGCGACATCATAGAGGAACAGATGTGACTTGGGAAGCTGAAGAGGAGATGCGATCAAAGTATCCCTTCTTGTTTTCAAGAGATTCCGAGGACGGAATCTTTTGAAGGGGGTAAGAACTTGTAATACCATATTATTAATTTATATAGATTTTGTGTTAATCTTAGTGTAATTAAGATTAAATAGGTTGTTATATGAGTTAGGATGTTTAAAAACCCAATTGAGTAAAGTTTGGACTTGTAAAATGTCAAATTTCAGCTACACGGGTCGTGTATGGCCACACGGTCGTGTAGAAAGGCTTAAGAACCAAACAGTACCCTTTTTTAGGTCTACACGGGTCGTGTACCTTCACACGGGTCGTGTAGCTCCTGTTCAAAAATTACCGAGGCGAGTTTGGGTCTCACACGGGTCGTGTGAGGCTACACGGGTCGTGTGGGTCTGTGCATATTCAGGATGGCTTGCTGTAGGTCTCACACGGGTCGTGTGAGCCTACACGGGTCGTGTCGCGCGTCAGGGGTATTTTAAAGTACGAGTTTTCCTTCATTTGGGTCATTTCCAATTCAACCAAAACCCTCTCAAACCCTAGAAATCGATTTCTAAGCCATCCAAGTCGAGATTTAAGCCTATTAATCACGAATTGAAGCTAGGGATTTGTACTTGGAGCTTGAAAGGTAATCCTCTTTGAATTTGACTTTGTTTCAACCGTTGGATACTTTGATTTAGAGTGATTCCTTGTGGTCTCGATGAACCACTTATGAATTGATGATGTTAGAGTTGAATTTGTTGTATAGCAAGTCTATAAGAGTTTAATTTTAAGTTTTGAGCTAGTAATATTCCTTGATTATTTGTTTTTGAGTTTAAATGGGTCAAAGTGATGAAATGGGGAGCTATAACTAGAGTTTTATTGTTGTTTGATTTTAACTTCACTATGTGAAGCAAATTTCTGGATTTTGTTGATATAAATTATGAGTGAGATCATATGAGACTTGAGTATTGAAATTTAGCTGTTATGTTACAGCTAAGCCGAGACAGGATCAGGCACGAGGTTTTGAAGTTCCACGTACCGAGTCAACCTCAGGTGAGTAGTTATTGTTAAATGAATTACTTATTATTGAGATATTATTTCAGATCAAAGGTATATCATATTAGGTTGATTTGAGTAATGAATTAAAGAGTGACAGTGTTTGAGATACACTAAAGATCGAGTTGTTCAATTGAGATTTATTGGAATGAAGAGTTGGATTATATAATTAAGTCATCCTCTAATTACTTACTGAGCTTTCAAAGCTCATAATTTATTTGCTATTGTTGTTTGTGTTAGGTTCTGGTAATGCAGGTCGTGGAAAACACATCACGGAGGGTTAGCTGGATAGGTATGGACCTTGGACTTTGGACTTGTTCTAGATGTTTTGAAAACTTTTTGGATATTCCGGTTTTTGGTGAAAACAATGTAAATACTTGTTGTATATAGTTTATGACTTAAACTATGCTTTTGATAGAACTTGGTAGAACTTGTTACTAATCTTTTGGAATTACACCATAACCTTGTTTGTGTTTGATTTAGTTATTGGTGTATCCTAAGATTGAGAAACCGGGCATTACACCCAGGCTCCATCAACAAGTTGCTATCCAAATTCTTATCATCATACCCTTGAGGTAGAGATATGAGACTTCCGAACATATTTAACCTTCTTTTTCTCGACCCAAAGAAGATATCCAAATCTCCTGTTTTGCAATCAATAATAGCGCCGGCTGTAGCCAAGAACGACGTCCTAATATTAATGCGGGCGCATCCTCCTGACTCTCATATTCCATGACTAAAAAGTCCACTGGGTAAAAGAAATCCCTAACTTTCACTATGACATTGGTCAGTTTACCTCGGGATACTTTGGTTGACTGATCAGCCAACTGTAACACGGTCTTTGCCAGCTCTAATTCCTCATTCTTGTATTTATCATACAAGTATCCCGGTAGGACATTCACACTTGCTCTCAAATCCAGCAAGGCGTTCCTTATGATCACATCTCCTACAGTAGCAGTGATCAGTGGTGACCCAGGATCCTTTTCTTTCTTGGGCAGTGTTCCCAGTAGTGCCTCACTAGCTTTAATCGTCAACCTCACAGTGTCAGGTGTGGGAGTATTGCTTTTTCCATTTTTCTCGCACATCTCCTGAAGAATTCTTGTATCCTCAGGAGCGTTCTTAAGTTCATACCACAAGGGTTGGTTCATCGATGGCCCAGTCGATTTGGGCGCTTCTTGCTTTGTCTTTCCCTTCTTATCCTTCTTCCTTTGTTTAATTCCAGCTATTATTGGCTGCTTTTCCTCTTGGACATCCTTGTTCTCCTTCGCTTGAGTTTCCTCCTCAACGGGAATTTCCTTTAATTCCGTGTCTTTCCTATTCTCCTTTTCAATTTACACCTTTTCCTTAACTTCCTCTTCTTTTTCACTTTCAGCCTCATTTCCCGATTCTAGCAGATCTTCCAGGGTGACCTTCCTCCATTCAGCCTCGACAATGTTGACATGTTCCTTTCCGGACAGCTGACCCTGGGTCGGATTGACTTCTATGGTACTTGGCAGCTTCCCATTATCTCGTTTTCGTTGGTCTTCAGCCATTTGAGCGGTTTGCCTCTCCATATTGACGATGGCTTTCGCATTGGCCTGCAATTGCTGCTGTGTTGTTTTAAACATCTCATACTTTTTTGCAACCAGATCCTCCTGAGTCCCTGGGGCATTGTTAATGGAGTTATTGGGCCCCCCTATTGTTGCTGCTACCATTTCCATTGGTATTACCACTATTGTTTGCGGGTTGATACTGCCTGGGCGGGTTGGATGACTTCCCTTGGTAGTTGTTCTGCCTCTGATTATTGAAATTCTGCTGACCTTGGTTATATGGTCTATAGGGTCGTCCATTGCCATATTGACCTTGACCCTGACCATAGACTTGATTTGCTTCTTGAGTCTTTGGTCCTCCTTGACCTCCTTGTGGCTGACTCTGAGGTCCATTCTGCAGAGTAGACACAAGCCTATCGAATTTCTTATTGAGCTCGCTTATCTCCTTCTTTACATCCTTTTTCCAGTCAGCATCGGCTCCTATTGCTGCAGCTGTGCCTACCGTCTTTCTTGTAGAGAAATTCGCCTTGGAGCCATTACTTAACTGTTCCAAAAACCGCCAAGCCTCCTCCGGGTCTTGCATCATAATAGTGCCACTAGATGATGCGTTAATCATAGCTTGGTTCGTCTCACTTGCTCCTTCAAAGAATACCTTGACCAGTTGCCACTTTGGAATATCGTGATGAGGGCACGACCTCATCAACTCCTTTAGACGATCCCATGCTTCATGAAAAGCTTCTCCAGGTTTCTGCTGAAAATCCTGAATGGCTTTCCTGATTTCCGTCGTCTTGCTTACCGGATAGAACTCTTGTAAGAACTTAGCTTTGAGTTGGTCCCATGTAGTGATGCTATTCGATAGCATAGATGTAAACCAATATTTGGCTTTGTCTTTAAGAGTGAATGGGAACAATCTTAATCTAAAAACGTTCTTATTGGTGTTCCTAGGGGTGTTAGCGTTGGCTATTGCTATAAACTCATACAAGTGATTGTATTGGTCATCCTGTTTGTACCCCCTAAACTCCGGTATCCCTAACAACTGAGGCCTAATTTCTACTTGAGATTCAATATCATCAGGAATGTAAATGGGCAATAAGTCATCGTACTCCCGTGGCTGGAAGTGCGATGCAACCGATTGCCCCCTCGGTTGTGCAAAATACAAGGATTGAGCAGGATTACCGTAAAAGTGATGATCATTATATCTCTGCTGACCTTGTAGTGGTCGATGTTGCTGTGGTCTTCTTAGAGGTCCCCGACCTCGATTCCATGGTTGCTATGGTGCTGGTAGAACCCATCCTTCGTCTTCTTCATCATACCTCTCCTCAGTCTCTTGATACTGGTACTGCTGCTGAGGTGGTTGCTGTTGATATTGTTGCTGCGGTGGTATAGGTTGGAATGTGGTTTGTGGTTTAAAAAGTATTGGTGCTGGTTGTGAAATGGGTTGAGAAATGGGTGTCTGCTGTCTAGATACTAGGGTGCCATCGCGGGTCGGCGCTCCCCAAGACCTGGCAGATGTACATGGGTTTGTGGATTGAGGTTGGGATAAAGGTTGAAATGGTGGAATCGACGGTGGAGTACATGAAGGTATAGGTGCAGGGGCTGAAGCTGCACCACCAGTAGCACTCGTGCTCCCTGACACGCCTAGGTCGTCGTGCGGTCAAAAATAAGAAAAACCTAACACACACACTAGCACAGTGGTAGTCAGGGTCGATTTGCAGGAGCTTCGTGGTTAGACCAGATGACAGATTACCAACTAGTAGTGTCACGCTACAGTCGGAGGACTTATAGTTTCTAAATTCTCAACTACCCAAAAGCAATAACCAACCAAAGTCAAGCCAAACATAAGCTAAACTCAACTCAAACAAGCCTAGTTACTTTCGGAAACCAGAAGTGCATCTCTGAATCAGAAGCAATCAAAGGCATCCAAAACATCCAAACAAAAGAAGGTATAACCTAAACCAATAGCTACAGTCCAACTGAACAGTTATTGGCCAAAGTTCAATACCTAAAGCTAACCTAGTTGGCTACTGATTTCAGCAAGGGAAACAGTCCCAAACACGGTCAAAATAACATCCAAACACAACCCGAACAAACACAATCAAACACAAGCATCAAAACACCGAAAAACTAAGATTAATTGTAACCAAATGATTTTCATTAACCAAAACTGAATTCCAGTGGTCCAATACAGTAACCAATGATGCAAAACAGAAAACTAAAGTGCTCAAAGTCAGTGGTTGTCACTCCCAAAGACCTTAGCTACAAATGCTACTAACTACCAAAAGGAAATTAAATTATAAAACCTGAAATGCCAAAAGATGGTTGCTGAAAACGAATTCTTGGAGTCAAAGAGCCTCTACGGTCGATTCTTCACCAGGGTTTTGCTCGGGTTTTCGGCTGTAAATGCCTCTATTTATAGTTGAAATTTACCGCAGCCGCGCCGCGAATATGTGGATCCCGCGGCGCACGTACTTATCAGATCCCGTTTTCTCGACCTTTGAATTTGGTTCACCGCCTTTGACCCGCGTCGCGCGTTGTTAATTCCCGCGGCGCGCGTACGTATTTCCTTGATTTTTCATTCCTTTCCAAACTTTTCCAATTTGCACGCTTTTAGTCCTTGTTTTCATTCTTTTCTTCCAAACAAGTTCTGGCACGAAAAGTGAGAATACCAAGATATATCTGATATAATTTCATCAAGAATAGGGCTCAACAACGCCTAAAATACTTGATATCACTAGGCGTTGTCACTCCCAATGTGGAATTCTGAAACCGGGGGAATAAATGACATCCCCGTTGCCTCACCCGAGGGTTCCTGGGCAACATGCTCTAAACTACTACTGACATTACTAAAACTCATTGTATTTAAATGCCTACGTGCACGGATCTTCCGTGCAGTTCGCTCAATCTCTGAGTTAAAATGCAAAGGGGATAATTGCTCACCCCTACGGGTACGCATGCACAAGTGCAACACGCCCGAAAAAATCAAAAAGCAAAATTACTAACTAACTGAAATCTCAAAATCAAAACCAAAATTCAGAAACTAAAAGTCCTACATATCACCTATTCTCAAGCTCACAACTCCCCGGCAACGGCGCCAAAATTTGACATCGCAGCTGTCGTCATGCGGTCAAAAATAAGAAAATACCTAACACACACACTTAGCACAGTGGAAGTCAGGGTCGATCCACAGGAGTTACGTGGTCGAGACAGGTGACAGATTACCAACTGCAGTGTCACGCTACAGTCAGAGGACCTAGTTCCTAACTTTTCGAAAACAATCCCAAAAGAACATAAACTAAAACAATTCCAAGCAAGCATTAACTAAACTAAACTAGTAACTAAACCTTGTTACCTACTGAAATCAGAAGTACATCTCCAATTCAGCAGCAATCAAAGGCAATCCAAACATCAAACACAATCCAATCATTCAAAAATCATTCACAAGCATAAATACCGAAAAACTAGGCAATTAACATAAACCAAATGATTATCATTAACCAAATCAGATCCAACAGGTCCAAAACAGTAACCAAACTTATTAAAAACAGAAACAAAGACTCAATGTCAATAGTTGTCACTCCCAAAGACACTAGCCACTATCACTAACTATTTAACTAATTGAAAATTAAAGATAAAAACATGAAAATACCAAAAGATGGTTGCTGAAGCTAAATCTCGGAGTCAAAGAGCCTTGGGGGTCGATTTTACACCAGGTCTTCGCTAATTTTTTCGACCTAAAAGCCTCTATTTATAGTTGCAAAAATCTCGAGACCGCGCCGCGCATAGGTGGATCCCGCGTCGCGCGTAGGGGTTTATCCCCGTTTTATCGGAATTTGAATTCTTTCCACCGCCTCATACCCGCGTCGCGTGTTCGTGAATTCTGCGGCACGCGTACGTCTTTTCCTGGTTTTTCCTTGATCTTTAAACTTCTTCCAAATTGCACGCTTTTGGTCACTGTTTTCATTATTTCTTTCCAAACAAGTGCTGGCACGAAAAGTGAGAATACCATGATGTATATGATATAATTCCACTAAGAATAGGGCTCAACAACGACTAAAATATGTGATATTACTAGGCGTTGTCACCTTCCAATCTTCAGATCCTCAAGTCATTCGGTTCATGTGATTTTCGTATCACAACCTTGACTTCGGTTCACCCATAAGTTTCAGATGGCATGGTGTTGCAATGCAACTTTCGGTTCATCAACTTCGACTTCATGAGCATTAGACTTTCGGTTCTACATGGATCATGAATTTTGGACCCTTGCATGCTTCATCAAGACTTTCAGCTCGTTGGTGAGTTTCAGATCCATGCAGAATATTCGGATCCATCATAACTTTTGTAATGCTCATAAATTTATGATCCTTAAATTTGGATTCATCAAGTTTGGCTTCAAGAGTTTCGGTTACCCAAACTCGGATCTCCAAGTTTGGTCTTTAACGTCTGATAAGGTTCCTAACCTCCTTAATTCTTGATGAAGTTCGTCATCTCCTCAAGTCTTCAACATCTTCAACATTTATACTAACACAACTGTTATCTTTCAATTCAATTGGATTAGAATTCTTGTAAAGAATGGTAGATATACTATTTGTGAGCTTTGGTGGTGCTACTCATCATCATCAATGCAATATCATTATACATTCTTAATGCCTCACTAGCCTTTTGTTTTAATGATAATCCTTAATGTTCTACAAAATATATTTGTTTATCATTTGTATGAAATATTTTGTTGCTATAATATTAATTGCACATTTCATTGATCCCACAAATTCGACAAGGTATATATGACTCTTACAAACATAATTCATGGAAATTAAAAAAAAAACACAATAGTTGGTTGTCAAAATGTATATCATTATTCAATCAACAATAGATAATCTACTAAAACACATGTACGAAGAACGATATCTCTTTCCCATCCTTTGTCTATAATATAACATTAATTTGTATTTAGTTGCACAAGACTCTTAAGCGAGGGCAACCAAGATATATGCAACCAAGATATATGAAAGAGTGCATTCTTGTGATCTCCATATATGATCATTTAAATTCATGCTTCACTACACCAGGAATGTGCGTATGCTGGAAATAGTCTTCCCAATCAATTATCCTCGGATCAAAGTAGAAGATATTCTCCTCATTTCCACTCATTCTAACCGCCCGACGTAACTTTTCGGTATTCATATCATCATAGCTGTCACAAATTGGATTTTGTAATCTTAGTTAACAAAGCAATTATGGTGAAAAATATTGCAAATTTTCTCCAAACTAAGAGTTACTAATGCTTACAAGCTTTTCGTGAACAAGTAGGGTTTATAAAGGTCGACTAGCCTCAACACAAAGTTGATCTTTCGTTTAAGATTCTTGTATGTGCCCGCAAAAACTTGACAAAATATAAGATTCACAGCTTTAAGTACCTGAAGAAAATTTTTAGTTATTAATATGTAGATGAGAAGAAGTTCAGAAAGAAAATATAAACAAGGAGAAACCTGCAGCGGAAACAAATAACGAAGAGCTATATATCTATGGAAGCTAGCCATTGAGTTCAGCACTGTAACTTCACCAACTACGATTGGCTTACCATCCTTTTCAATACATGGATGCTTGGTAAAATATTGGTATGCACATGTTTGAATTATAGTGAACTTCAAAGGTTTTGATACTGAACTACCAACATGGTAAATTGTTTCAGAAAAAGTTTGATTTGCATGAGCCTTGATTGCCACAATCATAGCATTCACCACCATGTCAGCAGGTACCTACCAAGTGTTTCACCACATCGTTAATTTCTTATAAATATGAAAATGATATTTAGAAATGAATATGAAACTTCTTAAGATGTTTTGTTGAACTCACAATATCATATACAGCTTCAGGATCTCCAAGGAAACATGTTAATCTGCCTTTGCCGTAACCAAGAGCCAAGCTATCAATGGTTCTACAAAATTTGAAAACGAGGATAATAATTTTTTTTTTTGAGTTCAAATATTCAATGTAGATATTTAGTTAAAACATCTACAACGCTAGAAAATGAGTGCCACATAATGTCACCTTATATATTTATATAAAAATCTTTACAATTTATAAACTTTTGATCGCGATTTTGTAAACATTTATATAAAGGTTTCAAATACTTATTGTTTTAACATATAACTTTATATATATCATATATGAAATCATAATACAAAAACTCTTTGTTTTGTGTTGTCTATATTAATTTAGTGCGTTGCTATATATATATATATATATATATATATATATATATATATATATATATATATATATATATATATATATATATATATATATATATATATATATATATATATATATATATATATATATATATATAGGGAAATGTTCAAATGAGAACCACTAAAAGGTTGAGAACCATGAGAACCACTAAATCATAGTTTAATAAAAAATTTACGTTATAGTATTCACAGTTATATTGTGAATATTGTAAAACGTATTAAAAAATAAGAAAATTTATTAAGTTTGATGTATTTTTACATAATAAACAAATGTGAAAAAACAAAAAAAACGAAAAAAACATAATTATTAATGTGTGAATATCGGTTCTCACGGTTTTTAACCTTTTAGTAGTTCTCATTTGAACCTATTCCTATATATATATATATATATATATATATATATATATATATATATATATATATATATATATATATATATATATATATATATATATATATATATATATATATATATATATATATATATATATATATATATATATATATAAATTATCGTTTTTTGAAATTGCTTCATGCGAACCCTCTTTTGATATGACATTTGTTTCTTTTTGTTGTTCTTTTTTACTTTATACACCCTTCTTTATTTGATTTTTTGTTGCCTGTTTATATTTTTTGTTTTTTCTATTATAATTATTGTTATTATTATATTATTATTAATTTTATTAATAATGTTACATTATTGATTGTTATTATTTGATAAAATTTCATGATTGGTCAACGTGGTTTACAAAAAGTCGCACGTTTAGTTGTTCATTTTTTATCGCTCGAGTTTACGATTGTTCAATATGGATTACAAAAAGTCGTGCGTTTAGTCGTTTATTTTAATCGCTCATTTTGACGATTGTTGTATTATTATTATTATTATTATTATTATTTGATAAAATTTCACAATTGGTCAATGCGATTACAAAAAACCGCACGTTAAGTCTTTTATTTTTTATTGTTCACGTTTAATAATATTTTCTTTTCTTTTATCCACATTTTTAATACTATCCGTCGCGTATTTGTCTAAACCTAAAAATCTTAAAAAAGTAAAAGAAATAACAATTATTTCGAAATTATAAAACAACTTGGTACATATATTAATTTTTTAGTTAATAACATGCATTGTGTAATTGACATAGTTGTTGGACCAAATAAGTAACAAAATATTATAATTCCTTTATTATTATTTATTTTATTGTTAATAAAAATTATATTTTATTACTATTATTTATTTATTATTATTCTAATAATAATATGTAATAGTAATATTCAAAAAGAAAAAAAAATAAAATGACAAAAGATACCAAAAACAAAAAAAAAATTAATGACAACAGCAAACTAAATAAAATAAAAAACAAAGTAAAAAAACAAAATAACCAAAAATAGAGGTGTACCAAGTAATTAGGGGGTGCATAAAAAAAATCCCTTTTAATATATTAAATATTATTCTTATAACATTAAATTAAATTTTAGGATACAAATTATCATCAAAACATTTTGTAATAAAGGTCTACCGATTTAATTTTTTCAATGGTGTAATTAATTAAATAAGATATAAATTTTATTATGTGTTTCTGATTAAACTTTAAAAAGATGTATAAAGTGGAAGAACGCGTTAGACCTTTTTAAGGGTATTGAAATGGATATTTAGATTAAATCGTATGGTTCTCTCTTTTTTCTTCTTCTTCTTCTTCTTCTTCTTCTTTTCTTTTTTTTTTTTTTCTTTTTTTTTTTTTTTTTTTAAGAACTAAATCGTAGGGTCTAATATACCATTTGTTGTTGGAAGCCAGAAGCAATTTTTTATTTATACAAAAATATTTGACAAAATAACTTTAAATTTTTAAACGTAAAAATTTATATCAAATCAAAATAATAAAACAATTAAAACTAAAAATCTTCATAAGCTACTTAAGTTTCTTTTATATTAAATATTTTTGTTTAAAATAAAATCTAAAAACTTATATTTTCTAACTAACTTTATTATTTAATTAGAGTTTTTTTTTTTCTAAAATTAAGTGATAGTTAAAAGGCTCTTAATTAAAACATCACTCCGAACATACCCTTAACCTGTACATGCCACCTCTTTAATTATGGACACAATACCCACCAGGCCACCATGCTAATATGAAATATGGAATGGTTTGTAGTGTTTGTACACAACTGAGATCTTTTTGTTTATTACAGTAGTACTGGCGTTTTATTTTGGTTTGAATCGGTTCTTATCGAGTCGTCGTATCTTCAACTAATGCGTATCATGCGTTCTCAAAAGAAAAGAAAGGAGGAATCATTTACCTAATGCCTTCAACCCAGCCAGGAAACGGTTCTTTATAGGTACTAGTGACGATGGACGGACGAAGAATTACTACCGGCATATCTCCTTTCAAGTGCCCGATAATCATCTCCCCCATTGCTTTCGTAAAAACATATGTATTTGGCCAACCATAATGATTTGCCCTAGGTTAAAAATGAAAGAATAAGCTAGAGAATATATACACATGAGATTCGAGTTAATAATACATAAAAAGAAACTATATTCGAGGATAAAGTATAACCAACTTGATACCTTTGCATACCCAATTCTTTCATTGCCAAATTGAAGGATTTATCATTAGCATTAAGATCAGACTTGAGCTCTTTCAGTTTGTCTTCAACAATCTTCCTCTCTTGGTCGATGTCCAGCCCAGTTGTTCCATTGAGCGACTCTCCCAGGTAGTATGGAGTTTCAAGCATTAGTCCCGGCTTCTCACCGGAGACATAAGCTGCATACACATAGCATAACAACATTAGCGGTTTTTCCCTTACCCGAATAAAAAGTTAAAACATTGAGGTTTTATAATAACTCGGCATGCATAATAATAATAATAATAATAATAATAAATAAAGTATGTATAAGCTAACCGGTGGACACGTGGAGGAACAGCTTTATGTTGAGACATTTCTTAGCGAAGTTCAGAACATATTTAGCTCCAAGGGTATTAAGAGTTAGGGCAACGTCGTATCTACAACAAACCATGTAAGCATTCATTTCTATATTTTTTGGAGGACATATAACAAATATAATTCATAAGATCATAACCAAATTCTAGTTGATATTGAATGTCAAATATATAAACAAATAAATTACCTGGTAAATCTCTTTCTCTCTCTCTCTCTATATATCTCTCTCTCTCTCTCTCTATATATATATATATATATATATATATATATATATATATATATATATATATATATATATATATATATATATATATATATATATATATATATATATATATATATAGGTAGAATAAAATGAGAAGGGTTAAAAGGTTGACAAAATGAGAAAGAATCTGGACCCTTTAAATTCTCAGATCAAGGATTGATATGATTGTGTCATTTATGTAAATATATAAAAGTGGAGGTGTTCAAAAGCAAATAATAAAATGCTGGCGTAAGGTTATATTGGATACTTTACATATGTATTCTATTAATTATCCCTTAATGTAAGCATTTCAAATTAGGAAGTTATTATTCAAAATCAATTTCTGTTATTCATCTCTCTCGCTCTCTATATCTCCCACCTTCTCGAAAACCCTATATTACATGATTTTCGATCAAGCCAATGTATGATTCAGATCTGCCGCCCCTCTCACAATAATTTCAATAGCTTTAGCACCTCGAAGTGATGCAAGTCCAATTTGATTCATCTCGCCTATGTCCGCTTATCCACTGTCGACCTTCACAGACGATCTGCTCGTCCGCCATTGATCTTCATAGCCGACACCTGCCCTTTACCATCTTGCCATCATCAATTGTCCGTTCATACTTTGAGGTAGTTTTTGACTTACGATCCATATTTTTCTATTAAAAATTGGACGCCGCTTTCTCAATCATCATAAAAGCTTTAGTTTTGATAATTGTAAATTTGATGTTGTCATAATCGGACGTCGTTATTAAAAATTGGACGCCCCACTCATGTATGAGTTTTGGGTTGTTTTTTTTTTGGAACCGGCATGAGTTTTGGGTTGTACCAAATGCTTTTTAGTTTTGTAATTAATTAACCTAAAAAAAATTAGGAGATATGTTTCTATTTTCATTTTAATTGTGAATTTTCACTAGAAGTTGCTAAAGTCAACACAAATTCATATGATAGGCATGTATGATCTTTACGATTAACAATTTTTTCCAAATCTGCTCCATAATAAAAATGTATTTATTCTACTTAAATGATGGTTTAATTCTATTTAAAATTAAAATTATCACATGATAGAAAAAAATACAAGATACTTAATTTCAACTTTGTTGTTATTACGTTTTATAGGTATCAGTTGATTCCAATCAAATTAATGTGCAATTTTTTGTTTCAACTTCATGAGGTATGTATGATTAAACCATTTAATCATTCGTGATTAAATCATCAATGATTATTGAGTTAGTTTACATCCGTGATTAAATCATCAGTAATCATTGATGTTTCTTACGAGTTATCTCATAACTTGATACTTTCATTATAAACATTTATGATTAAAGCTATAAACATTTATGATTAAAGATATAATCATAGATGATCAGAACACTAATGTAATTATTTATATGTGACTTAGTTCTAATCATAGATGATTATTAATCACCGATGATTTTTACGTAAATGATTATATATTTTCAATTTTAATCATTAATGTAAGGAATACTCATTCATTTTTCATTTTACTTTGTATTTATCAATGAATAAATAAGATTTTTCATTTTACT
>CM042009.1:127870644-128203144 GCA_023525715.1 Cichorium intybus
AACAAAGGCCAAAGATTGACTTTTCCTTCTAAACTCCAATCCTAAAACAGCTCATCTTCTAAACTCGTAAAACTCAACTTATTTGACTAACTAATAGCATGATCACAAATAAACAGTATTTCTTGAAAAAATACCACTGCTATCACAATCACAAATCATTCATTTCAAAATTGAAATTTATTAAAAATTTTGAAAATATTGCTAAAAATTGAAAAATTGATAATTTCTGCAAAAAATTTCAAAAAATTTCTCTTTCGACCGTCCACACCCCACACTTAAAGCTGTACAACGTCCCTGTTATACAAAATTATTTCAAAACAAGGGAGAAAGAGTTACCCCTTTTGGACGATAAACTGCTTGGTGCTTAGTATCACAGGTATAATTGCGAACAAACGGATCCTTGATTTCGTATTCTGGAGTTGTAGCGCTACAGTGAACACGCCGGTGGTCGAGACAAGTGGAGGGGGCACGGTGACCCCACACTTGTCTGAGACAACTCCTTCTCAATTTGGTATATCATGCATAACTCAACAAACAAATTAAAAGCAAACATAACAAAATATAAAACATGTACAACAAGCAATTGTATATGTTGTGGAGATGACCGCGGCGCGTGATTGAAGGATACGCGTCGCGGTAATTACATGAGTCAAAGTCATCGTCGAATGGAAAAAAGACCGCGTCGGCAATATATTGATGCCGCGGTGCGGTAATTTCAACAGATTATCCAAACTTCAACAATTCACAATAGCATTTCAACACACTAAAACCATTGGTTTATTATTATCTACTGCCTTTAAGAGGCTTTATTTACCTAAAACAATTTCCTAAGAATGAATTATGCAACTAATCCTATCAAAATGTAAATTCAAAAAAAGGTACTAAAATTCAAACATAATTACATCCAATCGCTTCAACTGTGTGCTGTATCGTCATACTCATCTTCGCCTTCCTCCGGATCTTCTTCATAGGCTCCTCTTCATCCTCCCTAATCGTCGGCTGGGGTCGTGGCGGAACACACTTATTTTTGGCCATCAATGCAATCATGCAGTCAGCCAGCCAGAGGAGTTGCTTCTGTGTATTCTCGGTTCGTTTATCCACCTCATGTGCTGCATATCACTGGATATGATGTTCCTGCTTATGTGTGTCCATTGCTCCCTTTAGTGCCTTCACCTCGTCCGCCAAAAAGCGGGATTTATTGTAGCAGGGGACAGCTGCGGGGTAAACCGGTAGCTGCTCTTGGCCTTTTGCCGAGAAGTAGTCGGCTCATACCGAAGTGCCGGGAAGGGCATACGGTCAACAGACGGGACTCCGTCGTCCACATATATCACCTCTCGCGAGGAGGTCACGGGCGGGCAGAAGATAATTGGAGGGATGACCTCCATTCCTCAGTAGTGTGCTCGGAGATGAGTCTGTATCACTCAGCCAGTCTGGTGACGAAGTGGCCTCCCCCAAATGCGGTCATCGTCATCGGTGCATCAGTAATTTCTTTGAAATAGTCAGCGATAAAGTAAGTAATGTTGCAGGTTTCCAACATTCGTGTCACTGACCACATCAGATGTAGCTCCCGAGGCAATACCTTCTCTTCATCTGCACGCAGCCAAAGCATAGTGGTGATCAACCGGTGCAACATGCGGTGGGATGGCAGGTGCATGTAGCATTCCTGGACCGTGTTCTCGTGGTACCGGGTGGAAGCTATCGTGGCCCAGTAGTCGGCTGGGGAAAAGGAATCCCCATAGTTCGGCTGGCGCGCCTGTGAAACACCTCGAATGCTGGCGAGTCCGACTCCTCCTCGGTGTACAGCCCGATGCGGTACCCGAATTCCCGCAAGGTACAACTGCGGTCGCGATTTCCCAGACGAAATCTCACAGTTTCCTCGGTATTCATACCCTTCTGCTTGTGATCAAAATAGTAGCTGGCAAGGAACTGGAGGTACACTTCACGGTAAACAGGTTCGTTCATATTTGCTGCATTTTCCAATGACCGGCAGGTATAAGTTAGTTCCCCATCTTCATACCCTCCTTGTACCAACCAATCTTTCAGATGATCCCAGATTCCCGACTCCCTGGTCAAGTCCCAATTGACCCGGCGGCACGGCAGTACTCGTTTATTTTTGCACAGGCCCCGACGGTTAAAGAAGCTAGCCGCACGGACCCGGTCGATCTGTGTAGTCACGGAGTTCCAATCAATGGTTTCAGTACTACCTGAAGAAGACATCGTTCCTGTAGAAATCACAAAATTGAAAAATTACTGCACTGTTTTGACGTTCGTCGCGGCGCGCACGTAACAACCCGCGACGCGCTAGATGAATATTCATACTCCGCATCATGGACTGTACATGTCGCGGCGCGGCGAGCAATTTCAGTCAAGAAAACTCGATCATCCTGTCAAATTAAGTCCAATTTTTCTACCCTAACACTTGGGTTTCATGGAGTGTACTTCTATAATCCTAATTTAACGATCAATTTCAACAATTAGGTACAACATTGCAAGTTACAGGAGCATCTAGTAAGTTCCAAGACTTCTAAAACTAAGAGAATGAGAATATATACTTACTTGAATTTCTTGTAAATGAAAGATGAATGCAGACGTCGTAATTGATTGAAGCCTTGAAGTACGGTGAAAAGAATCACAGTTTGCGCAATTTACTTAAATGCAGTGTGGGAATTTGGATGTCTTTCAAAAGCTCTGTTTTTGTGATTATCTTTAATTTCAAATTAAGATAAGACCGCGGCGCGGGAAGCTTCTATCCGCGTCGCGTATAAAATCTGATATTAAATGTAATCGCGAAAACTCAATACGCGCGGCGCGGATCCTAAGATCCCGCTTCGCGGTATTGCAAAATTACCAAAATGACCCCACACTTGCCTTTTTCTCACCGTGATCAAAATGGATGTAATGAATTAAGAAAATATGCAAATTTACAATGATGCTCGGGTTGCCTCCCGACAAGCGCCAAGTTTAACGTCTTCAGCCAGACGTGCACTTACCTGATTATGTAGCGTACGTGGGAATTTCTGCTATGAGTTCGACTGTCTCTACTTCTAGTTTCTGAAACGTGCCCGTGGCGATGTATGGTTTAAGTCTATGGCCATTGACTTTAAAAGGTTGCCCACCTTTCAAGTCCTGGATTTCGACTGCACCATAGTCTGTAATGCTGATCACTTCGTAGGGACCATTCCACTTGCTTCTCAGTTTCCCGGGGAACATCTTCAGTCTTGAATTATACAGCCATACTTTTTGTCCAACTTCAAAGACTTTCAATCGCAGCTTTGCGTCATGATATCGCTTCATCTTTGATTTATAGGTGGCCGCGTTCTCATATGCCTCATCTCGTAATTCTTCTAATTCAGACAACTGAAGTTTCCTTTCTTTCCCAGCGTCAGTATAGTCCATGTTGACTTTCTTAATGGCCCATAGGGCACGATTGGCGATCTCCACTGGTAGATGACATCCTTTTCCATAAACCAACCGATATGGAGTAGTCCCGATCGGTGTTTTGTATGCAGTTCGGTACGCCCATAATGTGTCATCTAGCCTTAGCGACCAATCCTTTCTATCAGTCTTGACAGTCTTCTGAAGAATTTCTTTGATTTGCCTATTGGATACCTTCACCTGGCCGCTGGTCTGTGGATGATAAGGTGTTGCAATGCGATGATTCTCCCCATAATGTTTCAGCAGCCTACCAAATTTGAAATTCTTGAAATGAGATCCTCCGTCACTAATGATTACTCTTGGGACTCCATGCTTGGTGAAGATATTTTTCTTTACAAATTTACAAACCACGTGATGATCATTTGTGCGAGTTGCTTCGGCCTCAATCCATTTAGAGACATAATCTACTGCCACCAAAATGTAAACATATCCATGTGATGTGGGGAATGGACCCATGAAATCGATTCCCCAGACATCAAAATTGTCTACTACCAAAATCGGATTCAAGGGCATTTGATCCCTTTTTGATATGTTTCCTAATTGCTGGCAATTGATGCACTCCTTGGAAGTCCTGTGCGCATCTCGAAAGATAGTCGGCCAGTACAGTCCAGATTCAAGAACTTTATACCCAGTTTTCCTTCCACTGAAATGCCCTTCACATGCTGATGCATGACAGAGATCCAACACCTCACCAATTTCATTGTCCGGCACACATCGACGAATTATCTGGTCCTCTCCTACCTTAAAAAGTTCTAGGTTGTCCCAAATGAATCTCTTTGCGTACGTGCGAAATTGCTTCTGCCTTTGTTTCGTCCAATGTGTTGGTTTTACTCCCGTGGCCAGAAAATTTACGTAATTTGCATACCATGGAGCTCCATTAACCTCTAACAACTGCTCGTCGGGGAATGAGTCTTGAATTCCTGCTTCCAATCCTTCAGCTGGTAATCTAGAAAGATGATCTGCCACCACATTTTCAGCTCCCTTCTTATCTTTGATGTCCACATCGAATTCTTGCAGCAGGAGTATCCACCTAATTAATCGAGGCTTAGACTCCTTCTTTGTAAGCAGATGCCGAACAACACTATGGTCAGCGTAAACCACCACCTTGGATCCCCAGATATAAGATCGAAATTTATCTAAAGCAAATACTACAGCAAGTAATTCTTTTTCAGTAGTTGTGTAATTCAATTGAGCTTCGGAAAAAGTTTTACTAGCATAACAGATAACAACAGGTTTCCTGACGACTTTTTGCCCTAATACTGCACCAGCAGCATAGTCGCTAGCATCACACATTATCTCAAAAGGTTGCGTCCAGTCGGGTGGCTTCAGAATGGGGGCCTCGACCAGTTTATTCTTGAGAATATTGAATGCTTTTACACATTCTTCGTCAAAAATAAATGGTGCGTCCTTCAAAAGGAGACCACAGAGGGGCTTAGAAATAGCACTAAAATCTTTAATAAATCTACGATAAAAACCCGCATGCCCCAAGAATGATCTCACCCCTTTCATTGATGTTGGAGGCGGCAATGTGGATATGACCTTAACTTTAGCGCGATCGACTTCGAATCTCTTTTCAGAGACCACATGTCCTAATACTATCCCTTCTCTTACCATGAAATGGCTTTTCTCCCAGGAGAGAACCAGGTTTGATTCTACACATCTCTTCAATACCTTTTCCAATTGAACTAAGCATGTTTCGAATGTAGGTCCAAAATTTGAGAAATCATCCATGAAGATTTCTAATGCTTCACCAATCATGTCAGAAAAGATTGCCATCATACATCGTTGAAACGTTGCAGGCGCATTACACAATCCAAATGGCATTCTGCAAAAGGAAAAAGTACCATAAGGGCAAGTGAACGTTGTCTTTTCCTGATCTTCTGGATGAATTGCGATCTGATTATACCAAGAATACCCATCCAAAAAACAGTAATACTTTTGTCCTGCTAACTTCTCCACGATTTGATCGATGAAGGGTAATGGAAAATGATCTTTAAACGTGGCGGCATTAAGCTTCCGATAATCAATACAGACTCGCCATCCGGTTACAGGTCTCGTGGATATATTGTCACCATCCTTTGTGTCCACTACAATGATCCCCGACTTTTTCGGCACAGTTTGCGTTGGGCTAACCCATTCACTGTCAGAAATGGGGTAAATGATTCCTGCGTACAACCATTTAAGAACCTCCTTTTTCACAACTTCTTTTAAATTGGGATTCAACCTCCTTTGCGTATCCCTGGCAGGTTTAGCTCCGTCTTCTGTGATAATGCGATGCATGCACGTGGTTGGACTAATCCCCTTTAAATCCGCGATTGTCCAACCGATAGCCTCCTTATGTTTGGACAATACCTTGAGTTATCCTATCTCTTGTTCCTCCGTCAGATCGGCTACTACAATTACTGGTAAAGTATCCTTCTCCCCTAGAAAGGCATACTTTAGATGTTCTGGTAAGGGTTTTAGATCCAACGTTGGTGGTTCTTGTAAAGAGGGCTTTAATGTCTTTGGAATCTCTGCTGGTAACTTCTCTATATGCGCGCATTCTTCAGACTTGAATCCCTTTTCTTCTTCTCCATTTTGCGTCTCTTTTCTTTCTACATTTGTTTCTTTCGGAGTTTCTATTTCATCTGATTGAAGTACATCTAGAGTGTACTGCTCCACCAGTTCGTCTATGATGTCTACTTGATAACATTCTTCCTCTTCCATGCTACTTCCCTTGAGATCAGCATTGAAAATGTTGATCTTAGCCTGTCGGTGCCCAAAAGATATTCCCATTTCTCTGGTGCGACAAGCAATATTTGCGTTAGCCGTGGCCAAAAACGGTCGCCCTAGAATAATTGTGGGTTGCTCCCCGTTCGTTGCTTGACGAGTGTCCAAAACAAGAAAATATGTTGGGTAGTAAAATTCTCCTACCTTGATGATGACATCGACTAACATGCCCCTGGGAACCTTAGTGGACTTATCGGCCAACTGCAGAATCACATTAGTAGATCTCATGGTACCAAACTCATACTTGTCGAATAACTGCCCAGGCAATATGTTCACACTTGCACCTAGATCTAACAGAGCTCTTTTGATATGCACATTGCCTAAATCTACTGAGATGAGAGGAACTACATGATCTTTCATCTTTGGAGGAAGCGCATCCATGAGGATAGAGCTTACATTCTCGGGTAAGCTAATCATCTTAGGCAAGTGGGACAGAATGTGCTTCTTATGTATACACATGTCCTTAAGAAATTTAGCATATGCAGGAACTTCCTTGATGAGTTTGACTAATGGAATGTTAACTTTAATTTGGCTAAACAATTCCCACATATCTTCAGCTTGTGGTCCCTTCTTTCCATATGGTCCTTTCTCCGGCTTTTCCAATGCCGTAGGGAAGGGAACTGTTCCACTTGATTCTCCTTTTTCCCAAGTACTTGTCAGCTTCTTCTGCACTTGCTCCTCCTTATCCTTTTTCTTCTCTTTTTCTAATTCTTATTTTTCATCAAAAACTATTTCCACATTACTATCATCATCTGCAGGCGGAGCTGTAACCTTGTTGTCTACTTTCTTTCCGCTCCTAAGTGTGATTACTTCATTAACTTGCATTCTTGGTGATTGCTCCTGCTCCTGCACTCTTTTTTCTTCCATTTTGCCAAGTAATTCTCCTAATCTCAGAATTGCTTCTGAATTAGATTTCTCTACTTCCTGGAGTTGTACTAACATTCCAAAAATTTCTAGCAAACCAATATTCATACCTCCTGATGGAGACGGAGGTTGCACCTGCTGCTGCCTCATAGGTGGTTGTCTCGATTCTCGTTGCTGATTACTTCGGAATGGTCTTGGTCCGTTGTGAAATTGGCCATATCCATGCACTTGACTTATTTCCTCATGAGTCATTGAGCACTCATTATGATTGTGTCCTATTTCTCCACATGTATTGCATATATTCTGCCCATGCAACACGTATGCTCCCTTTTCTTGTTGAAACCTTTCGAGCATCTGATTGAACCTTTTTGTAACACCAGTGAGCTCTTTCTGAATTTCAGCTTTCCATTTGTTCTCTGCTTCGATGTTAGCTACATATATCGTCTTATCTTTCATCGATCCACTGACTTTTGATCCTAAACTCAGCTGCTCCAAAAATCTCCAGGCATCTTCTGGCTCTTGCCACATAAATGTCCCACTTGATGAGGCATTTATCATAACCTGGTGTGTCTCATTAACTCCTTCAAAGAATAATTTGACTAACTGCCATTTAGGAACTTCATGATGTGGACAGGATCGCAGCAGCTCTTTTAATCTATCAAACGCTTCATGAAAAGCCTCTCCTGGCTTTTGCTGAAAATCTTGGATTGCTCGTCTGACCTCCGTGGTTTTACTGACTGGATAGAATTCTTGAAGAAACCTCGCCTTGAGTTGTTCCCAACTAGTAATACTATTAGATGGCAAAGATGTAAACCAATATTTGGCCTTATCCTTAAGAGTAAATGGAAACAGTCTAAGCCTAAAAATATCTCTGTTAGTATTCCTAGGAGTGTTGGCATTGGCAATTGCAAAGAATTCATATAGATGATTATAAGGATCGTCAGTCTTGTATCCCTTAAACTGAGTCAATATTCCTAATAACTGAGGTCTTATTTCTACTTGAGAATCAATGTTATCAGGAATATAAATTGGCGATGAATCATCATATTCCCGCGGTTGGAAATGTGATGCAACCGATTGCCGTCTCGGTTGTGCGAAATGTAAAGGTTGAGCGGGGTTACCGTAAAGATGATCGTTATATTCCCGCTGACATGGTGGTTGATATTGTAGTGCTTTTCTGGGAGGTCCCCGACCTCGATTCCACTGTGGTTGTGGTGCTGGTGGCACCCATCCCTCGTCTTCCTCATCATATCCCTCCTCTGTCTCTGGATGATGGTATTGTGGCTGAGGAGGTTGTTGATAGTGTATTGGTTGTGTAGGTTGGTATGTGGGTTGAGGTTTAAAAAGAACGTGTTGTGGTTGAGAGGTTGGTGTCTGCTGTCTAGGAGCTGGGGTGCCATCACGGGTCGGCTCTCCCCAAGACATTGCAGAGGTAAATGGATTGGTAGATTGTGGTTGCGAAGCGGGTGTAAATGGTGGGACAGATGGTGGAGTGCATGATGGTTTGGGTGCAGGGGCTGAAACTGCACCACCAGAAACACTCGTTCTCCCGAACTGAAACTCTGACAGTGGGGGAATAGAAAACACCCCCGTTGCCTCACCTGATGGTTCCTGGGCAACACTTACTGGATTACTACTAACCTGACTAAAATTCATGATATTTAAACGCCTACGGGCACGGATTTTCCGCGCAGTACGCTCAATCTCAGAATCAAAATGCAATGGGGATAATTGCTTACCCCTGCGGGTACGCATGCACTAGTGCAACACGCCCACAAAAATCAAAAACCAAACTAACCAAATGAAATTTTCAAAAACAAGAAACAAGTTCCTACTACTCACCTAATCTAAGCTCACAGCTCCCCGGCAACGGCGCCAAAATTTGACATGCCTAGGTCGTCGTGCGGTCAAAAATAAAGAGAAACCTAACACACACTAGCACAGTGGTAGTCAGGGTCGATCCGCAGGAGCTTCGTGGTTAGACTAAATGAGATATTACCAACTAGTAGTGTCACGCTACAGTCGGAGGATCTAGTTTCTACCTTCCTAATCACTAACAAACTAAAGCAATGATCAAACAACTCAAGCCAAGCTAAGCTAAGCTCAAATAACATAGTCACTTTCTGAAATCAGAAGTACATCTCTGAATCAGAAGCAATCAAAGGCATCCAAACTAGCAAAACCAAGCAAAGCATAAACTAGCCACTAACTAAAGTTCTACTGAACAGTTACTAGCCAAGGTTTAATGCCTAAAAACTAATCTAATTAGCTACTGATTTCAGCAAGGGAAAACAGTCCCAACAAGGCTAAAACAATATCCAAACACAAATCAAACATCCAAAACCAAACACAAGCATAAAAACACCGAAAAACCAATATTAAATGTAATCAAATGATTTTCATTCACCAAATCCGAATTCCAAACATCCAAACAGTAACAAAATGTCATAAAATAGAAGCCTAAGCTTAATATCAATGGTTGTCACTCCCAAAGATACAAAACCAAGCTTAATCCAAACTAATTAATTACAAATAAAATCCAAAACATGAAAATACCACTTAAGAAGTTGCTGAAACGAAATCTTGGAGTCAAAGAGCTTCAAGGTCGATTTTACACCCGGTCTTTGCTAGGGTTTTCGGCTAGAAATGCCTCTATTTATAGTTGCAATTTTCCCGCAGCCGCGCCACGCAGATGAAGAATCCGCGGCGCGCGTACTAATCTTTTCCCGTTTCTTTGGTATTTGAATGTGTTCCACCGCCTTAAGCCCGCGTCGCGCGTACCATAAATCCGCGGCGCGCGTACGAGTTTCCTTGATTTTTCATCATTTTCCAAACTTCTTCCTTTTGCATGCTTTTAGTCCCTATTTCCATTCTTTTTCTCCAAACAAGTCCTGGCACGAAAAGTGAGAATACCCAGACATATTTGATATAATTTTATCAAGAACAGGGCTCAACAACGCCTAAAATACTTGATATCACTAGGCGTTGTCAGTGGGGCAGTCCACGCATCATCCTTTTTGTCGGGAATTGGATCCTTGGGAGGCACAAATAGAGGGCTTCTTGGCGGCTCACGCTCCTTCGAGTTAACCGAATGAAACATGCACGTCTCTTGGACTACCGACTTTTCGAAGGGTTCCCGGTGGCTTTGGTCGGAATAATTATCCGATATGTCTTCATCGGAAGAGACGAACGGATCTTCATCATCATCTTCCCCAGAAAAGTCATGTTCCTCGTTCTCTTCCTCATCTCCCTCTATAACCGGTGCCGAACAGAGTTGAAACAATTTTCTATAAGTTTCCACTACTCGAATCTTGTAACTTTTCTAACCAATTGTAATGTCAACCGTTTCATCAATACGATCGAGGGATTCAGTTTTAATGCAAATGCTTCCATAGGATCTATCTTGTCGAGACTCATGACACGGATCAGTAATGACCACATCGCCCCACAATCTACCGATCTGAATAAAACTGCTTGGATTCCAAGCCTGCATCAGAATTCCTTCAACATTTAACGACACAAATCTTTCCTGAATAATAAACGACTCATCCCATTTTTTAATTGTTTTGAAGCATTTCGTAATCTTTTGGCTGGATAAAAACTTCTCAACCTCTTCGTTGTTGATTGTATCCAAAAGAACCCATGAACCTACAAATATTTTATGATGCCTTCTTTGAATTCTTCACATCAACAGAGATTAGCAATCCCTTCGAGGTTACTTAGGCATTTGACCTCCCCTATGAGTTTCTCCTTCAACTGTTTAGACATTGTCACAATATCTTCTCCTGTGAGGGAGATAGATTTCCGAGTAACACAATATCTCCTCTTAAAGGTCTCCTCTGGAAATTTGAATTCCTCCAAGTTACAATTTTTTTTGACTTACCTTTAACCATTTCAGAAAAGGAGATGTTCGGGTTCCTAAGACCTTGGTCCATATCGAAGCACCCTTTCTTCTGGATTGAGAAGTTCTCTTCCTTTGCAAACAGTTTTTATCTCCAATCCATAGGCGGTTAAGAAGCTCTTCCTTTTTAACTACATCTTGAACTCTATTATATCTGGCAAAACCAAACCTGCGATTGTGCTTGTCCAGTCTCCTGCTGATAAAAAGATCCACCAGTGTTCCCATTTTGCCCAGTTCTCTTCGAATCTCTTCCTCACTCCCACTTTTGGGAAGGTTGGATATAATTATCATTCAATTTCAAAATGACATATGATATTATCATTCAATTTCAAAATTATCATTCAATTTCAAAATTAATTGTTTTTTAATTTCATATTATTTTTTAATGTGTAGAATGATTTGTGAGACAATAGAGAGACAATTAACGTCATAATATTTTGAAAAACGATTCCAATCATATTAGTGAATTTGATTTTAGTACCGGTGACATTCTCATAATCAATTATATTTATCAAAATACAAATTTGTAATAGTAAAAATCAAAAGCAAGATCAAATATATCAAAAGCAGGATCAAATAAGAACTAAAATTATGGTAAGAAGGTAAGAAGTTTTTTATTTACTTGGTTTTTTGACGAATCACCAAAATGAATATATATATATATATATATATATATATATATATATATATATATATATATATATATATATATATATATATATATATATATATATATATATATATATATATATATATATATATATATATAAGGATCAAATATATCTTGACAAGTATTGTGTAACCTTGAAACTCAATATGGACCACTCATTTAAAACACATTCTTTTAATAATTACTTATATGTTCATTTAGAATATTGTTGTTTTATGTAAAATATTTTCATTCTTTCCAGAATTGTTAGTATTTTTGTAGATTCTTATTGTTGTGATGTAAATTTTCGAGTAATTTTGTCATAATTGAAACAATTCATTACATTCTTGTCGTTTTGATGAACAAAATTTAGTTCATTCTTTTAAAATAAGGGACTAAAATTATCCATGGTACCAAGGGACTAATCTTGACCGTCGGAATCAAAATCATCAGCGGCTAAAAAATAGGTTGTAAATTTCTTACGTCGACGCACATGTAGAGGATTATAATAAAAAACCCACTTCATTTTTTTTTGTTTTTTTTATTTTTAGACATTATTCTTTTTCAAAAATAAAAACCGAATACACCAATATTCATAATTTTTTGTCCTCTACAAATAGACATCCATACTGATGTATAAAAAATAATTTTTTTATAAGTACAGCTCGTCTAGATTCATAATGTGAATCTGAACTGTAAAAATTTAAATATAAGTAATTATTTTACTACTTCAATATTATAACCATTTATAAGTAATGTAGTTGATTCACAAGTGGATTTACTCATATTTACACGAAATTTACTTATATTCACATATCAATATCATATAATATTGAGAATTTAATTATAAATATTTTACTACTTCAATATTTTAATCATTTATATTGAATTTACTCTGATTCACAATTGAATTTATTTATATTCACACAACAATTTACTCAGATGCATATATCAATATCATATGATATTTTAAATATAATTTGTAATATGAATATGATTAATTTACTTAGGAAATTTTTAACACTTGAACATTTTAATCATTTATAATGAATTTACTATGATTCATAAGTTAATTTCATTCACATTCATACAAAAAATTATTCAGATTCACTTGACAATATCATATGTCATTGTGAATGACAACAGAGAATAACATAATAACAGCTCAGATTCACATGTGAATCTGAACTGTAAAAATTTGAATATGAGTAATTATTTTACTTTTAAACTTTTACTATTTCAATATTATAACTATTTACAAGTAATAGACTTGATTCACAAATGGATTTACTCATATTTACACGAAAACCTATTCATATTCACATATCAAAATCATATAGTATTGAGAAGTTACTTAACAGTGTTTTACTACTTCAACATTTTAACCATTTATAATGATTTTACTCTCATTCACAATATAAATTATTTATATTCACACAACAATTAACTCATGTTCACATATCAATATCATAAGGTAATTTAAATATACTTCGAAATATGAATATGATTAATTTAGTTATATATTTTTTAACAATTCAACATTTTAATCATTTATAATAAATATATTATGATTCATAAGTTAATTCCATTCACATTCACACAAAAATTTATTCAAATTCACATGACAATATCATATGTTATTGTGTATGTCAACAGTGAACATAATAACAGTACAGATTCACATGTGAATCTCAACTAGCGGAAATTTCGAAAAAAAAATCATTTTTTGTATATCAATATGGATCTCTATTTGTAGAGGATAAAAAGTTATAAATTTCTATATATTTAGATTTTTTTTTCGATAAAAAATAAGCCCTAAAAATTAAAAAAAACTAAAAAACGAAGTGGGTTTTTTTATAATCCGGTAAATGCACGTCTACCGTAAAATATATAATCATGTGGATGAGATTAGTCCCTTGGTACCATGGTTTATATTAATCCCTTGTTGAACTTTTGTATATATATATATATATATATATATATATATATATATATATATATATATATATATATATATATATATATATACATACATACATACATACATACATACATACATACATACATACATACATACATACATACATACATACATACATACGTACACACATACATACGTACATACATACATACATACTTATGTACATACATACATACGTACATACATACATACATACATACATACATACATACGTACATACATACAAACATACATACATACATATATACATACATACATATATACATATATATATATATATATATATATATATATATATATATATATATATATATATACACACACATACATACATACACACTATACTACATTTATTCTCCTAAATCACTGAATACAAACTCTTTGTCGGATGAAAGGGAGCGAGCGATTAAACTCTCCACCAGCCATCTCATGAGAGTCAGCAACAACCTGTTGATAGTCCTGCTGGGAATACTTTTTTTAAGAGCCTCTCTTCACTCTTCTCGGATGATAAGTCGAGCTAACCTATTTATAAGGTGAGCTAACATATCCCATAAGCCCCTAGAGTTAACTTGTCAAAGAAGTAATAACCCCTAAAGAAGCTAGAGCGCCCTCACTAGTACTTAAACTGGATTGCCAGGCAGACCCTCGATTGTAGGAAAGCCAGGAAGAAGATTAGCCCCGTTAGAATCTTTAAAGCTACTGGAATTAGCAGTCCTACTTATGTGAAGGCTTAACCAAGTTTGAAGCCCACGGACCGTACTCGAGCTTAGGATCAACGTCCCCAGAAGCAAGGAGTACGCCTACTTGAGGAGATCTGAAAATCACCGTCAACACCCTTCCCCCAAATCCATGCCCGAGGCTTGCGCCAGTTCAGAGTAAGAGTATTCCCGTTTGAGCAATCGAAATGGTATATTTGCTCACATTCCGGGGGAAGGTCATAATTCGCACTGGCTTTGAGTTCGGACTTCCTTCTTTCTATGACCAGATTAGGAGTTGCATGATACGATGAGCTTTATTGTGAAAGAAAAAAGCCGCCCCGCCACAGTAGGCAAGTTTAAAGCCTCTCGAATGACTAATGACTCAGGTAGTTAACTAGACCTGTGGAATTCCTATCGATTTTCGATGGATAACAATCCATCTTTCTCTAATAATTCAAGCCTTTTTGAAGCTCGAAAAGGCTTTTTCTATCATATTCACTTCTATAGTATATAGAGAATAGGTAGTTCGCTTAGCGGCAGCTGAAGCCCCCAGAAATTCTTGGATTTCTTGCAATATGAGATTGAATGCCAAGCCGGTTTGTTACCCGCTTGCAATTAACACCTAGAAAAACCTATAATCGCGAGTGAATCCTTTGTGCCCAGAATGAGTTCAAAGGAATTACTTAAGACACGCTTCTTTAGCACAGGCCACGAAGTGAAGTTAGAGGGTCGGCCTGCAATGTCGCCCACCACACAATCATATGATGTGTGAGTGAGAAGAGGCTCCAGGAAAGGTAATACCCAACAAGCATTAGCTCCCCTGAAAGGATTTATAAACTCTACAACCGCTCCGGTTTTAGCAATAAGAGCCTGCCTTTTGGGCGAGGACTCTATTACTTCTTTATCAGTATGCTTAGGAAGCAAGGATTTTAGTAATACAAATTTTCGACTCTAATTAATGGAAACTTATATATTCAAATTGTATATAAAATATTACTAAATTATATTTATTAGTCTTACAAGTCTTATGAAGAAACGATTTACAATAATACATTGCCTAAAGATAATATATGTATTATTGTTAGTAAGTGTTATTTTTTGTATTAGATTCTAACGTAGTTTATGTGAGTGTGTTATACTATATTTTTATTGTTGGATTATATATATCTACTTAACTTAAAATAGATGATTATATTATTTTGTTTGACTTTTAGTTAAAAACTTTATTATTGATACAAAATATCGATAACGATGAACCATTTATAATTATGTTTACATTTGTTGATTTTTTTTACTTTCAGCAAATTGATTTGAAACTCCTAAATATTAAACTTCTAACATTAACTAATTTATTAAATATAAAATATTATCATCTTAACGATAGACTTTTCTTGAATCATTAATATAGTATACTTAATTTGTTAATTAACTTATGATGTTAAATAGAAAACATAAGTTGAAGTTTTTAGTTACCAATATAAAATATTAAATTTGTTAATTGAAATATGGTATTTAATGCAAAAATATAATATATAAACTAGACTTAGACAATAATCAAAGACTTTTATTTTTTCAAAATAGTTAAAAGGTTCCAAAGTGTTAAATATAAAAGTGAAATAGAAATGTAAACCTAACTTAAAAAAATCCAATTTATGTTTTTAGAATAATTGAAAAGTTTCAAAGTAAATTTAATATATATATATATATATATATATATATATATATATATATATATATATATATATATATATATATATATATATATATATATATATATATATATATATATATATATATATATATATATTATAATAGAGGTCATCAGAATCTATATATTTTAAGATATAATATCTATATTGATACTAAATTTCTTCACATTTCAACTTATTAACCACTACAATTCAAAAGTTTTTGAAGTTATGGTACTTAATTGCTACTTATGACACATGGGTTAATATAAATATAGATAATTATATTAATACTAAACCTCTTCAACCTTCAACTAATTAACCACTACAACTCAAAAGTTTTTGAACTTATGGTATTTAATTGCTAGAGTTTGAAAAATAAGATAATAAGGTTAACAAAAGCGAAACTTGATTATTATTTAATAACATATTTTCTAAAAATAATATAAAATGCTGATAAATAGATCGGAAGCAAATCATGTTTACTTTTTTAATTGAAGGAAACTAAAAGTTATGATAATTTTTTTTATAAATTCGCATCATTTTCCAGATTTTAAATTCGTATTGTTTTTATTTGACTCTTTAATCTTTAAATGATTTTATTATTTTTATTTTGTTGAGAAAAATAGATAAACCTAATTTTATTTATCTTATATACTTTGTTTATATTTTTATGATTATGTTAGTTAATATGATATATTTTGAATTTAAAAGTATAAGACAAGAAAAATATGATAAATTTTAATTTATTATTATTTATTAATTCAAGGATATGTCTAAACATTTAGGGTTTTAAAGTTTTTATAGCCAAACTTTACTAGGGAAAGATATAGAAAGATAAAACTTTCTAATAAAAGTAATTTTTTATAAACAAAAGTGAATGAGGGATACAAAACTGATTGAAAAATATTTTTTAAATGATAAGTTTAATAAGAAACATATTTATATATTTTTATTAAATATTTATAGGCTAAAATAGCGTTTACATAAACAAGGTAAAATATTAGTTTTGTTAATATGTTGAAGTATTATTTAAACATATGAATCTAAATGAAACTAATCAATAAGAATACGTTTCTCATACACTACCTTTATTTTATTATTACTACGTTTTAATTTTATATTTATTTTAAAGTTTGAGATAATATATGTAAATATGTTTCATATATTTTTACGTTGGAATGTTTATAATAATTTACTCTAAAAAGGTGATCTTGTTTTTATGTTCGATGTTTGGATGAAAAATTATTATTGATACATATGTCATATGATTGTTTTTGTTTATTTTGCATATTTGGATTTGATCTAAAGTGGTTATGTTTATATTTGATTACTCAATATATTTTTACTATATTAATTTACTCCTGCTCAACGTGCGGGAATACACCTAGTAAATCTTATAAAGGAGGGTATCCAAATAAATATGGTTCAAGATAGGTCTCATTCTTGCACCATATTCATTTGAAACCTCCACAACCTTTCAACTTTGGAACAATTAATCACTACCACTCAATAGTTTTCTAACTTATTGTTTATTATTATAAGATTCAATAGGTTTTAACAAACTTTTTTTTTCATATTTCTAAAATTAAGGACTTTTTATCTTCCTCTCATTAATATGTAGTGAGTATAATTTAAAAATGTTCAATATGTTGTTTTTTAATATAAATATTATCATATATGTTTTAAGATTTTTATGTTATTAAAAGCTGTAGTACTAATTTTCTTTCGTATTATTTGTTTTATGTTATGTATAAAGATCAATATGTTTGATATGTTTGTTATTCATTATATACATCAACACACACACACACACACTATATATATATATATATATATATATATATATATATATATATATATATATATATATATATTGTGTACACCTTCACACAACTTATAACTGTCGATACACCATCAATTGAATATGATAGATAATCAATGATTTAAAATTATGATTAAGAAATATTTGTTTTGTTTATTGACACGCCTAGGTCGTCGTGCGGTCAAAAATAAGAAAAACCTAACACACACTAGCACAGTGGTAGTCAGGGTCGATCCGCAGGAGCTACGAGGTCAGTTCAGATGACAGATTACCAACTATAGTGTCACGCTATAGTCGGAGGACTTTAGTTTCCAAACCCTTGCCACTAAAAATCATAAACTCTAAACTAAACAATCCCAGAACAAGCATAGACTAAGCTAAGCTTCAAACCAAACCTAGTTACTTTCTGAAATCAGAAGTGCATCTCTAATTCAGAAGTAATCAAAGGCATCCAACAATCTAAACATAAATCAAAACAAGGTATGAACTGAACCAATAACTAAGATCCAACAGGACAGTCACTGGCTATAGTTCAAACCTAAAAAGATAACCTAATTGGCTATTGAAATCAGCAAAGGAAAACAATCCAATCACACTTCAAACATAATCCAAGCATTCAAAACCAATAACAAGCATCAAACACCGACAAACCAATATTACTTGTAACCAAATGATTATTATAAACTCAAAATGAATTCCAATCATCCAATACAGTAACAAAGACTGACAAACAGTAACTAAAATGCTCAGGGTCAGTGGTTGTCACTCCCAAAAACCCTAGCCACTACTGCTAACTATTAAACTAAAGGAAATTAAACATAAAACCTGAGATGCCAAAAGGGAGTTGCTGAAAACGACTTCTTGGAGTCAAAGAGCCTCTACGGTCGATTTTCCACCAGGGTTTTGCTCAGGGTTTCGGCTGTAAATGCCTCTATTTATAGTTGAAATTTCCCGCAGCCGCGCCGCGCATTTAAGTGAACCGCGGCATGCGTACTTATCTTCTCCCGTTTTCTCGGCATTTGAATTTAGTTCACCGCCTTGAAGCCGCGTCGCGCCTTCTTGATTTCCGCGGCGCGCGTACGTGTTTTCTTGATTTTATCTTCTTCTCCAAACTTTCTCCAATTTGAATGCTTTTGGTCCCTGTTTTCATTATTTTCTTCCAAACAAGTATTGGCACAAAAAGTGAGAATACCACGAGATATATGATATAATTTCACTAAGAATAGGGCTCAACAACGACTAAAATATGTAATATCACTAGGCGTTGTCAAACACCCCACACTTGTGCCTTGCTTGTCCCCAAGCAAGAGAGGTTTTAATAAATTCTAACTAAGACTCAAATAAATTTTGACTGTGTTCAGTTTCAAAGCTTATTGCCCTAGGAGTTAGAGTGAAATAGTTCGCGAGAACCTAATCAGAATGTTCTTTGTAATTCATGGCTTTCTAGAGAACCCTTGATTACAAACTTTCTGTCCACAATGAAGTGTACTTACTCATTCAGATTCTAAAGGCCATTAAGGAATTGTCCATGACTTTCGATGTTGTCCGTGTAACGAGCTTTCGAAAATACCATCCCAGACCAGACGATCTTAGGTGGTAAGGTGCATAAATGCCTCTTCGAGGCCACCTTTTTCGGACCTACCGACTCGAACAACAAAGGCCACAGATTGACATTTCCTTCCTAAATTCCAATCCTAAAACAATCCAATCGTCTAACTCCTAAAACTCAACTTGTTTGACTAACTAATAGCATGATCACAAATAAACATTATCTCTTGAAAAATACCAGTGCTACCACAATCACAAACCATTTGTTTCCAAATTACAATCTAATAAAAATTTTGAAAAATTGCTAAAAATTTGAAAATTGGTCATTTCTGCAAAAATCACCGTCAACACCCTTCCCCCAAATCCATGCCCGAGGCTTACGCCAGTTCAGAGTAAGAGTATTCCCGTTTGAGCAATCGAAATGGTATATTTGCTCACATTCCGGGGGAAGGTCATAATTCGCACTGGCTTTGAGTTCGGACTTCCTTCTTTCTATGACCAGATTAGGAGTTGCATGATACGATGAGCTTTATTGTGAAAGAAAAAAGCCGCCCCGCCACAGTAGGCAAGTTTAAATCCTCTCAAATGACTAATGACTCAGGTAGTTAACTAGACCTGTGGAATTCCTATCGATTTTTTTATGGATAACAATCCATCTTTCTCTAATAATTCAAGCCTTTTTGAAGCTCGAAAAGGCTTTTTCTATCATATTCACTTCTATAGTATATAGAGAATATGTAGTTCGCTTAGCGGCAGCTGAAGCCCCCAGAAATTCTTGGATTTCTTGCAATATGAGATTGAATGCCAAGCCGGTTTGTTATCCGCTTGAAATTAACACCTAGAAAAACCTATAATCGCGAGTGAATCCTTTGTGCCCAGAATGAGTTCAAAGGAATTACTTAAGACACGCTTCTTTAGCACAGGCCACGAAGTGAAGTTAGAGGGTCGGCATGCAATGTCGCCCACCACACAATCATATGATATGTGAGTGAGAAGAGGCTCCAGGAAAGGTAATACCCAACAAGCATTAGCTCCCCTGAAAGGATTTATAAACTCTACAACCGCTCCGGTTTTAGCAATAAGAGCCTGCCTTTTGGGCGAGGACTCTATTACTTCTTTATCAGTATGCTTAGGAAGCAAGGATTTTAGTAATACAAATTTTCGACTCTAATTAATGGAAACTTATATATTCAAATTGTATATAAAATATTACTAAATTATATTTATTAGTCTTACAAGTCTTATGAAGAAACGATTTACAATAATACATTGCCTAAAGATAATATATGTATTATTGTTAGTAAGTGTTATTTTTTGTATTAGATTCTAACGTAGTTTATGTGAGTGTGTTATACTATATTTTTATTGTTGGATTATATATATCTACTTCACTTAAAATAGATGATTATATTATTTTGTTTGACTTTTAGTTAAAAACTTTATTATTGATACAAAATATCGATAACGATGAACCATTTATAATTATGTTTACATTTGTTGATTTTTTTTACTTTCAGCAAATTGATTTGAAACTCCTAAATATTAAACTTCTAACATTAACTAATTTATTAAATATAAAATATTATCATCTTAACGATAGATTTTTCTTGAATTATTAATATAGTATACTTAATTTGTTAATTAACTTATGATGTTAAATAGAAAACATAAGTTGAAGTTTTTAGTTACCAATATAAAATATTAAATTTATTAATTGAAATATGGTATTTAATGCAAAAATATAATATATAAACTAGACTTAGACAATAATCAAAGACTTTTATTTTTTCAAAATAGTTAAAAGGTTCCAAAGTGTTAAATATAAAAGTGAAATAGAAATGTAAACCTAACTTAAAAAAATCCAATTTATGTTTTTAGAATAATTGAAAAGTTTCAAAGTAAATTTCAATATATATATATATATATATATATATATATATATATATATATATATATATATATATATATATATATATATATATATATATATATATATATATATATATATATATATATATATATATATATATAGAGGTCATCAGAATCTATATATTTTAAGATATAATATCTATATTGATACTAAACTTCTTCACATTTCAACTCATTAACCACTACAATTCAAAAGTTTTTGAAGTTATGGTACTTAATTGCTACTTATGACACATGGGTTAATATAAATATAGATAATTATATTAATACTAAACCTCTTCAACCTTCAACTAATTAACCACTACAACTCAAAAGTTTTTGAACTTATGGTATTTAATTGCTAGAGTTTGAAAAATAAGATAATAAGGTTAACAAAAGCGAAACTTGATTATTATTTAATAACATATTTTCTAAAAATAATATAAAATGCTGATAAATAGATCGGAAGCAAATCATGTTTACTTTTTTAATTGAAGGAAACTAAAAGTTATGATAATTTTTTTTATAAATTCGCATCATTTTCCAGATTTTAAATTCGTATTGTTTTTATTTGACTCTTTAATCTTTAAATGATTTTATTATTTTTATTTTGTTGAGAAAAATAGATAAACCTAATTTTATTTATCTTATATACTTTGTTTATATTTTTATGATTATGTTAGTTAATATGATATATTTTGAATTTAAAAGTATAAGACAAGAAAAATATGATAAATTTTAATTTATTATTATTTATTAATTCAAGGATATGTCTAAACATTTAAGGTTTTAAAGTTTTTATAGCCAAACTTTACTAGGGAAAGATATAGAAAGATAAAACTTTCTAATAAAAGTAATTTTTTATAAACAAAAGTGAATGAGGGATACAAAACTGATTGAAAAATATTTTTTAAATGATAAGTTTAATAAGAAACATATTTATATATTTTTATTAAATATTTATAAGCTAAAATAGCGTTTACATAAACAAGGTAAAATATTAGTTTTGTTAATATGTTGAAGTATTATTTAAACATATGAATCTAAATGAAACTAATCAATAAGAATACGTTTCTCATACACTACCTTTATTTTATTATTACTACGTTTTAATTTTATATTTATTTTAAAGTTTGAGATAATATATGTAAATATGTTTCATATATTTTTACGTTGGAATGTTTATAATAATTTACTCTAAAAAGGTGATCTTGTTTTTATGTTCGATGTTTGGATGAAAAATTATTATTGATACATATGTCATATGATTGTTTTTGTTTATTTTGCATATTTGGATTTGATCTAAAGTGGTTATGTTTATATTTGATTACTCAATATATTTTTACTATATTAATTTACTCCTGCTCAACGTGCGGGAATACACCTAGTAAATCTTATAAAGGAGGGTATCCAAATAAATATGGTTCAAGATAGGTCTCATTCTTGCACCATATTCATTTGAAACCTCCACAACCTTTCAACTTTGGAACAATTAATCACTACCACTCAATAGTTTTCTAACTTATTGTTTATTATTATAAGATTCAATAGGTTTTAACAAACTTTTTTTCATATTTCTAAAATTAAGGACTTTTTATCTTCCTCTCATTAATATGTAGTGAGTATAATTTAAAAATGTTCAATATGTTGTTTTTTAATATAAATATTATCATATATGTTTTAAGATTTTTATGTTATTAAAAGCTGTAGTACTAATTTTCTTTTGTATTATTTGTTTTATGTTATGTATAAAGATCAATATGTTTGATATGTTTGATATTCATTATATACATCAACACACACACACTATATATATATATATATATATATATATATATATATATATATATATATATATATATATATATATATATATATATATATATATATATATATATATATATATATATATATATATATATATATATATATATATATATATACATATATACATATATATATATATATATATATATATATATATATATATATATATATATATATATATATACATATATATATATATATATATATATATATATATATATATATATATATATATATATATATATATATATATATATATATATATATATATATATATATATTGTGTACACCTTCACACAACTTATAACTGTCGATACACCATCAATTGAATATGATAGATAATCAATGATTTAAAATTATGATTAAGAAATATTTGTTTTGTTTATTGACACGCCTAGGTCGTCGTGCGGTCAAAAATAAGAAAAACCTAACACACACTAGCACAGTGGTAGTCAGGGTCGATCCGCAGGAGCTACGAGGTCAGTTCAGATGACAGATTACCAACTATAGTGTCACGCTATAGTCGGAGGACTTTAGTTTCCAAACCCTTGCCACTAAAAATCATAAATTCTAAACTAAACAATCCCAGAACAAGCATAGACTAAGCTAAGCTTCAAACCAAACCTAGTTACTTTCTGAAATCAGAAGTGCATCTCTAATTCAGAAGTAATCAAAGGCATCCAACAATCTAAACATAAATCAAAACAAGGTATGAACTGAACCAATAACTAAGATCCAACAGGACAGTCACTGGCTAAAGTTCAAACCTAAAAAGATAACCTAATTGTCTATTGAAATCAGCAAAGGAAAACACTCCAATCACACTTCAAACATAATCCAAGCATTCAAAACCAATAACAAGCATCAAACACCGACAAACCAATATTACTTGTAACCAAATGATTATTATAAACTCAAAATGAATTCCAATCATCCAATACAGTAACAAATACTGACAAACAGTAACTAAAATGCTCAGGGTCAGTGGTTGTCACTCCCAAAAACCCTAGCCACTACTGCTAACTATTAAACTAAAGGAAATTAAACATAAAACCTGAGATGCCAAAAGGGAGTTGCTGAAAACGACTTCTTGGAGTCAAAGAGCCTCTACGGTCGATTTTCCACCAGGGTTTTGCTCAGGGTTTCGGCTGTAAATGCCTCTATTTATAGTTGAAATTTCCCGCAGCCGCGCCGTGCATTTAAGTGAACCGCGGCACGCGTACTTATCTTCTCCCGTTTTCTCGGTCTTTGAATTTAGTTCACCGCCTTGAAGCCGCGTCGCGCTTCTTGATTTTCTGCGGCGCGCGTACGTGTTTTCCTGATTTTATCTTCTTCTCCAAACTTTCTCCAATTTGAATGCTTTTGGTCCCTGTTTTCATTATTTTCTTCCAAACAAGTATTGGCACGAAAAGTGAGAATACCACGAGATATATGATATAATTTCACTAAGAATAGGGCTCAACAACGACTAAAATATGTAATATCACTAGGCGTTGTCAAACACCCCACACTTGTGCCTTGCTTGTCCCCAAGCAAGAGAGGTTTTAATAAATTCTATCTAAGACTCAAATAAATTTTGACTGTGTCCAGTTTCAAAGCTTATTGCCCCAGGAGTTAGAGTGAAATAGTTCGCGAGAACCTAATCAGAATGTTCTTTGTAATTCATGGCTTTCTAGAGAACCCTTGATTACAAACTTTCTGTCCACAATGAAGTGTACTTACTCATTCAGATTCTAAAGGCCATTAAGGAATTGTCCATGACTTTCGATGTTGTCCGTGTAACGAGCTTTCGAAAATACCATCCCAGACCAGACGATCTTAGGTGGTAAGGTGCATAAATGCCTCTTCGAGGCCACCCTTTTCGGACCTACCGACTCGAACAACAAAGGCCACAGATTGACATTTCTTTCCTAAATTCCAATCCTAAAACAATCCAATCGTCTAACTCCTAAAACTCAACTTGTTTGACTAACTAATAGCATGATCACAAATAAACAGTATCTCTTGAAAAATACCAGTGCTACCACAATCACAAACCATTTGTTTCCAAATTACAATCTAATAAAAATTTTGAAAAATTGCTAAAAATTTGAAAATTGATCATTTCTGCAAAAATTTCAAAAAAAAAAAACCACTCTTTTGACCGTCCACACCCCACACTTAAAACCGTACAACGTCCCCGTTGTACAAAAATATTTTAGAACAAGGGAGAAAGAGTTACCCCTTCGGACGGTAGACTGCTTGGTTGGTACTCGGTATCACAAGTACAAATTCGAACAAAAAGAATTCTTGATTTCACATTCTGGAGTTGTGGCACCACGGTGAACACGCCGGTGGTCAAGACAAGTGGAGGGGCACAGTGACCCCACACTTGTCCTGTGCCCCCTCCACTTGTCTGAGAAAACTCCTTCCCAATTTGGTATAACATGCATGACTGAACAAAGCATTAAAAGCACATAACAAATATAAACAGACAAAATATAAAGGTGTGTCATAGATTTAGTACATATATCCCAAAAATAAAGAAAAAGAAAAAGAATACATCAACTGCCACTAGGTGGCCTGGAAGATCCAGCCTCATGATCGTAGACTCTGGCTGGGAATGGTCGGGGGCGTCGTCCCTGCTGGGCAGCTAGCTCCAAAAGTACCTCCCCGATCCACTCAAGCTGGTCCTCCATCTTGGTGACTCTGGCCTCCAATCGGTGGATGGCCGCTGAGTCCTCCTGCGGCTGTGGCTCTACTGACGCTGGCTCTGGTGATGCTGCTCTCCGGTGTCTCCTGCCAGGCTGAGCGTACGCTGGCTGGGGTGCCTGGGGTGGCTCTATCGGTGCCCGCATAAACTGTCTCGGGCGCTGCTGCTTGATCAGCCCCATCTTCTCCAGAGCTCGCGCCGTAGTGCGAGATGGAGGTAAAGCGGTCAAGGGGCAACAGTCCTGGCAATGAGGATCCGGTATGATCGGGCCAGGCAGGTGATGAAGTATCCCCGGCCCAGAGGACTGCTGGCGGAGGCACCCATCGCACAGGTGGGTAGGGCAACTGCTAGGGCGTAGGGAAGGTGAATGAACCTGGAGGGGTCGAGGAGAACCCGGAAAAACGTCATGTCCTCCCCAGACACCTTCTTGCCCCCCTCCTGCTGCATGATGGAGGTGGAGACGATGCGGTGCATGAGGCAGTGGAGTGGGTCGCGGAGGTGGCTCTCCTGGGAGGTTCCTGCCTTGTAGATGATGTTGGACAACGGTGCCCAAACCTCCATATTGGCAGCCCGCTCCGGCTGCCCCTGAATACATGCCTTAAAGAACTGGGGAAAATGGCGGTGCTGAAAATCCGCCTCCACATATATCCCAGTACGCCTCGCGAACTCCCTAAGGCTGCACTCCCTGTGCACGCCCCCCAACCTGAATCGAATCAACCTCGCCCGCGGGTATGTCGCTCTCGGCGTGTACTCAATGGTCGAAAGGAACTCCAGGAGGAGCTCCGTGTACACGACATCCTCGTCGGTGGCCATGATCCTGTCCCAGCCCCGGATTGTGAAAGAAGCGTCCCCCTGGGTCCAGTTGCGGTGTAGAAACGGCTCTATCTCGCCCCATAACCCGGCCTCCCCGAGGATGGCCCTATCAATAACGGTCGCCTCAAGAACCCGGCAACCCGTCAAAGCGTCTCTCCGTGATCTGTACTCAACAGAGGCCTCTGGCCTCTCTGGAAACTGAAGGAAGTCATGGTTTAGTCTGAACATGATCTGCACAAACGATTTTTTTTTGCAAAATAAGTCCTTGTCTTCTCCACCGTACCGCGGCGCGGCCCAAGAGTAAGGGCGCGGCGCGGTGAGCGGCTGTTTCCAAAAATCCAACCCAAATCGAGTTTTAACCTGTTTAAACTCAATCCAAATACACCACAAGGTAGCCTAAGTGCCGACTAACTCATCTAGGGTCTCTATTTGGCGAAATAAACACCCTATGAGTCAGCATTAGCGATTTCTAAGTTTTGAACTTTTTGAACAAATCACTCAAATTAACTACCTAATCACTAGTTTAAACGAGTAATAGCTACTTAGAATGACATACCGTAGTAGTGGGAAGGAAATGAGCAAGAAAAAACGCAAGAATTTTTGTTGATTAGAGCTCCGAGTCGTGGTGTGTGTGAATAGTGTCGTGGCTTACCTTAATATAAAAGAAAACCGACCGATCGATTCCCGCGTCGCGCAAATGCAAAACCCGCGACGCGCGTGTCACCAAATCAACCCCTGCGCATCGGGTTGGTTTACGAACCCGCGTCGCGCAAGTAAGAAAACCGCGGCGCGGTCATTAAAATTTCAAATTCTTCACACAACCCCACACTTGCCTTGGACCACTGGTACCTGCAATTAATGATAAGATTTTTCCTAATTATTTCTAAGAAACACAGAACCTAACCTATGACACGATGGGTTGCCTCCCAACAAGCGCTAAGTTTAACGTCTTCAGCCAGACGTGGAACTCCTAATCCTATTCTTCATCTCCTTGGACTTCTGATGACATTTGCTTGAATCCTGGTATGAAATTGTGGGCCATCATCGACATTAAGGATGTGAGCTGAGTCATCCTATCGCTTACTCCACTAATCCATTGCTGTTGCGATTCCAGAAGCTTGAAGACTTTTGCTTCCCATTCTCTTGATTCTTTCTCATATTGCTGGTGTCTCGCTTCTAGCATTTCCATCATATCTAGCAACTGTTCCTTATCAATAGTAGCCAATGGATGATCCTTTGTTCCTTTTAAAATCCCTTCCTTTCCTCCTTCCCCCGTTCACGCCCATATTTTTTCTTTGCTCCTAATCCCTGGCTCCATTAACACACTTTTGTCCAGTTGCTTGTCGCCGTTCTCTGAAGGTAAGGATACAGGATTTCCGAACACATTCAGCCTTCTTTTTCGCGTCCCAAAGGAGATATCCACATCCCCCGTCTTGCAGTCAATTACCACGCCAGCCGTAGCTAAAAATGGGCGTCCTAAAATGAGTGCCGGCGCGTCATCCAAGCTTTCATACTCTATAACTAGGAAATCTACAGGATAGTAGAAATCTCTAACCTTGACTATGACATTAGTCAATTTTCCCCGGGATACCTTTGTTGACTGGTCAGCCAGCTGTACTATAACTTTTGCTGGCTCTAGTTCTTCATTCTTGTACTTATCATATAAGTGCCCCGGTAGCACATTTACACTTGCTCCCAAGTCCAGCAAAGTGTTCCGAATGACCACATCTTCTACAGTAGTAGTGATCAATGATGATCCAGGATCCTTCTCTTTTTTGGGGCAGTGTTCCCAACAGTGCCTCGCTTGCCTTGATTGTCAATCTAACGGTGTCTGGTGTGGGAATCTTACTTTTTTCATTTCTTTCACACATCTCCTGAAGAATTCTTGTATCCTCAGGAGCATCCTTAAGTTCATCCCACAGCGGTTGCTTTATCAAAGGCCCTCTTTGTTTGGGTGCTTCTTGTTTCTTCTTTCCTTTCTTATCTTTCTTCTTTTGCTTGATTCCTGCTACCATTGACTGCTTTTCTCCCTGGACCTCCTTGTCCTCCTCTGGTTGAGTTCCCTCCTCAACAGGAATTTCTTTTTCCTTATCTTCCTCTTTAATCTCCTTAGTCTCCTCCTTCTCCTGTTCTGTTTCTCCTTTCTCAAGCCCTGCCTTACTTCCTGAATCTAATAAGTCCTCTAAAGTAACCTTTCTCCATTCAGCTTCAACAGTATTTACGTGCTCCTTACCGGCTCGCTGATTGTGGGTTGGATTAACCTCTATGGCACTAGGCAACTTTCCATTGTCCCTTTTTTGCCGATCCTCATCCATTTGCCCTATTTGCCTTTCCATGTTTGCGATAGCTTTTGCATCAGCTTGGGACTGCTGCTGAGTAGCACTGAACATTTCATACATTTTTGCAATCATCTCTTCTTGAGTTCCTGGGGCATTGTTGACAGCAGTGTTGGGTCCCCGATTATTATTGTTGTTACCACTCCCACTCGCATTTCCATTATTGTTTGCGGGCTGGTACGACCTAGGCTGATTAGACGATTGACCTAGGTGATTATTTTGCCTCTGGTTGTTGAAGTTCTGCTGCTGCCCTTGATTATATGGTCTGTAGGGTCATCCATTGTTGTACTGACCTTGACCCTGGCCATAAACTTGGTTTGCCTCCTGTACCTTTGGTCCTCCTTGACCTCCTTGTGATTGACCCTGAGGTCCATTCTGCAGCGTTGACATAAGCCTGTCAAACTTCTTGTTTAATTCACTTATCTCCTTTTTTACCTCCTTCTTCCAATCAGCATCAGCTCCCACTGCTGCTGCTGTGCCTACAGTCTTTCTCGTAGAAAAATTTGCTTTAGAGCCATTGCTTAGTTGCTCCAAGAACTTCCAAGCTTCCTCTGGATCTTGCCACATAAATGTCCCGCTTGAAGAAGCATTTATCATAGCCTGATGTGTTTCACTGACTCCTTCAAAGAACAACTTCATTAACTGCCATTTGGGAACCTCATGATGCGGGCAGGATCGTAACAACTCCTTCAACCGATCAAACGCTTCGTGAAAAGCTTCTCCTGGTTTTTGCTGGAAGTCCTGAATGACCCTCCTGATCTCCGTTGTCTTGCTTGCCGGATAGAATTCTTGTAGGAACTTGGCCTTGAGCTGATCCCATGTGGTAATGCTGTTTGATGGTAAAGACGTAAACCAATATTTGGCTTTGTCTTTAAGGGTGAATGGGAATAACCTAAGCCTAAAGATGTTCCTATTAGTATTCCTAGGGGTATTAGCATTGGCAATCGCTATAAATTCATATAAGTGATTGTACGGGTCATCCTGCTTGTATCCCCTAAACTCTGGCAATATCCCTAACAACTGAGGTCTTATTTCTACTTGAGATTCGATATTGTCAGGAATATAAATTGGCGACGAGTCATCATATTCCCGTGGCTGAAAATGTGATGCAACCGATTGCCTTCTCGGTTGTGCAAAATATAAAGGTTGGGCAGGGTTACCGTAAGGGTGATGACCGTTATATTCCTGCTGACCTTGTGGTGGTTGATACTGCGGTGCTCTTCTCAGAGGTCCTCGTCCTCGGTTACTTGGTTGCTAAGGTGCTGGTAGCACCCATCCTTCATCTTCCTCATCATATCTCTCCTCTTCCTCTGGATACTGGTACTGTTGCTGAAGAGGTGGCTGATATTGTTGTGGTTGAGTAGGTTAAGGTTTGAAAAATACTAGTTGTGGTTGAGAAAATGGTTGAGAAGCTGGTGTCTGCTGTCTAGAAACAGGGGTGCCATCACGGGTCGGCTCTCCCCAAGACATTGCAGAGGTAAATGGATTGGTGGATTGTGGTTGTGATACTGGTGAAAATGATGGAATTGATGGCGGAGTACATGATGGTATGGGTGCAGGGGCTGAAACTGCACCACCAGAAGCACTCGTGCTCCCAAATTGAAACTCCGAAACCGGGGGAATAAAAGACATCTCAGTTGCCTCACCTGATGGTTCCTAGGCAACACTTACAGTACTACTACTAACTTGACTGAAACTCATGCTATTGGAACGCCTACGGGCACGGATTTTGCGCGCAGTTCGCTCAATCTCAGGATCAAATTTCAACGGGGATAATTTCTCATCCCTGCGAGTACGCATGCACTGATGCAACACTCCCGCAAAATCAAAAACCAAAAACTAACCAAATGAAACTCAAAGAAAATCAAGAAACTAGAATTCCTACTAATCACCTAATCTAAGCTCACAGCTTCCCGGCAACGGCGCCAAAATTTGACACGCCTAGGTCGTCGTGCGGTCAAAAATAAGAAAAACCTAACACACACACTAGCACAGTGGTAGTCAGGGTCGATTCGCAGGAGCTACGTGGTCAGTTCAGATGACAGATTACCAACTATAGTGTCACGCTATAGTCGGAGGACTTTAGTTTCCAAACCCTTGCCACTAAAAATCATAAACTCTAAATTAAACAATCCCAGAACAAGCATAGACTAAGCTAAGCTTCAAACCAAACCTAGTTACTTTCTGAAATCAGAAGTGCATCTCTAATTCAGAAGTAATCAAAGGCATCCAACAATCTAAACATAAATCAAAACAAGGTATGAACTGAACCAATAACTAAGATCCAACAGGACAGTCACTGGCTAAAGTTCAAACCTAAAAAGATAACCTAATTGGCTACTGAAATCAGCAAAGGAAAACAGTCCAATCACACTTCAAACACAATCCAAGCATTGAAAACCAATAACAAGCATCAAACACCGAAAAACCAATATTACTTGTAACCAAATAATTATTATAAACTCAAAATGAATTCCAATCATCCAATACAGTAACAAAGACTGACAAACAGTAACTAAAATGCTCAGGGTCAGTGGTTGTCACTCCCAAAAACCCTAGACACTACTGCTAACTATTAAACTAAAGGAAATTAAACATAAAACCTGAAATGCCAAAAGGGAGTTGCTGAAAACGAATTCTTGGAGTCAAAGAGCCTCTACGGTCGATTTTCCACCAGGGTTTTGCTCAGGGTTTCGGCTGTAAATGCCTCTATTTATAGTTGAAATTTCCCGCAGCCGCGCCGCGCATTTAAGTGAACCGCGACGCGCGTACTTATCTTCTCCCGTTTTCTCGGCATTTGAATTTAGTTCACTGCCTTGAAGCCGCGTCGCGCCTTCTTGATTTCCGCGGCGTGCGTACGTGTTTTCCTGATTTTATTTTCTTCTCCAAACTTTCTCCAATTTGTACGCTTTTGGTCCCTGTTTTCATTATTTTCTTCCAAACAAGTATTGGCACGACAAGTGAGAATACCACGAGATATATGATATAATTTCGCTAAGAATAGGGCTCAACAACGACTAAAATATGTAATATCACTAGGCGTTGTCATTTATTTATTAACATATTAATGTAATAATCACAAAAACCATTTATATTACTTTAATTTATAAATCTAAATATCAAATTAGAAATATAAAACCAAATCAACATCTTAAATTTGAACATTTACGTATATTCGTTCAACACGACTAATTATTTTAGATATCAAATTATTATTTTTCTTGATAATACGTACCATACATATCAATTGAATGTATAAGTTAACAACGTCATTTAAGTTATATTAGTTTAATTATAAATAATTTTTTTAGTTGGAATTTGAAGAGCTTTAATATCTATATCTATATATCTATATATTTATTATATTATAGTAATTTTTCCTTCAACCGAATTATATATAAACGTTAGTTTTTAGTTGTTAAATTTGACGACAAAATATATTTTTAATGTTATTGTTTATCTTATGTGTAAAATTTGTTGAATCAATATACGAAAGCCTCTAGCCTGATCAATAGGTAGATTATTATTATTATTTTGTATTTAAACAAATTAGTATGTTAAAATTGACAATGTTTCTATCAACATTCATCAACCAATTTAGTTGAAGTTGAAAATACATGATTTTTTATATTTAATGTTAGAGTTATTCATCATTTTAAATACCATAAGTATCAATTAACTATCTTAAGGTTAAAGCCCATTTGGAATTATAGTGATTTATGAAAATTAACATTAGTTAGAATTAAAGAGTTTTGACATTAAAATAACTATTTAATGGAATCAGTTAATTTTCTTTGAATATGTGGTTTAATATAAATAGTTAACTTCAACCACATGAAAATACTTCATTTCTACGAATAGTTTCACCATTGTTATGACATATACTAAGATAATTGAGCTTAATATATTCAAAGGTGAATTATTTTAGTGTAATTGTGTTGGATATGAAAACCAACCAATCTTAAAAATAAAAATGTTATAATGTGACCGGAGATGATATTTTTTTATGATATGATATATTTGTCTTTATATTCATATTTTCTTTTTTTTATTGTAGATAGATGCAAAATAATATGACGCAAAATAACTAAATATCTATTTTGTAACATATTAATTTGAATATTATTTGTCAATTGCATTATATTGTTACAGCTATTTTAAAATTTTTAATTTTAAACTTTCCAATAGATATCTATTTTTTCTTATTGTTAAATATAATGTCAAAAGTTTATATTTAACCTATTATTTAGTATAAGAGTATTATTTTATAGTTAACAACGATAAATTAATTATTATTCACTATATATATATATATATATATATATATATATATATATATATATATATATATATATATATATATATATATATATATATATATATATATTAGTATTTTGATTATATAATTTTTATTCTTGTGTAATGCGTGGGTGTCCGCCTAGTAACACTTATATAGAGGCTTTTAAAAGCAATATGGTTCAAGATAACTCATCTATCTTGAACCATATTCATTTGAAACTCTCACATTTTCAATTTCCACTAATGAATTGCTTAGTTAAATAAAATATTTTTCCTATATGAATACATTATTTTCATGATTGGTTACTTGCATTTTGTTTTTTTCTCTCTTTCATTATTGTAGTCTAAATTGTATGAACAAGGAAAAGAAGGTGCAATAGATCCATAGTCATCTAATCTCTAAAAAAAGAGTTAAATGATGAAATATATTATGGAGTATGATAATCATGGTTTTGAAATGCGAGAAGCTTTGTGGGTTATTTTTCCACCTTTAGTTTATATTCACCTCATTTTCCTTCAACTTTATTTATATTTCAAGAAAACATTTATGGCTGTACATTTAGAGATAAGAGAAAAGATGATTCTCCTTCAATTTATTTGTTACAATATGTTGAAGATCTATGTTCTTAGTTTTTAATATCTTATGTGATTGTTTCATTGTGTTCCGTCGTCGATATGTAACTAATATAATTAAAAATATATAATTATGTTACTGAAGATATATGCTCTTTGTTTTAAATATCATATATATATATATATATATATATATATATATATATATATATATATATATATATATATATATATATATATATATATATATATATGCACCATATTCATTTGAAACTCCCTAGACTCTTCAACTTATTTACTTAATGGCTTGACTAAATGAGATGTTTTTGACTATATAAGACCATCATTTCCATACTTGGTTACTCTTAATAACATCATTTTTCATGCTTGGTTACTCTTGATTCCTTTTATTCTCTTTCCAATTTCGTTTTGTAGAATGCATGGAAGTTTTGTAAAAGGTTATAGTCATCTTATATGTAAAAGAAAACGTTCAATGATGAAATATGTCGTGAGATATGATATTCTTTTGGTATATTAAAAATTTGGATGTTTGAAGTTTTCCATTGGTTTAAGACATGGTGATGCATCTCTACTAATATCTCACAGCCACTTTTAAAGAATCTACAATGATGAAAGGAAGCAAGTTAATATGCTTAGAGATTTTGAGTATTTCAAACATGAATAAGAATCTTATTTTACATGCTTAGTTAGTCTCATTGGTTTTTCTTAAATATTCCAAATCTATATCTATATAACTCTTATGTAGGGTGGGTGACAATGTAGGAGTTTATAGTCATATGATGTGTAAAAGAAAAGGTTGTCATGAAATACATAGTGAGATATGATCTTCAACTCTATCAAATATTTAAATGACGCAACTATGCGTTTGGTGTAAAATACGGTGATATTTTGCATTACAAGTTAATTGATTTTTGTTGTATCGTTTTTTCACTAAGATATCATCATAATTGATCCCATAATTTTATTATTAATATTGTAGCTTTTTTCATTTATTTATAATTCTTTTTAGATAAATCACTATAGCAAACCGTTCAATTTAAAATAGTTTTGTCTTTTCTACTTGAACAATAAATAAAAGTTCATGGTTTCATGGCCGCCGATTATGATTTTTGTTTTGCATGAGGATCGTGTTCCTAATAAATAATTAAGATTTCTCTTAAATTGACATGGGTATGGAAAAATAATATTATTAGAAGCACCTGATTAATATGCCAATACCCTTGATTGTAAGAAAACTCAAATTGAGACTTAGGAGTGATCAAAGCATTTATCATTTGATGATCGTTACTAATAAAAAATGAGAGTTTGACAAATTCAATTATTATTTTAGTTTATTGACATGAAAATTCATATTTTAAAATTCAAGAATAGAAGATGAAATCGAACTAAATGTAAGACAAAACTAAATTACTTGAGTATTTTTAACATTGAATCTCTTTGTTCCAATTTGTTAATTTCTCACTCAGCATTTGATTGTTAAACTTTACACTAACAACTAATCACTTTAATAAAACAAGAACGAACTAAATATGTTTAGTCTTTTTATTAAATTTATTTTTGCACAATATATATAATAGTATATTTTTATGATATAAAAAAAACTTGAATAAATTGTTCAAACGCAACTATATGTATCCGCTTTTATTTTGATATAATTTTTGGAAGTTAGAATGTGTGCGTCCTTATTAAATTAATTTTGTAATATTAACCTATATAATAAATCCTCTAAAAAAGAAAGAGCGTCACAATTTAGATATTGACGGAAGTGTAAAGTTTTTGTAGCAATTGCAAATACTATTTCAATTAAAAGAAATTACTTAAATCGATTAAGTAAACTAAATTAACTCTCATAAACATATATTAAGTGTGATAAGTAAAAAAGCTTTGAGTTATAATGGTAATGATATATAACTATTACATGGAACTTGGAGAGTTATAATATTTAAATAAAACTTTAATGCAATTAACTAATTTTTATTACATTCAAGTTTTTTATGTCAATCATATTTAATGATTCTAATAAATATGAATTATGTGTCATAGTTAAAAAGACTTTTGGGTTGTAGTTGTTTAATGTTATATAACCATCAATAGGAATTTTAAGAGGTTCAATATTAATATAAATCTTCAATACAATTAATCAATTTTCATTACATTACATTAATGTAGTTTAAGGGGTATATATATATATATATATATATATATATATATATATATATATATATATATATATATATATATATATATATATATATACATATATATATATATATATATATACATATATACATACATATATATATATATATATATATATATATATATATATATATATATATATATATATATATATATATATATATATATATATATATATATATATATGTTGAGTCACATGATAATGTTTCATTTTTACTAACGATTTTGACGGTTCCTTCCACTTTATTTAGATTTTAAGAAAATGTTTATGGTTGTAAATCTAGATTCAAGAGAAATTACATTTCAATTTATTTGTTAAATATGTTAAGGATATTTGTTCTTAGTTTGTAATATTCTATATGATTGTTTGATTTAGTTTCGTCGTAGGGTATGTATATAATATAATTATGTTATTGGTGGATATTTTACTCAAGTATATACAATTATAATAATATGAAAACATGACAATGTGTCAAATTTCAATATAGTATAAAATTATTGCAAAAAAATGAAAATATATTCTAATTATTAATTCATCATTAATAGTATGTATTTTTTTCAGTTACATTTTAAACATTTGTTAATAATGGATGTATCGCATACATTTTAATGGCGATTTAATGATTTTTATGTAGACGATGGAATAGTCGGTTTGATTACAATGTCAAACACAATATAACAACAAAACACAAATTCACGAGCTTACTGTTAAAAAACAATGTGCAACAAAAAAATAAACGTATATGTAGAAGAATTTACAATCATGGAATTATAACAACTAAAGAAGAACTCATGTGCAAAGTATTTTGATTCATAAATAAATGCAAAATCTCCATGAATATATTGATATAAAACAATAAATAAATAAATAGATATATTTAAATATTATAGTTAAATTCTTAATAATGGATTTGTAGGTTTTACATAATCTATTAGTTCCCCGCTTTTTTTAAAATGATATGATATTTTTAAATTGTTGATTGATAATACTAATGAATAAAATACACGCACATTTCGTACAATAAAATACAACATCTCAATTTCCTATTGTTGAATAACTTTTCACCCATTAATTTGATAGTCATATTCTATAAAACACATAGACCACATGGTTTGAAAATTTACTTTGAAAGCAACATACAAAAATAAGTTATAACATAAAAATTCAAAAAGATAGAAATAACATATTGTTAAATTTATCAATGTTATAAAGATTCTAATATAATATATGACTAAGTATTAGATGTTCATATTATTTATTTAATTAACTAAACATAATTTAAATATTTCAAGCATATTTAATTAAGTATCATAAGTATCAATTAAATAACATAACTAGACATAACCTCTTCAATTATAGTAGTTTAATGCTAAGTAACCCTTAGTAGGAACTTGAAGAGTTGTAATATTAGATTAAACATCAATGCAATTAACTAACTATTTTTTGAAGATGTATACTCTTAGTTTGCAATATTCATAATTGGTTCCCTAATGTAGTATAATTGCAAATAAAATAAAGCTCTCTACCTAGACTTTAATATTTTATAACTCATTAATAATAATAATAAGTGGTTTTAAAAGTCTTCTACAACTCCTTAGTAACAATAATCGATTTTTAAATTTAATTGGCAATAATGATAATAACGTATTGTAATATAAAAATATAAATTACATTACAGTACCTTATAACTGATTGTTATTATAAATAATAATTATGATCAAAATTAAAAGAGGGTAAATTAAGTAAATTTTAAATTAACTAATCAACATAATAATTAAAAATAAATCTAAGTCGAGAATTATATTTAGTTGTATTCAAGTACAAGCCACGGGTAGCGCCCATCGAGTAATAAGATTGTAAAAAATGTTTATCTTATCGTTTTATTCAAAATAGTTACAAATTTATATGTCAATGTAGTGTAAAATTATTATTTCATAGTTATTATCAATGTCAAAGTTTTAGATATATAATTTTAACCTGTGTAACGCGCGGGATATCGCCTAGTATTATAATAAAGCCATCAAAATCAATATGGTTCAAGACAAATAACTTTTTTTGCATCATATTCATTTGAAACTCCCAGAACTTTTCAACTTGCAACTAATTAATCTAAACCACTCAAGAGTTTTTTTTAAACTTATTTCTAAAACCATATTCATTTCAATGCTTAATTGGTATTTATGTCTTTTAATTGTTAATAGTAGCTTTTTCATTGTTTTTTTATTTTCTAAATTTATTGTTTATGAGAAGTAAGAAATAGAAGTTGAATTTTAGTTTTTTATATATAAATAATATCTTAACTCATATTGTTTTTTAATATATTATAATTTGTTATTTCTCTACTTTTAACTTTTAACATAATATGCTTAGTTTATTAGTTTAAATATGTTGTGTGTAAAACATTATCATTTTAATCTTACAAGTTACAACTTCTAAATTGTTGATATAGTATCATTATGATTAATTTGTTAACTTAAATTCAACGTTAGAGAGAATCTTAAATCAAAATGTTAACTAAACTTGAAAGAGAAACCAAAGAGAATTTTTTTAAATATTTAAAGTTTTATTTAGTGTTAAATGTTAAACCTAAATATTGATACCAATTTAACTAAAAAGTTGTAAAAACACAATTTCTTATAATCATAAGCACTTTCCAAAAAGTAGCTTTAAAATAACTTACAATAAAAATAGTTAAAAGTAACACCAAATTAGAAATTGTATTCTTACGTAAACATAAAGACAATGTTTGATTTTTTATAATTATAAAATACCAATAAACTAGATACTATATTTATTTTCATTTAAATGCAAAGTAGAGACCTTTTGACTTGAAGTATTTTTATATATGTCTATAAATTTAGTAATCATATCCACAGTTAAAATATTCGATTTGTTTTCATATGTAACAATAGATAGAAATAACCGTGATTATATAGTTTTATAAGATGTCAACATTATCATATAGTTCAAAATAATTACAATGTTTTATAACAACTTCGTATAAATTCTTTTAATAGTTAATAACAAGGATATAATTATTTTATTAAGATATATGTGGCTTGTTTGTTGTTTTTTTTTTCTGTTTGTTTAACACGTAAATGAAAATAATCTTCGATCTGGATTGTTCACAATGGTCTAGTGGACATTGATTTGTTTAAAACTCTATTTTCATTGTCTTAACTTGGATCCAACAGTTTTTTGGGACATTTGTAAGTTGGTTTAGTTGATGAGAAGGTCCCCTATAAGCATTAATGATGAAGATATTTTGGGATCGAGTCTCAAATGAACCAATGGAAACCCGATCAAATTTAACATATATCATTACAAGAAACACCGTTTCTTTCAAGGAAAAATCCCATGAAAATAAAACTGGATTTAGAAAATTTAAGAAATCTGCTTTTTAGTTTTTTTATTTTCAGTTCCTCGGAAATACACTGAAAGGTCCTATACATTTTCGAGGAAAAAAGTTTAAAAAAACAAATGCCACAATGTTAGAAACAGTTTAAGTTCGGCAATAACAAATGACAAATATAATACGTGTTAGTGTATCCTCATATTGGTGCGACATGGTTTTATAATTCTGTATATATGTCGGAGTCTCATTTTTCTCAACAAGGGCTCTTTTGGAGAGACATTATTGGGCTCCATATATGTTTACATGGTATCAGAGCCGGCGTCCCGCATCCCTGTAACCTCATCGAGCCTACGTCTCTGAGGGGGAGTGTTAGTGTATCCCACATTGGTACGACACGGTTTTATAATTCTGTATATATGCTAGAGTCTCCTTCTCTCCACAAGAGCTCTTTTGGAGAGACACTTTTGAGCTCCACATATGTTTACAATACGGAACATAAAGTTATAATCATAATTATATAGCATGAAATAAAAAGGCAAATCTTAGAAAACCCGATATGCTTTTAACAATTCTTAAAAAAAGCACTATATTATTTTTTAGTACATTAAAACCAAATGTCTAACTTAAGTTTTCAGATCTTAGAAAAACCCAACATATTTTCATCCAATTATTAAAAAAACCAATGTATTATATTTTTTTAATGTAGAGCTCCTATATTTTCTGAAATTGTCTAATATAATAGATTGTAAACCATCAAAAAAATTAAGAGTCAATTACATATTATTTGTGGTTGTCTAAAATTTACCGATTTGAAACCTTAAATTAGATATTTCAAAAAATATAAATGTTTTAATACATTATAAAATAATACAGTTTTTTTTCTAATAATTGAATAAAAATATGTTGGGTCTTTTTTTTAAGATTTACCCAAATAAGAACAATAGGTAATATGTACAAAAGACTAGGACTACGTAAGTGTTGGGACTTGATCATATAAACAAGAACATTCATGCAACGGAAGACATAACAATATCAAATCATATATTCAAACAAATTATCCAAACAATAATCATTATGTTCATAATCAAGGATCATATGTTCATAGCAATTGCATCAACTAACAAGATGAATTATGAAATTCATACATTTGTTTGGATGTAAGGATCCAAACCAGAATCCCTCTAATAATTCATACCCAATAACACCAGAAAACCAAACTGGCAGAAGTTCTTCTAGGCTTGAAGCAAGCTCCCAAAACCCTTAAACAGTTATAGTGGTAAAAAAAATCAAATAGCGATCACTATCGCTATTTAAAATCGCTGTTTTCGCGGTTGTATAGAATTGATATAGCGTTTTTTTGTGTTACGTATAATTTTTATATTAGAGTATTAATACATCTAGTTGCTTATTCATTATTATAATTCCATGAATATTCCTATATTTGATAGAAAATATCATCAATAATACAAACATTAATCTCATAGCTATAGTGAATCCAACATACAATTTTAACTAGAATGTAATTAAGTTGAAGATAAACCGGAATGTAATCAAAATACAAGTTACGGATAGCAAATTCTAAGAACTATACATTAATAAACTTGTATTCATAAGCAACAACAAAAGCAAAACCAAAATCCAAATCATAAAAATTAGAAAAGGTTCATATAAAAATTATAAAAGGAAAAAAAGACTAGAATCAAAATAGCGATAATAGCGGTGCAAAATCATGCAAAATAGCAGTAAAATAGTGCAAATAGCGCGCTAATAGCACCAGTGCGATTATTCTATCGCCAAACGAAAATAGCGCTTCTGAAATGTCGCTAAGCGCTATAATGACGCTATAGCAACGTTATAGCTCGTTATTAACTACTTAACTCACCCCAGGCAACCCCCACCCATAATCTACCATAACCCCTATTTTTTTAATTTTGTTACCCTTACCTCATTTCCACATGTGATTAAAACATGATATTTACATGTACATATACATAAAACAAACTTTTTATTTTTTAATTATTTCTGAAGATATATATTTAATCAGATCTAATTAAGTTATTCACATGTGATTAGACAATGGTATTCACATATGGTTAAAATATTTGCATATAATAAAACCTGGTATTCACATATGAATATGCACATAACAAATTTTTTTGTATTATAGTTTTTTAGTATATGCATTTAATCAAATAACTTAAACAATGTTACTCACCCCCGGCAACCCCCACCCATAATCTACCATAACCCCTATTTTTTTAATTTTGTTACCCTTACCTCATTTCCACATGTGATTAAAACCTGATATTTACATGTAAATATACATATAACAAACTTTTTATTTTTTAATTATTTCTGAAGATATATATTTAATAAGATCTAATGAAGTTATTCACATGTGATTAGACAATGTTATTCACATATGGTTAAAATATTCGCATATAATAAAACCTGGTATTCACATATGAATATGTACATAACAAATTTTTTTGTTTTATAGTTTTTTAGTATATGCATTTAATCAAATAACATTAAACAATGTTATTCAAATATGATTAAGTTATTCACATATGAACAAACCCTATTATTTATACACATAAATAATTTTTTTATTTTTAATAGTTTTTATTTTTATATGTATTTAATCACATGTGACTAAACCATGTTATTTAGTGGGAGTGAGATGGGTTTGGGTGGCTAGGGACGGAGGATGAGCTTTTGTAAAATTGTGTGTTTCAGATTTGTTTCACGTTCTCGATTGAATATATATATATATATATATATATATATATATATATATATATATATATATATATATATATATATATATATATATGTATATATATATGTATATATATATATATATATATATATATATGTATATATATATATATATATATATATATATGTATGTATATATATATATATATATATATATATATATATATATATATATGTGTGTGTATATATATATATATATATATATATATATATATATATATATATATATATATATATATATATATATATATCAGTGTTGTAAAAGTCGGCCTAGGCGCTATGCGGGCGGGTTCTGCCTACAATTAGTGGTAGGCGGTCAAGTTAGGCAGATTTGGTCAACGACGGTCAAAATCGGGTTTAGGCGGGTCTGGGCGGGTCTAGGCGACAAAATTTTCAATTTTTCAATTTTGTAGGGATATAGGTAATATCTAAATTTTCAAAAATAAATTTTGTTAAAATTAATACCCTCTGCCTAGGCGCCGACTAGTCCTCGCCTAAACCGACTAGTCCTAGGCCCCAGTCAACCGCCCGCCTACCGCCCGCTTACCGCCTAGCGACTTCTACAACCTTGATATATATATATATATATATATATATATATATATATATATATATATATATATATATATATATATATATATATATATATATATATATATATATATTGAAAAAATGAATATATATAGTTGAAATTTTAAGAAAAAAAATCCATTTTCATGTTTGAGGCAAATTGTGTGGATAGGAACGCGAGCATTGTTTTTGTTCAGTATTTAATCATTCTGGTAACCACCTATGAAGATAAAGACTAAAATAGTTACAAAAAATATTTTGGTATTAATGATGTTAGGAAGATTTGTTATTTTATAAGTTATTACCCCACACCCCATAAGCTTTGAAGTTGGTGGACAGAAAGGTGACCGTATTTGGCGGGTAAATTGATTGGCAATGCCTAGAAATACATGTGAACAAATACTCTTGTCAAGTCTCTATCGATTAAATTGGGTAGGACACGCAGAACATTACAAAAGGGTTTATCGATTAAGTTTTTTTATATGTATGTTGAATATGAATGATGATGTTTGTTTTACCCAGAAAAGATCACCTAAACCATTTGGTTGGGTGATCGTAAAGAAGCACAAAATTCCCAAAACAAAATGACTTAGTGGTTGGATGTCATGTTGATCAAGAGCGGTGGTAAATTTATTATGTTGATTGTTTTTCTTTGAGTGTGTTTGAATAAAAAGTGAATCTTTTAAATTAAAGTATAATTTCAAAAACTAAAAATAAAATCTTATGTATATCTGATTAAAATAAGAAAAATTCCCTCGTAGCACATTTGGTTTCCGATGGCATGATTGACAATGTGACTTGCTCTAGCATTTTGCTTGATTTTTTATAAATGACCGTGTTGTAGGAGAGAGAAAAACAAAATGAGTTGTGTTCGTGGTTGACAATAAGTCAATAACTCTACGAGGCTTATCCTATTTGTATGTTATTTTAGTTCGGGAACTCTTTGCTAAGGGCACGCGGAGTAGAAGATAGATAGCATTGGGTTGGAGGGCGTTCGGGTGTGGCACCGCCGGCGCGGCGATGTGGTTGCCCCGCCTTCGCAGGTTGGAGGAAGATGGGTGAAAAGGGTTGTCTTCCGGCTTCGTAAACCAGTAATTCCATTTGCAGCGTAAATATATGTATGTATGTATGTATGTATATATGTGTGTGTGTGTGTGTTTGCTTTTATATTCGGTTTCGGTTTTTCGGTCTCGTTTTCTTGTGTTTTTTTTTCGATTTTCGGTTCGCTTTTTTAAAGTTATTTTTTAAATATGGTGTAAAGAATTTTTTTAGATATTTTGATTAAATATGGTGTGTTTTGTTTTAATTAAATGTTAATTTTTATTTTTGGTATTATTTATTTAATTTTAATATTAAAAAACTGATGTGGAATTGAATAAGATATCTAAATTCCATATCATACAAGGCCGGCCCTAAGGGAGTACGAGGTGTGGGCTGCACATGCCCGTGTTGTCTAAGGGCCCGAAAAGAATTACGTTTACTATATAGTGACGGAAAAATCCATCAGTAGCCCGTTGCTAAAAATCATTTGTGACGAATTAGAATATTACCATTGCCAAAAAAAGTCATGTCAAATGACTTATTCGCCGTTAATTCTTGGCAAAAATCCGTAGCGAATACCTTGTAAAATTACTTCACTAATCCGTTCGTTGCTAAAAAAAAGTATATTTATGGTCCCTTTTTTACTATTCGTACATGAACTTTAAAATCAACGATGGATCCTAATATCACACAATATGTTTTGAGCTTTTTAAAATCAACCACTTAATCTTTTAACATTGGAGACTAAAACAAACATTATTTTCCTCCAAGCAACTTACAATTTCAAGTGAATAGTGATGTTTAGAAAAAACTGGAAAATCAATCTTAGGTCGGCATAGCTTAAGTTCTCAAGTTATTTATTATTGATAAAGCTTTTCAAATATTAAATTTCAAGTAAATTGTACTTGTAAAAATATATAGCTATATTAAAAATGAAACAGAAGTATTTTATTATTTCATAGATATGATATTTTAAGAAGATTAGCCTACAGTTTTTCTTTTCTTTTGTTTGTTTCAACTGTGTTTTTCTTATTTAACGGCAAGATTTTATAAAAACAAGCCAGTGGAAAACTAGCACGATTACAAAGAATACCAACCTAGGAAAGTATGACATAAATGACATTATCAAAATACAATTCCAAAAGCCTCAACCAATAGTAGCCGGTCTTCTATATTCAGTACCTCAAGGAATCGATCAGTCAAACCGTAATAAAGCATCCGGTGTGGGTTCTCACCAGCTCTCATGTTTTTTCTTACTATATCAGCATCTAGTCAGCACCTCTCACTATTCCCCTCACCATTGGAAATAGTTACCTCTCACTTCCTCTTGGTTTTGGTACAATTAATTAAACTCAATATACAACCTAAATTGTTTCTCCCCATGCGACGTCATTTCCCCTTGCGGGGAGAAAAGTGAGAGCACCCCTCACTAGGGGGCGATATACCCCTCAAGAAAAGTGAGAGGCCGCAATGAAAGCTCGCACCACACCGGAAGGCCTAAGTGATCGATAGAAACATAAAGCAAGGGAAGAGACAAATGTAATAAAATTGTGACAAACATAATGGCCAATTAAACCAAGACCTTCACAACAACTTTGGACGATATATCTTATTACCAATAAGGGGGGTGGGTGTGTGTGTGTGGGGGGGGGGGGGGGGGGGGGAGGGGTCTATCTCCTCCAACCATCTCAAAACCCTCATGCGACATCTGTTTTTCCCTCTCTTCTTACTTCCATCTTTCGCTATCAGAAACCGATCATTCCTAACCCTCTTAATTCTTAATGATACATCTGTTTTTTAAGAATAAAATTCAATAAATAATATAAAAAATAAAAAATAACATTTAATTTAAATAAATCAAACCATATTTAAAAAACTATTACAATGCCAAAAATGACAAGTTCTGTAAAAGTCTATTTAATTCAAGATTTTATAAAGGGTAAAATGAATTAATTAAAAATTAATACAATGACCACTTTTATAAATTAATTTCAAGATTGTATGTATGTATGTATGTTTACCAGTTGTTGCTTGCAAGACGTCTCTTCGTGGTGGAAGTGGCTTGCCGTGGGTTTGCCGATTGCGCGTGCGGGTCTAGTCTCTGTGCAGCTCTACTTGGAGAAGGGATGTCTCAACGGTTTAACCGAATGTCCCATATGTACCTAGATAGGTTGTAGTATATTACGTACCCGTGTAATTGGATTCATCCCTACTTGCGAATATATATATATATATATATATATATATATATATATATATATATATATATATATATATATATATATATATATATATATATATATATATATATATATATATATATATATATTCGCAAGTAGGGATGAATCCAATTACACGGGTACGTAATATACTACAACCTATCTAGGTACATATGGGACATTCGGTTAAACCGTTGAGACATCCCTTCTCCAAGTAGAGCTGCACAGAGACTAGACCCGCACGCGCAATCGGCAAACCCACGGTGTAACACCCGGCTTTTAAAACAAAAACACCCCTGAAAATTTTTCATTTTTAACAAAGGTTTCAGTACATAAAACCATAAACAAAGGGGTATATTTTTTTAATAAAAACGGGTACAAGTGTATCAAGGAGTATACAAATATAGTAACCTCCATATAAGCCGGGCTGCTACTGACAGCATCTACAAGTCCACCTCTTGAGTCACGGACTTTATCCTTACCCTTATCAGGGTTATGCTAACCTGCAAGGACATTTAACAAACGGTATGAGCTACAAAGCTCAGTGAATAATCGTATCTGCAAATAACACGTATAAGAATACATTCATATATAATTTCCTATATATGATAAATCTATTAACCGTATATCTCTATCTAGATATTGGTTCCAAACTCCTAGCCATTCTGGCTAACCGTATATGTCTTAGGATTGCACATCCTATCGCATAGTCTTACGAGATGTTATTTGCATACATTTCTGTCCCATATTTCTTAGTCATAATAGACCGCATCGTATTTCACGGCTTATCTGGTATTGTCGCATTACTGACTCACAGCTCCGTTCTTGTCTTTTTCAGACTCACGGCTTATCTGATATTGTCATATATCAAATCATATAGTCTGTCACTTTCGTCCCCAAAACAGTTTCAACCTGTAATAGGTCAATCAACACATATCATATGTGATATCAGTGAGATTACTCACATGGATGCTAGCTGCGTTTAAATCCCGGTTGTTTCTTGCCTTTGCGTGCACCACAACCATTTTGTCCCATACCTATATATTCATTTATATACCAAATGATAATAGGTTAATAACTATTTCAGTTGACTCTACTACACAAGAGTCCTATACAATACCATTATAAACAATGCCTAGATAATAAACTTTACATTTACTATCTTTTTATGAATTTTACTATTCACCGAGGCATTCAGATCGATCTACAGTGCCCCCGAGGGGTCGAAAACTCAATATAAAAATTTTCCCAAATTTTTCAGACCATAACGAGTCTACGGTTCAAGTTTGAGCTAAATCGGACAAGCCAAACAAAAGTTAGTGTTTTAAAGTCCCTGTCTGGTGGGCGCACTGCGCCAGGTATCAGCCGCACTGCGCCTGGGCGCACCCCGCCCTGATCCTGGGCGCACTGCGCCCTGCGCCTGGGCAGAGCTCCTGATCAGTCGCGATTTGTGCACTGTAGCACGCAGTTTTGGCCTATTAAGTCCTTAATCCAGTTCTTAATCATATGGGGTTTGTTCCTAGGCTAAAACCTTCTATTAAAACAAGGTTTTTAACCATTAAAACCCACTCAATCAATCAAAGGAAGAATTAAGGTTCTTAGTTCCAAAAACCCCAAAACTTCAAATTCATCACAAATAGCAATCTACTTCCAAAATCTTGGATTAAGTCCATTTAGCATGACTTAATGGAAGTATTAAACCATTTAAACCACATAATCATAACTGAAATTTGCAGATTTCAGTTTCTATAAAACTCATTAAGAACTTCTTCAAGAACTTGACTAAAAAGGCAATCTACTTACCTTATTTGCTTGGAAATCACCATCTTCCAACAATTGATCCAAGTTCTTGCTTCAAGCTTCAATGATCTTCCAGAAATCGCACCCAAAATCCTTCCCGTAAGCTGAAAAATGGACAGCCACAATAGGAGAGTCAACTCTCCTATTTATACTTCCAAAGTTTACAAATTTGGTCCCTAAGTTCATTTTCTTGAACTTTGACCACAATAAATCAAGTTTTATGACATAAAACTTTCATTTCTTATGCTTTTATCACAAGCAAACAATATTTTACATATTTGGTCCTTCACTTGGTCAAATGACCAAATTACCCTTTTGTGGTAAAACGACCAATTTCAGTTTTTATAAAATTTTAAGTCCAAAACTCAAAATATTATTTCAAACCAAATTCTTTTCTGTCCAAAAAACCAAATTACCCTTCTAAGGTAAAATGACTAATTTACCCTTTTTATTATATTTACATCAAAAGAGTGTCTTGGCGTTACAAATTCTCCCCTCGTTCAAAAGATTTCGTCCCCGAAATCATACAAACAAGCGAGGGTAATTCTTTCTCATTACAATTTCGGTTTCCTATATCATATGGAAACCTCTATGGTATTGCCTAAGCACTTAACCATACTAGTCTTCTTATTTCGCGGTTATATCACTGTTCATTTATCATTCCTCCGATTGTCCCGGGTATCATAACTTCTCATCTACCTCAATTTCAATCACGAGGTATTCATTGAAATTTATCAGTGTATGTTCTCAGAACTATGAGACCCATAGAAAACATTACAAATATCTCGAAGTTCATCAAGAATCTTCGATCGATACATCCCAATTTTTACTCTTTGGGACCTATGGAAAAGTCCAATAGATGAGGACTTAACTTTCCTTTCGTCCCAAACAGATTTTTAGTCTTTCCAAGGGATATTGTGATTACCTCGTCATTCCTTATTTGGAATTTCAACGGTTTTACTCGGCAATCCGCATACTACTTTGGTCGACTTTTGTCTATTTCCAAGCTTTCTCGAATTTGCCTAATCATTTCTTCTTTTTGAAGTAAAATCTCGGGTCCAGCCAACGGTTTCTCCCTAACTTCAGTCTAGTAAATCTGCGTGCAACACGATATCCTATACTATACATTATACATGCCATCTAAATGCTGATACGAAAACTGTTATTATCTACTGGTTCTACCAAAGATAGGCGATCTTTTCATCTTTCACCAGGGGCTATTATACAAGTTCAATGCATATTTTCTAAAGTCTGCGTCATTATTTCATCTTGTTTATCAATCTGCAAATCTTATACAGTACTTACTAATACTTTTGAACTATTAATTCTAGGAATTAATGCTAAATTCAGCAAATAATTCTAGTATCTCGATCCGATACAATCGACACCTGTAGTGCACGTCAACAATTTTCTTTTTCTATGTAGTTTTTCACTACTTTCCGCTCTTAATTTCTTCACTAGTCGGTATTAATTTACACTGATTTCATCAATCAATCTGCAATTACCCATATGGTGTCATACCCATGCGGTACTTGCAAAGACTTTACTACAAAGTCTATGATATTTTTCGTCCCATTTCTTCTTTGGGACCCACAACGGTTAAATTCTCCGTATGTTTCTAATGATTTGACTCACGGCAAGCCACTTCCACCACGGAAAGACGTCTTGCAAGAAACAACTGGTAAACCAACCCCGGGTACATGCTTCACAGTCTAACATTGAAGCTACAAGCTAGCCGTAATATCTTTTGGCCAAACTTGCACCAAGTGGGTTTCGAACCCACAACCTCTCATAAGAGAGGCATGGGCCGTAGCCACTCGGACCAACCGAGAAGTGTGTGTGTGTGTGTATATGAATATATATATATATATATATATATATATATATATATATATATATATATATATATATATATATATATACATATAAAGGGTTAGGTTCATGTAGGATCTCAAAAATTCATGAGATCTTGAGAACCCAATGACATCTATTAGATCGTTATCCAAATCAATAAGGGCTTGATGGTCATTTGCATCATGGAGTTAAATTTGTTAATAATTGAATAAATCAAATAAATATGTAACAGCTCCAAAAAAACCAAGAATTTTTCTTACAATTTCGGTAACAACAATCAAAGACGAAAATTGCATTATTCATCCGTTCTTAATTTCAGCAAGGAAGAATCGAATATCGTCTTCCTAGTTTTTGTTCTCATCTTTTTCTTCATTGCCGCTATCAAGATTTATGAATCATAGTCTTCAAGAAAAAATACGAGAAATTATTGTTATATGTTATAAAAAATAAACTTTTATTTCGGTGTGTATTTTATGTTTTCAATTTTATGCAGGTTAAAATTAATTTGCAATGGGTTCGGAAATTACTTGTGAGGAAGAGAATGAAGTGATGATCATAAACAGGTACGTATCGACTTTTTGTAAATATGTGTTTGAACAAACATATATTATTCTCAATAATCCCGAAAACGTAAAAACTTGTTGCATCTATGATATTTTTTATATATCATGAAGATATAAACTATTTTGAAAGTGACATACTAAGAGACGATGGCGGACACTCTAATGAGGAAGAAGTTGTTTTTGATGATGAGAATAACCTGTCAGGAGAAGGGAATGTTTCGAACAACAACACATACGGTGAGTATATTTCGATCTTTAAGCATAAAACATTCTTGTATGAATATGCACATATCAGTTCGTATGTAGATATCATATTCATGCATATTGTCATAATATGTGCATATGTGCATGTGGACATAAGATGCCCATACGTCCATAAAAACATTCCAGTCTGCATATGCACACATCAGTTCGTATATATATATATATATATATATATATATATATATATATATATATATATATATATATATATATATATATATATATATATATATATATATATATATATATATATATATATATATATATATATATATATATATATATATATATATATATATATATATATCATATTACTGCATATTGTCATAATATATGCATATGTGCAAATGCACGTAAGATGCTCATACGTGCATATTAGTATAAAACCATTTGGTGATAAATGCATATTAGTGATATGATGCTCATACGTGCATATTAGTATAAAATCATTTGGGGATAAGATGCTCATACGTGCATATTAGTATAAAACCAGTTGTGAAAATTCAGATTAATGCATATTTTGTGCATATCAGAGTTATGCATATGTGAAAAATCAACCATATGTTAAGTTGTGCATATCAGGCATGTGCATATTTGAAACTGTGCATATCAAATTAACGCATATATGCATACCATTTGAATCTGTGAGTATTACCACGATATATTCATATGTGCATGTCAGTTTATTGGATTTAAACAATGGTACATTTGATGATTTATGTGATATGATTATGTTTTTTTATTTCAAACACAATTCTAATTTCATAATTTATAATTTTTGTGATATGTTTTTGTTATTATAATCTTTCAAATGATTTATACATCGAATATGAACTAAGCAGTACAGAAATAAAATCTCCTGGAGGCTTAAAGGTAGTAATATGTATACCAAATGTTAAAGAAGATATTGAGCCAACAATGGATATGGTTTTTGAAACGCTTGAAGCCGGGATAGAGTTTTATAAGAAATATGCCAATAAAGCAGGTTTTGATGCCAGATTAGGACCAACAAAGTCAACACAAGGAATACTTCATTATAAATATGTCTTTTGTAGCAGATCTGGATCACGTGAAAAATCCAATATGGATTCTTTAAAAAGAGAAGCCCTAAAGATAAAACGAAATAGATCTAGCCAAATGCAATCATGCCCTTCAAAGATTGGTTTTAAATGTGTAGATGGAACTGAAAATTTTATGGTAACTACGATTGATATAAATCATAACCATGAGTTGTACACCAGGACCACTGTGCATATGTCAAGACATTGCAGGAAACTAACATTTTCAGACCAACAAATGATAAACCAACTAAACACTTCTAATATCGGATCAACAATGGCTCATGGTATCATGACCGGATTGAAAGGTGGATACGAAAAGCAATGAACACAGAAAAACAATTATAAAAATTGCGCAAGAGAATTGAATTGCTATATAGAAGATAGTGATGCAAACATGGTGATAAACTTACCGACACAGAGAAGCAAGAACACCCCTTCTTTCTCATTCCATTATATGTTGGAGAAGGATGAACTTACAGCTTTATTTTGGGCTGACGGGATCGCAAAGCTAAATTACAACGAATTCTGTGATGTTGTATCGTTTGATGCTACCTTTCGTACCAACAAGTAAGATTAATGAATAGCCATATTATACTTTTGTATTACTTTGTTTATAAATGTGTATGTATATAATCATTTGGTGTAGGTATAACATGGTTTTCGTTCTGTTTATTGGGATTGACAACCACAAACGATGTGTAACCTTTGGTGCGGGGTTGCTAGCAAAAGAAACATCAGAATACTATATCTGGCTATTGAAAGCATTCGTGTCCTCATTTGGAAAAGAACCTAATATTGTTGTCACAGATCAAGACGTGGCTATGGCCAAAGCTGTTGAACGTGTTTTTCCAAACTCCACACACCGTCTATGCATGTGGCATATTGGGAAGAAGTTGACAGATAAAGTATAAATACTTGAAAGTTGTTATTGTTGTTTTTAGATGATTAATGATTTATATGTTTAACATTATGGCATACTGTTACGGTTTATAGGTATCTGCAAGGATAATATATGAAACAGATTTCAGGAAAAGGTTGCAAGGTCTGATATGGACTCATGTATTAGTCCAAGTTTGTTTGAGGAAAAATGGTGCAAATAGATAGACGAGTATCGGCTACAGGATAATAAATGGTTAAAAGAAATGCATATCCTATATCAGTAAAACACCATTAATTGGTTTGATGCGCACAACATCTAGATCAGAGAGTGAAAACTACTTTTTTCAGAGTTTCATATCAAGGAAATCGAATCTGTTGATGTTTATGTGTAAGTTTGATGTAGCTACGAACAAACAAAGGAACACACAAACAAATAGTGAATTTACATGTCTAACACAAAAACCTCTACTTGTATCATTACTACCTTTTGAAGCTCAAGCGGCTGGCCTCTATACTCATAAAATCTTTCATATTTTCCAACTGGAAGTACATGATTCCGTATGGTCATGCTCACCAATTCTGTTATTGAACTTGAGGATTATGATTCATACATAGTGCTTGAACGAGTAATGCCAGAGAAGGGGCAAAACAAAAGTTTGTTCTTTAATGCTGTTAGGTCATTTAATTACTGAGTCAATTGCGTATTTAGTTTAGCCTTTAGATTAGTCGATTATTAATGGGTGGGCCTATCCATTCCATAATTAGCGTAGGCTAGCTATATAAGGCATGCACGTAACCTAATTAGGGTTATCGTTTTTGTATTCTCTTTCACGGCTCTCATACAGAATAGTTCTCATTGAATTGTTCTTGAGAGTCTCTAATACAATCATTCGACCATTGTTCTTCATCTCTTTGATCTTGTTTATTATTATTCCGCACATTGAATCTACGATCTACTGTTTTATATTCTCACAATTGGTATCAGAGCAGGAGACTGTGTAATTGATTTACCATTCTTCTGTCAAGTTCTTTTCAAAAGTTTGAACATAGATATGTTCTTGATCGTCTTGATCGCCTTAATCGATTTTATACATCGGATCCTGATTTACTGTTTTCCTTTCAACTCGATCCATATATTACACATCTAATTATTTAAACTTTTTACGACAAATCAAGATCAAATGGCTCAAGAAGATCCTCATTCACTGTCCTTCAATATATCCAAAAGCATTGGATCCACTACAAGGATCCCGATTCGTTTTACCAATGATTATGAATTTTGGGCACTGCACTTTGAAGATTATGTTATGGGGATAGAGGAACATGGATCTACTATATGGCACGCTATGACCATAGAAACATTCACTCACACTGCTTCCAGAAAGGTCATCAAAACCCTAAACGAGTACAATGCTCTTCTCCTTACTCATACAGATACTCATCTGGATGAGAAAAATAAGTTAATGAGCAACATTAAAGCTTTTATGATCATTCGGTTTGCGCTTCCTCCTGACACACTCAGACTCGTTAGTTCATGTGAAATAGCCAAATAAATCAGGGATAGGCTGAAGGAACTGTATTCAGGTGATACTGATCTTTAGCACTCAGTTCAAACCACCCTGATTTCCGGGTTTGGATCCTTTGTTCAAAATTCCGATGAAACCTTGGTTCAGACGTTCGACTGCTATAATCACCTCCTAAGCAGGATGCTCAAGTACAAGCTCGCACATAGCGTCATTGAGCAAAAGGTCACATTCATGAATGGCCTTCGAACTGAATGGAAGGCTGTTGTGTCTACCATCAAAACACATGAGCAGTTCAAAACCTACACGCTGGCGAAACTGGTGGGCATTCTTAAATCTCATGAAAATGATGTCACTACAGAAGCGAAGGTTACTTCTAGCATGGGTTCACTTGCCCTCATTGCGAAAGGGAAGAAGGCTATAGAGGACGATTCCGAATCGGACTTTTCTGATGAAGAGCTTACCAGAGAAGAAAAAGCTCTTATGGTTTCGAATCCTAAAAAGTTTTTCAAGAAGAACTTCTCTAAATTCAAAAATCATGGCAAGTAAGGGAGCTTCAGCTTCGAAAAGCCAAAGGAAGACATTTTCAAGAAACAGAAGCCTGAAGAGGAGAAGAAGCTGGTAGGCGATTCAGGTTATGATTGCCATTATTGTCAAGGAAAGAGCTACTTCGCTAAAGATTGACTGATCCGAAAGCAAAAAGAGAATGAGCAGGTGAAAGATGAAGCATACTACGCCCAGAAAATTGAAGATCTGAAAAAGAATGATGCTTCAAATGCGAAACCAGCTTTTGTGGTAAAGGAAGACGATGAAGATGGCCATTGCTTTATGGTGAAGGATGATGTTTCCGAACACAGAGGGTATTCTACTGATGGATGCCAAACTTCAGCAATTGTTTCGCTGCGAAACCTGTTTCAGAACAGGTCAAAGAATGCGAGGCTGTTGTCGATAAGGTACGCTCAATTCTTAAGTCTCTTACTGTCTGTTCCTCTACTTATGATAAAGAATTAGACGATTTAAGATTCATTGTCTCAAGTTTCAATGACAGCTTAAAACGAACACATCTAAGTAATTCTAATCTAAATGATCAATTGAACAGGTTATCATTTAAGAATGATGAGAGGAGGATGAGAATCGAAGCATTGGAGTTAGAGTTGGTTAGGGTAAAGGATGATATTATTTATGTTAAGCGAGAAAATTTTACCCTTGTTAAACAAAGTAATATTTTCTGTTTGATTGCTAAACGTCTTTATAACAATATTACTCAATTGCATATTGACTATGATATAGGCAGGGGTCTGCATAAAATGATTTTGCCCTTTCTTGAATTGAAAGAGGACGAAATTGATGCTGTTTGTTATAAGTGCGAAACAATCGTTTCATCTGATTTAAGAAAATAGAAAATAGAAAATTACATTCAGTCCAAATAACATAAGAGCATGGTTAAAGAATTTTTGACAGAAAATGACAAGGTTGAAATCAAATTAGCCATTTTACAAAAATATCATTCATTGTGCAAGAAATTGAACACAGAAGATACTATGAATACTAAGACTGTTTCTGAGTTTGACAAAAGTGAGATGAGTGAAATTTCTGTGGAGGACGAAATTGACTGCTCTGTTTTTGTAAATGAACAAACTGAATCAAAGAAACATCTCATTTCTGAAAACTCGGTTGAATTTGCTCGAATTGTCAAAAATAATGGTTCGCAAGTTTTAAAAGAACAAGCAACAGTTTTTCCAAAGGTTAAAACCGTTCCGAACCAAGTTTTCGTAAAACTAGGACTGAACTCAAAAGACACGTCAGAACTCACAGTCCTTGTAAATAACGATAATACTGACGGTTGCGATGCTTTCTTCTGGTCCGAACCTATCGACAACGCAGGTGAAACAAAAGGACTTTCCGAAATGATGAAAGATCAAAAATGATTTGAAGGGCAAAGCCAAGGTTGACCTCGAACCAAAACCAATTTTTAAATTCCAAGTGATGAAAGATCAAAAATGATTTCAACAAAAACTGATTCTGAAATCAACTCAAGCTGTTCAAACAAAATCACTCTTTATTGAGAAAAATTGGTATTCAAACAAAACAAAAGTGTTTCGTTTCGAAAGTGGAAAGAATCAACTTGGTAGAAGGAAATCATTCTGGGTTGACAAAACAAATATCTTTCCAGTCTCCAAGAAATTCTCACATAGACCCACATTGGTTTGGGTTCCTAAATCTCTCTAAACTGTGCAGGTGATGCGTGACGAACAGTATGACTCAGAATGGTACATTGATAGTGGCTGTTCGCGTCACATGATAGGAAGAAGGGAGGATTTGCGAGAATACTGATCCCTAAGAAATGGAGGACGAGTTCGTTACGGAAACAATGCGACGGGAGAAATCAAAGGATATGGGATGATTACGAATGGCGAGTTCTCAATTCGGAAAGTAGCATATGTAAAAGGCCTGCAACACAACCTCATCAGTGTCTCCCAACTGGTGGTAGGATCTGGTCTCAAAGTGTCTTTTGATGAAGACGGTTCAGAAATCATTAAAAGAAGACTAAGACAATTGTTCTGAAGTCTAAGAGAAAGGGCGAAATGTTCCCTTTGGATATGAAACCAATCAAAGGAAAGCCTGCCATCTGCCTACTCACGAAAGCAGCTAATGATGACAGCTGGCTTTGGCATAGATGTCTTTCGCACATGAACTTCAGAGACATAAACAAACTCGTACTTGGTGATCTGGTGCGAGGATTGCCGCTACTGAAGTACGATAAAGACCATCTGTGTGCTGCTTGCGAACTCGAAAAACAAAGCAGGAAGAGTCACTCCACAATCATCAACACGAAGATCGTCGAACCCCTTGAACTTTTGCATATCGATCTTTGTGGTCCATCTGCAATCGAGAGTGTAGCTCATAATAAATACATTTTGGTTGTAGTTGATGATTTTTCTCGTTTCACGTGGGTATTCTTTCTTAAACAGAAATCCGAGGCAACATCAAATTTGATCAACTTCATCAAGCAAGTTGAGCTGCTACTCCGAAAGACAGTTCGGAAGATTCGAAGCGACAACGGAACGGAATTCAAGAACCAGGCGTTTGAAGAATTTCTAGTCAACAAAGGGATTTCTCACAACTTTTCTGCTCCTTTACTCCACAACAAAACAGAGCAGTAGAACGTCAGAATCGCTCCCTTTGCGAAGCAGCTCGCACAATGCTCTCATTCGCAACATTACCGTTGTATTTCTGGCTTGATGCTATAGCCACCGCTTGCTTTACTTAAAATCGCTCAACGATCAACAAACGGTTCCTACTCACTCCTTATGAGATTATCAACAAAAGAAAACCAAATGAAAAGGCCGATGAAGGAATCTTTCTGGTTATTCCTTAACTTCGAAAGCCTATCGAGTTCTCAACAAAAGGTCTCGCAAGATAGAAGAAACGTATTATGTCACATTCGATGACAAATACATGACAAGGACTCAGAACACAGAAAGTCAGTCAGCAGAGATCTTTCCCACGTTGAATCAAACAACAATTCCTTTAATGAACCTATACGAGGAATTTATGAACCTGTTTGATGAACCCGAAACTGTAAAATCCTCCGAATCCAATGCTAAAGACAACCACGAAGATGATATGCTCAAGATAGTAGAAGATGCAGCAACTGAAGCTGAAATAACTACGGAACCAGAAGAACCAACTCCCACTAAAGTAGAACCGATTCCCACTCAAACTCCGAATGAACCAGATACTGAAATCTCCCACACTCAAGAAGACTCTTCCGACTCTCATGTCCAGGGGGAGAGCACAACTCCAATCCAGGGGAGAGAATTCCAACTTTTGAGGGGAGGGTCCGTTTATTAACGATGGAACACATGCAAACTTCCAGGGGGAGAATGAAAATAATGACGATGATACTCAACCCGAAGTTCAGTCAGAAATCGATGAAGTTTTTGTAGAAATTAATCCAGAATACGATCAGAACTACCCTCCGATGGTCAAGTGGACAAGAGATCATCCTCAATCACAAGTAATCGGAGAAACGTCAGCTGGGGTCCTTACAAGAGCACAACAAAAGGCGAAGCAAACTGCATTATTTTCGAAAATGGAATTTTACATGTTTAATTTGTTCATCTAAAAAATTGAACCAAAAAAACGGTTAAGATTGCTATTGATCATGCTGACTGGGTCCATGCAATGCAAGATAAACTCATTGAGTTTGAACGCAACAGGGTCTGGAGATTAGTTCCGACTCTAGAAAATGCATCCGTTCTCGGAATGAAATGGGTCTTCAGAAACAAGATGGACAAGGAAGGAAATGTTATTCGCAACAAAGCTCGACTGGTAGTGAAAGGGTACTGTCAAGAAGAAGGAATCGACTACGAAGAGACTTTCGCACCCGTTGCAAGATTGGAATCCGTTCGGATCTTTCTTGCTTATGCAGCTCACAAAGGTTTTGATGTTTATCAAATGGATGTGAAGTGTGCTTTTCTGAACGGAGAATTGGAAGAAACTGTGTATGTTGAGCAACCTCCAGGCTTTGTCAATACTCAATAACAAGCATCTGAATCACTGCTACGTTCTGGATAAGGCAGTATATGGTTTGAAGCAAGCTCCTAGAGCATGGTACGAAACGTTGACTTGCTTCCTTAAGCAATCAAAATTCAAGCAAGGATCAATTGATCCAACCTTCTTTCGCGAAAAGGAAGGCAACCATCTTATGATAGTTCAGATTTATGTTGATGATATTATTTTCAGATCTACTCATCCAAGTCTAACCGCTGAGTTCTGAAAATTAATGGAAACTAAATTTGAAATGAATTCGATGGGAAAAATCAATTTTTTTCTTGGCTTGAACATCAAACAGAGCTTAGAAAGGATCTTCATCAACCAAGAAGCCTACACAAAATCTCTCTTGGAGAAATTCGGAATGGTGGGCGACTCAAAGGTCAAACTTCCAATGGTATTCGGAACCAAGCTTACACCTTCACTCGACAAGCCAGCAGCAGACATTACTCTTTACAGACAAATGATTGGTTCGCTACTTTATCTTACTTCTAGTCGACCAGATATTATGTTTGTTGTTTGCTATTGTGCCAGGTACCAAGCAAATCCAAGAGATCCACACATGAGTGCTGTAAAGAACATTTTCCGATATCTAAACCGAACTACGTCACTCGGATTATGGTATCCATCCGGATCAGGGTTCCTTGTACAAGCTTTTTCAGATGCATATCTTGGTGGATGCGGACTAGATCGGAAGAGCACTTCTGGGGGATGTCAACTTCTGGATGGCAAGCTTGTGAGCTGGCAATCTAGAAAACAGACTTGTGTTTCGCTTTCGACAGCTGAAGCTGAATACATCGCAGCAGCATCATGCACCTCTCAGATCATTTAGATTCAAAACCAACTGAGAGACTATGGAATCAATATGAAGCGTATTCTACTTTACTGCGATTTCGAGAATGCAATTCGAATCTGTCACAATCCAGTGCAACATTCCAAAACAAAGCATATCGCACTTCGATATCATTTTATCAAAGATCACGTTGAAGATGGAAATATTGAAGTACACTTTGTTCGATCGGCAGATCAGTTAGCTGATATTTTCACCAAGGCTCTTCCTGAACAAACTTTCAATCGAACTTCTCAAGGGCTCGGAATGATAGAAGCGGATTCAGTTCCGAAATCCACATAAGGATCAGAAGTTATCAATCATGTTTCGATGCGTTCCAAAGCTCAGAACCATTCGTAATCGAAAAATGATCAAGATCTCGGAACATCTTTGTATATCCTTTTTGTATATTTCTTTATAATTTTGTCTTTACTGTTTTTCAAATATCAAAAATCACAAAAACATTTTCTGTTTTTTTTTTTTGAAAATTATAATTTCAAAAGGATTTTTATCTCATTTTTTCACACATTAAAACACAAAAATACTTTCATATCTATCTTATTAAATTCTATTAAAAATCCAAAAAATATTTTGTTTCTGTTTTATATATATATATATATATATATATATATATATATATATATATATATATATATATATATATATATATATATATATATATATTCTTTTTTTGTTTGTTGTTGGTTATGAAGGGTTTCTATGCAATCAATGAACACAAAAATTCCTATGGTTCACATGCAACCCTAATATTGATCTATGTTTTCTTCTATGAAGATTAGAACTAAAAACCTAAAGGATACAATTCAATTATAAAGAAGAATTAAGAAAACCAACCTTTGATCTTATGATCCTTCAAGCAGTAGCAAAAGTATCCTGCCTCAAATGCAAGTCACACCCAGGTGATGGAAGAATCAGTCTAGCAGAGTAACACAGAGAGAGAGATGGCGTGAATATGAGATGCCAGGGGGTTCCTTTTATAGCCTCCTAGGGTTACACCTGAAACCCTAAGGAGCCTCCAACTGGACAAGGCTTTTGACCACTTGGACCAGGCTTACAAAAACCCTAATTAGGGTTTCGCCAAACCCTGGAGGAGCCTCCAGGGTGGCGCCATTTTGGTCCCTGGTTTTACCTGGCCAGTGTTAGTGCTAATTATCATTGACCAACTCGTAGTTTGATAAGTTTTGGAGTTGTATGATCAAACTTTCTATATTGATGGAATGAACTTATTTTCACTTGAATGCTTTTAAGTAATGAACAATATTTTATTATATATGTTGCATCTGATAATCTGTACTCTGATTACCTATCTCTATCTGAAATTCAGTATTGAATTTCGGACTGCGTCCTTTCGGAGAAACTCAGTAACTTCACTCAGAAGACTAAGCTTAGAAGATCATACTTAGAACCAAGTCAGAAAGTCAGAACATGCATAACTATTTCCAGATACACTCTGATAACATCAGCCAGGACTCCGAAATCCACTCAGGATTTCGGACTGTCAACATAAATATATGACTGGAAATATCACACTTAAGCATTCAACAAAGAAGACTGAAGACCAAAGAATATCTAAGAGATAAGGCAAAGGATAAGCACGTGAACTTATAGGTTATGATTAGACTAGATCAAGCGTGGTCATCTAGAAGCATGTCTATTGTACTTTAGAGCATTATTAAATTATAGACAAGCCACCCTAGTATGACATTGTATTATAATAATAGATTTACCTTTCTTATCTGACTGAAGAGAGACGTGTTGTCTCCTCTTCAGTCCATAGGTTATTACCAGAAGGTCCTCCCTTAGTCTATAAAAGGGAGACCAAGTTCATCTTCAGTCCTCATGGTTTTGAGAGACATTATGTAATACTTTCTCTTATTAATATACTCTCTCATTCCATCAACTCTTGTGTTATCATCTGCATTTCTCATCTCTCTCTCTCATTTCTAATTCTCTTACTTTAAGTCTTTATATTTCCAAGTTACTTAAATGTCCATCTTTACTGTTTATTGTTAAGCTATTAAGATCTATTCTAAGTATTAACTCCTATTTATAATTCCGCATCCATCTCAAGTCTTCGGACTTGTCCCTCTCCGAAACTCATATTTTTGGACTCTTAATTTCTGTAATCTTTTATTCCGCACTTACTTAGAATATTTGGTGACAACAACTGGTATCAGAGCCTGAATAGCTGTCTATAAGGTTCTAAGTGTCCAGTTTGCTCAAAACCATGGCTGAAGCGACAACCTTAGAATCCTCTGTGGATCTTTGCATGCTATTGTAGCTCACTTACAATTCTCATAAAAACTTTTCGAAATTCTCTTCTCTCACAATGCAGATGAATTACTCTTTGAACGTTGCAAACAGTGTTGGAAGCTCTAATCGAGCCCCCATACTCATTCCTACTGAGTACAATGGCTGGGCATCTCGTATGCGCAACTATCTCAAAACCAAAGGCAAAGACATTTGGCGTTCGGTTGAGGAAGGTCCTCATCTTCCAACCTTGACTCCCAGACCGAACACAGCTGAAGAAGCACTAGGTGGAACTTCTCAACCAAGGCTAACCCCCTTGGACATTGAGAAAATGGACAATGACCAAATCGCCTTCACTGAAATTCAATGTGGAATACCACCAGAACTCTTCGATCTCATACAAAACTATACTACAGCTCAGCAGATCTGGGTTCTTCTTCAAAACATGTTCCTAGGAACAGAAGAGGCAAAAGATCAGAAGTTGGTGTCGAGCGTGTCAGACTACACGCACTTTTCAACATTTGCCGGAGAATCTCTAAGTCAAGCATTCACCCGGTTCTCCATAATCGTTACCAAACTCCTAAGTTCAGGAGCAGAAAGAACCAATCAAGAAATCAATCTCCGATTTCTTGAAGGGTTAGGAAAAGACTGGGTACTCGTCAAGATGATTCTTCAAGATTCTGGCAAATTAAAAACATTCAACATGTACCGACTATACAACAATCTTATCGGACAAGAACGGGACATCAAAGGTAATCAGCAACTTCAACTTGGAGGACCTCTACCCTTAATTGCTGAGCACATCCATCTGACAAAGAACATTTCTCAACAACAACCCAACTCAAACATCACTAGCCCTCAGATCATTCTAACCCAAAATATTGAGTCTCAGAAAACAAACTCCATACCTTCATACCATCCATCTCAACCACAAATCTCTTACCCATCAAACTACCAAACTCCAACAAAGCAACACAAGTCATCTTCAATCTCCCAACCATCCATCCAATACAAATCTCCTACCCTTGCACTACCAGCACCAGTACAAACTTCTGAATCTCACTACTCAGAATACGACGAAGCCGAAGAAGCAGCATACCAACATGAAATCGCATTGATCAGCCAAAAATTCAACCGGATACCATCCTACTCTAACACCAAAAAGAACTATCGTCCCACCAACCAAAATGGAGGATTTCAATCCAGAATCAACTATCAAAAAGGACATCAGAATCCCAATCATTATTACCAGAAACCGGAAGATCAAAACCAAGAAAAATAAAGCCAGATCCCGCTGTAAGCTCTAATCGAGTTCCATCTACTGAAACAAAACAATCAGAGGTGATCAAATGTCACAACTGCGGAGGTCTATGGCATTACGCTGTTGACTTTCGAGCACCAAGAAATTATCCAAAGGCAAAAGAAGAAGTCAAAGCATTTGTAGCATCTGGAAATGTGGAAATATGGTCTTCAGGAGATGATGATGAGCAGTTTGAAAACAAAAGAAAACAAGGACAAGGATTTGGAGAATGCATGATGGTACATGCAAATCGAGAAACTCCAATTCCAGGTCTGACAAGTTTTAAACACCCTAACATCGCAGAATCCTCATTTTCTTACACACCAAAGAACTATGCCTTCATGGTCAACCACAAGACAGGCAAAGGTGTCAGCATCATAGAACAGGTACGTAATATGCTCCATACACATCAAATTTACTCTAACAATCTAGAACCTGCTCTAGAAAACATTTCTAATACTTGTGCAGATGCCTTAGCGGCATATCAGCGGGTGTTGGAAGAAAGAGATGATGGGTATGACGAGGTGTTAAAGTTAAAAAGTAGACTAGAAGATAAAAAGCTATTTTGTGACAAGCTTACTGCTGATTTGAAGATCGAACAAACCTCTAGAACTTTGTTAGAAAACTCAAATCAGCTTTTGACATCACAAAGGGATTTAGCCCGAAGTGATAATGTAAGGTTAAACAAACTAATAGATCAGTTGTATCATGCAACTGAAATTTTCAAATCTCCTGCCAATATTAATTCTTCAGAAAATACTTTCAATTGGGGATGGGCAAGAAAAACCACAAATAAAAATTATCCCATATACAGCAGAAAAAGTGCATTCTTTCAATATCCTTCAAATGAATATGATGATAAACACGATAAAGACACAACCATGAACTCTTCTGAAACACCAGCTTTTGAATCAGAAAATGCCACTTTTGAGTCAAAAATAGGAGTCATGTGTCACCCCATTTCTACTGTTTACAAATACTATGGTTTTCTGTATAAATGCTTGAATACAAAAATACGGTTTATCAAAAACCGATTATTTATATATTTAAAACTGTGGGTGTTACAAATCCATACCAAAACTAACCATAGTAAGCAAGAAAAGGATTTAACCTTGCGTCCAATATAGGAGCTAACTCAAGCTCCACTCCAGCTAAACTTCATCACATTATAGCAATTTATTTTAACCTGGAATACATGGCAAAACATAGAATACGTAAGACAAAAATTGTCTCGTGAGTTACATGAGTTTTAGACTCAAACCTTTAACTTCTTTTTCAATCTTTATATAACTTATGATATAAACATCTTTCAAAGTTTTAAAATATTATCATAACATAGCTCTTTATTATTTTCAAAATCATTACATATCATACCATGCATAATTATCTTCTTTCAAAATTTTATAATAGCAACATAATATAACTCTTTACTTCTCAAAAATCATTCTATGACATATTTACGAAAATAACATCGTTCTTACTTTCTTTGACTGGTTTTATAAGCTTGCTGGATTTTTTTATACTTAGGGCTTTAATCACTATAAGTGATACCCCAAGTCTCTATGGCTAGAAAGAACGGATCAATCCTCACCATAGAAGTGCTGAGGCGATCTACTTCGCGATGAGGATTTTTCCCCAGTAGACCCCTTACCTAACCCGGGTAGGTTGGAACATAGTTCCCTTACTAACGCTGCTTGCTACAATTACCAGTCATACAAAAACTTGCTGCTTGCTTGAACAATTCTCATAAACATATTACTTGTGGCGAGATGCCAAATACATAACTTTCATTTCGCATAAATTATATGTTCAAAACATGTCTTTATAACATTTTAGGCTTAATGCCAAATCATACTTTCCAAACATCTTGTGGCTTTATGCCCTTTCATACTTGAAAACATATAAAATCTGTAACCAAAACATACTTCTTAAACATTTTATGGCTATATGCCTATCTATACTTTCAAACATGTATAACTTATATTAAACATGTACTTTCACATATTTGGTTCATAGACCAAAACATACTTTCACATAATTGGTTCATAGACCAAAACATCACTTCAAATATAACATTATACTTTCACAAACGAGTTAGAGATAATACTCTTGCATATAATTTCACATATAGAAATTTTATAAGAAATCTTGAAAATACTTACTTGCCATGTACCTCAGAATGGGTAAAAATACTGCATGTACTCACCTCATGTATTGCTAGTGGATTGGCTACACGTTCCTTGTATTTATACTCTTTTGTGATTAAATAATCACTTGGCATGAACCTATAATTAACATGTTATACATTAACATTCATGCTAACTGATTCTATAACTCATTAGAGTCCTTATGATAGTATCTTGGGTCATAACAGGTCTATAACTTTTAAATGACCAACTTTAGTTAAATCGTATTTTACTACATTACCCTCGGTGGGTCGTATTTCGATTCCGACAATTTTTCATGAAGTTTCACACTATATTGGACCTATGTTTAAAATTTGAGGTCAATCGGACAAGTGTAAGACCAAAACTCAAAATCCATTTGGGCTTGGCAGGAGACTAATTGAAAAAACTGCGTTTTTTCTTCTGACGCGGGATCGCGACCCGATCCTAAGGGGGATCGCGACCCGATCTCGTCTGGTGCGACCAGATGCTCCATTTTTATGCTACAAATTACCATTTTCCCTTATTAAGCCCTTAATTCATGTCTTAATCAATAAGGTTTGTTCCAAGACCAAAACCATTCATTTACTTCAAGTTTTTAACCATAAAAATCATGGATTTCAATTATTTTTCAAACATTCCCGTTTTTGCATTTTTGGTTCAAAAACCGAAATTGTCCAATATTAATCACTTTTACTGACTTATTTCAACAATTTCCACATATGGAACTCATTAAAACCCCTTAGAATTAATTTGATCATTAAAAATTGAATTCTAAGGCTTTTGAACAAAATTCCAATTTTTCAACAATAGCAACATACTTTGATGATTTTTAAGATATGTTCTTAATACTTGACTTAATTGGTTTAGGGTCATATCTAGGCCCTAAATACCAACTTACACTTAGTTTTAAACTTCAAAATCATCAAACCTTCTTTGAAATCTTGAAAATTCTTCCGAAAACAACATTTTTTTTACGAAAAATCATTTTATTGAATTTTCAAGCTTATGAATTGATTTCTTGTTTCTTTTACAACATTTTTAACTTAATTAAACCATTAGAGCCATTTGAAATTAGTTTCAACTCATTAACCCATTTCTAGGGTTCTTGAGCTAAAAAACCCATTTCATCATTTCTTGGCATCTAAGCTTCAATTCCTTTGAATTAATGACTATTACATGTTTCTTTCACCTTTTCTAACACATTAGATTAATCAAAACCATATGGACTCTCAAACCCGTGACTTATTGCTCTTGGACCAAAATCATCATTTCTTGATTTTTCAACATGTTCAAGGGTTAGAACATGTTTACTTGATGATTTTGAGCAAGATGGTTTATATGATTTCACTGGAACCATGACCTCTAGAAATATCAGAAATCAAGTGCACGATTCCCGTTCAAGTCTTGGATGAAAAAAGCTTAGAACATAAAGTTCTTACCTTGTTTGCTTGGAAACCCTCAATTCTAACTTCAATTTCTTGCAAAGATTTCCAGAAATCCTTCTCTTCTCCGATGCTCTCTCGCTCTCTCCCGTAGTCTCTAGACCCTCTTCAGATTTTATGATCATTAATGAGATATTTTCTCATTTTTATATTTTCCATATTTACAGTTTTAGTCCTTGAACTTTCAATTCTTGCACTTTGGCCACCAACAATCAAATTTCATTACATATAACTTAGTTTCTTACATTTTTGGTCCAAAAACCAAAATATACTTTCATAATAAATCTTATACATGGGCAAATGACCAAATTACCTCTTTATGGTAAAATGACCAAATTACCCTCTTTTACTAGAATTAACTTTTAAATACTTATCACCATTATTTGGTGTCAAAATTTTATTTCATTACATATTAGCTCCAAAAATCATATTTTCCTTACTTAAAAGTCATTTGGATGTCAAATGACCATTTTGCCCTTTTCACATCATCTTTTTCCAAAATTTTGGTATTTTACCACATTTCTAAGTAATTTATTTTAAAACTTTCAAAATATTTTTGGTCTTTTCTTTACATATTTTCTCGAATATAAATTCGAGATTTTTGGGTCGTTACAACTACCTCCCCCTTATTGGGATTTCGTCCTCGGAATCATCGCACAATTACTAAAAGGGAATCACTTCCCCCTCCTTTTCAAATGTTCTCCGCCAAAGTTGGTTTCTAGTAGGTACTTTCTTTTTACCAACACATAATCATATTATTCATTATTTTATCTTTTAATCTTTTCTTCTTTGGTTGTTTTTGATTCTTTAATCAGCTCTTAGCGGTTCCTGCTTTCAATCCTTTATAGAGGATTAACATAATCTCTTTAAAACTTTATATCTTCCCAGTTAACCAAAATATCATTTTGGTCATTTTATCTATTTTCTCAACCTTTTAGTCATTCATTCATATTTCATACTCTACATTCTAGTTACTTTCTTTTTTTTTTACCTCATTTCATTTATATACACTCTCTTGTAAACTTATTTTACAAAATAGTTTCATACTTCAATACTTTATCATTAATAACAATCTACTTTATAATTCTTCTCATATCTTTACTAAAACATGTGAGATTATACTCACAACATTCTTTACTTATAAAAATTCCAATACCATTAAACATAATTATATATGTTTCGTATTTTTACAAATTTATAAATATACCAAAATCTTTTCCTTGTATAAATTTTTGTCCCTTAATGGACATTTTACTTAAGCAATCTTTCCACCTTCATTTAATACTGCTTATTTATTTTCACCCTTCTTTTCTTCTTAATTCTTTACTCATTCGTTACTTCCTAGACAATCCAATGTTATTTCTTCTTTACAGAAGTTTTACAACATCTTATTTCTCTTACATTTGTTTTTAAATCTTTTACACTTCAGTTTATTCTTCTTTATCTCTCTTTCTCACTACTGACTCATTATCATTTATAAAGGATGTATTTTCCTCCTTCTTGTTACACTTCACATTCTTACTTTTCTGATTGGAACACAACTTGTCGAATCATCATATTGTTCACGAGAATCTACTTATCTCATTCTGAAAGTGTTGAAACGATATACCGCTTTTTATTTTAATAATTAAACATCATTAAATTTCTTTCTATGTATAATACACCATATTTAACCTTATAAACTTGTACAATTTTACTGCTGAAGTTGTTCTATTATTTCAGTCAACTTCCTTCCTAATTCACACTTTTAAGGGAAATCATTTCTATTACATTTTTCAACTTCTTATGTATTCCATATACCCTTCTCATATTATTATTTACGTTTTAGTATTTATTTGCTAATTCTCATTTCTCACATTAATGCTTAGTTTAGCACCTGATCTTCTGTTTACTCTTTCCTCACGATATCTAAATTGTTTACCATGATTGATTCGAAATTTGTTTTTGTTTTTGTTTTTTTTGTTTTTTTTTTCAATTCACTTATGGAACTACATACATGTTGCATACTATAATTCACATTCCCATACTTACTTCACTTTTCATAATATTATTATCTTGTGGTGTATTTATGTTTTACAAACCACATTCATTAACTTCTTGACATATACTTACAAGTTCTTAGTTGCATAATATACATATATATATATATATATATATATATATATATATATATATATATATATATATATATATATATATATATATATATATATATATATATATATATATATATATATATATACTTGGTTCTCTTTTGATTTAAGAACCCAACTAGGTATTTTTAACATTTTCGTCCCATGATGAATTCTTGACATAACCCTCAATCACCATTACCTCTCGTTACTCTTTACTTTTACATCTTTTATCATTTCTGTTATGTGTTATAAGGCTACATGCCTAACACATTATGCTATTCTTTCGTTTAAACTCCACTTCTTTACACTGTATATTTCTTTACAACATTATATATTTCATATACAACTTACTTCTTATGTATCTTTAGGTGATACACAATTGCCATTTATTTTCTCGTTATCTTTCGTTCTTTTGTATTTCGAGGCATTATGCCCAATACATTATTTTACTCTTTTGCTTTATCCCTTATAGTATTCTAATTAGAATACTATTTCATAACCACTTTTATACTTTTGTACATCATATTTATATATCCCAAAACTTACACATACTTTTACATTTATAAACACATATAAACATACATACACTTCTTTGTATTTCATGGCTACTAGCCATGTACTGACCATTTCTCACAATCTTTGGAGACTTTTAGCCATTATTCCCATTCGGAAGTAGTAACTTCTTGTCTATTTATCATAGTTCTTACATTATCTTTAATTCTTCGTCTACTACTTGTTTAAATATTTACTATTTTTCTTTACTTCATATCATTTATGACCTTTAGTCATTTTACTCACATGCTTTTGGTTTTCTTTCCATTATCATACATCATTATACTCTTTCATTACTGGTATTTCTTCTTTTATTTCATTCATTTGGTTGCGGAACTTAATTCCTGGCAACCACTATCTTATCATCATTTGTTTCACCTTTAATTTCTTGCCTAACATTTATTTAGGCATTCAACCTTTATTTTCGATTCACATTCATTTTATCACATTACATTAATACATTTTGCTTAAAATATCATAATCTTTAACAATTTACCATTTATCATTCTTTTAAGGAAAATTTGAAATTTTAATGGTCATGCCTGAGGCACACCACCAGCTTGCATTATACTCTTCTTTACCATTCTTTTATTTTTACAATTCTATGTACTATCAATATACTCTGCTTAAAATTTTCATTCTTCATGTAAGAGTCTTACAACTCCTATATAGGTAATCAATACCCATAATTCCTCTTTAAATTACTCTTATTCCTACTTTCTCTCGCCTTGATAGGCATATATTTTAATATCTTTCAATCTGTCTAAAAATATTAATTATCACATTATTTCTTTTACTTTACCATACTAAGTGGTATATATCCACTGCATTATCTTTTAATACTCATAATTTTTACTGGTTGTTATTACATAGGCATATAATTCCTATGTTTTTCTTACTACTCTCTTCAAAACCTTACCCACCAGAGTACCATAATTCCTTTGCGATTCCACCAGCCTCAATGCATATCCTGTGATTATGATAATACGGGCCCATATTACCATAACCACCTATATATATTGATTCTGCTGTTACTACAAGGTCTCATGGGACACTGGTTCCCTTAACATATAACACCATTATAAGTACATGGTGATCACTACTAGAAATCTTACTACTTTATAAACATAGCATTTAATAAATTTAGACGGTTACGTAAAATATCATATAATTTTCCTAATAGTCATATTTTTGCTCACCTTAAACGTTGGCTTAACACTTCTTAGTGTTATGTATCTACATATTTTAAAAAAAATGCATAATGTCTTAATCATTTAAGACATCATATAGCATACTTTCATAAACTATCATTTCTATAGTATGAGTTTAAGCCTAGGAGTGGAACAAGCCAATCCTAATTCGCTTAAACTATGGCTCTGATACCAACTTGTGACACCCTATTTCTACTGTTTACAAATACTATGGTTTTCTGTATAAATGCTTGAATACAAAAATACAGTTTATCAAAAACCGATTATTTATATATTTAAAACCGTGGGTGTTACAAATCCATACCAAAACTAACCATAGTAAGCAAGAAAAGGATTTAACCTTGCGTCCAAGATAGGAGCTAACTCAAGCTCCACTCCAGCTAAACTTCATCACATTATAGCAATTTATTTTAACCTGGAATACATGGCAAAACATAGAATACGTAAGACAAAAATTGTCTCGTGAGTTACATGAGTTTTAGACTCAAACCTTTAACGTCTTTTTCAATCTTTATATAAAACTTATGATATAAACATCTTTCAAAGTTTTAAAATATTATCATAACATAGCTCTTTATTATTTTCAAAATCATTACATATCATACCATGCATAATTATCTTCTTTCAAAATTTTATAATAGCAACATAATATAACTCTTTACTTCTCAAAAATCATTCTATGACATATTTACGAAAATAACATCGTTCTTACTTTCTTTGACTGGTTTTATAAGCTTGCTGGATTTTTTATACTTAGGGCTTTAATCACTATAAGTGATACCCCAAGTCTCTATGGCTAGAAAGAACGGATCAATCCTCACCATAGAAGTGCTGAGGCGATCTACTTCGCGATGAGGATTTTTCCCCAGTAGACCCCTTACCTAACCCGGGTAGGTTGGAACATAGTTCCCTTACTAACGCTGCTTGCTACAATTACCAGTCATACAAAAACTTGCTGCTTGCTTGAACATTTCTCATAAACATATTACTTGTGGCTAGATGCCAAATACATAACTTTCATTTCACATAAATTATATGTTCAAAACATGTCTTTATAACATTTTAGGCTTAATGCCAAATCATACTTTCCAAACATCTTGTGGCTTTATGCCCTTTCATACTTGAAAACATATAAAATCTGTAACCAAAACATACTTCTTAAACATTTTATGGCTATATGCCTATCTATACTTTCAAACATGTATAACTTGTATTAAACATATACTTTCACATATTTGGTTCATAGACCAAAACATACTTTCACATAATTGGTTCATAGACCAAAACATCACTTCAAATATAACATTATACTTTCACAAACGAGTTAGAGATAATACTCTTGCATATAATTTCACATATAGAAATTTTATAAGAAATCTTGAAAATACTTACTTGCCATGTACCCCAGAATGGGTAAAAATACTGCATGTACTCACTTCATGTATTGCTAGTGGATTGGCTACACGTTCCTTGTATTTATACTCTTTTGTGATTAAATAATCACTTGGCATGAACCTATAATTAACATGTTATACATTAACATTCATGCTAACTGATTCTATAACTCATTAGAGTCCTTATGATACTATCTTGGGTCATAACAGGTCTATAACTTTTAAATGACCAACTTTAGTTAAATCGTATTTTATACGTATTTTACTACAGTACCCTCGGGGGGTCGTATTTCGATTCCGACAATTTTTCATGAAGTTTCACACTATATTGGACCTATGTTTAAAATTTGAGGTCAATCGGACAAGTGTAAGACCAAAACTCAAAATCTATTTGGGCTTGGCAGGAGCCTAATTGAAAAAACTGCATTTTTGCTTCTGACGCGGGATCGCGACCCGATCCTAAGGGGGATCGCGACCCGATCTCGTCTGGTGCGACCAGATGCTCCATTTTTATGCTACAAATTACCATTTTCCCTTATTAAGCCCTTAATTCATGTCTTAATCAATAAGGTTTGTTCCAAGACCAAAACCATTCATTTACTTCAAGTTTTTAACCATAAAAATCATGGATTTCAATTATTTTTCAAACATTCCCGTTTTTGCATTTTTGGTTCAAAAACCGAAATTGTCCAATATTAATCACTTCTACTGACTTATTTCAACAATTTCCACATATGGAACTCATTAAAACCCCTTAGAATTAATTTGATCATTAAAAATTGAATTCTAAGGCTTTTGAACAAAATTCCATTTTTTCAACAATAGCAACATACTTTGATGATTTTTAAGATATGTTCTTAATACTTGACTTAATTAGTTTAGGGTCATATCTAGGCCCTAAATACCAACTTACACTTAGTTTTAAACTTCAAAATCATCAAACCTTCTTTGAAATCTTGAAAATTCTTCCGAAAACAACATTTTTTTACTAAAAATCATTTTATTGAATTTTCAAGCTTATGAATTGATTTCTTGTTTCTTTTACAACATTTTTAACTTAATTAAACCATTAGAGCCATTTGAAATCAGTTTCAACTCATTAACCCATTTCTAGGGTTCTTGAGCTAAAAAACCCATTTCATCATTTCTTGGCATCTAAGCTTCAATTCCTTTGAATTAATGACTATTACATGTTTCTTTCACCTTTTCTAACACATTAGATTAATCAAAACCATCTGGACTCTCAAACCCGTGACTTATTGCTCTTGGACCAAAATCATCATTTCTTGATTTTTCAACATGTTCAAGGGCTAGAACATGTTTACTTGATGATTTTGAGCAAGATGGTTTATATGATTTCACTGGAACCATGACCTCTAGAAATATCAGAAATCAAGTGCACGATTCCCGTTCAAGTCTTGGATGAAATAAGCTTAGAACATGAAGTTCTTACCTTGTTTGCTTGGAAACCCTCAATTCTAACTTCAATTTCTTGCAAAGATTTCCAAAAATCCTTCTCTTCTCCGATGCTCTCTCGCTCTCTCCCGTAGTCTCTAGACCCTCTTCAGATTTTATGATCATTAATGAGATATTTTCTCATTTTTATATTTTCCATATTTACAGTTTTAGTCCTTGAACTTTCATTTCTTGCACTTTGGCCACCAACAATCAAATTTCATTACATATAACTTAGTTTCTTACATTTTTGGTCCAAAAACCAAAATATACTTTCATAATAAATCTTATACATGGGCAAATGACCAAATTACCTCTTTATGGTAAAATGACCAAATTACCCTCTTTTACTAGAATTAACTTTTAAATACTTATCACCATTATTTGGTGTCAAAATTTTATTTCATTACATATTAGCTCCAAAAATCATATTTTCCTTACTTAAAAGTCATTTGGATGTCAAATGACCATTTTGCCCTTCTCTCATCATCTTTTTCCAAAATTTTGGTATTTTACCACATTTCTAAGTAATTTATTTTAAAACTTTCAAAATATTTTTGGTCTTTTCTTTACATATTTTCTCGAATATAAATTCGAGATTTTTGGGTCGTTACAAGTCAACATTCCCTTCTCATACTTTTCAGAAGCAGACACTGCCGAAATCAGTAAATTGTCTATATCTTTAGTCCCATTCATGCCTAGACAAATGACCACGGTCACAAGTAACTCATCATCAAAATCTCAGCAACTCTGTCTTTTAGAAGATACTTCCAAAATCTTGGAAAACTCAGACCAAAAGATAGTTGATGAGAAAATTGAAATAAAGTCGTCCCCAAGCAATATCATCATAAATAAAAATTTTGAAAAAATAAAAATCTGAAACCCTAATGTTGATGACATCTCCAAGATGACTTCTGAACCCTTGTGTTCCGAATCCAAGTCATCCGAAAATACATCTCAACATAGTCTTTCAGAAAATCCAATCACAACGTCGCTCAAAAATCTTAAAGTTAATCATGAAGAGATAGACTCTTTAAGTGATTCTTTATCTGACTCTTCCCCAAGAGAAATTTTTCAAAAAGTAAAAGGAAAGAATCTAACCAGACAAGAAATAAAACCAACTCTAAACAGAAAAGATCTACGATCAGCTCGATCACATGCTCGACTAGAACAGAAGAAATGCTTCTACACTAAGAAGCTATCGGAAGCTAATCAAACTCTCAAGATTCCATGTCATACTCAGAGATCTACTTCTTCCACATCCCGAAAGTATATCCACAAGGTATTACTTCCGACTCCAAAATCAAGCCTATTTAACAATTTCAAGCCATCAGAAAAAAGGATTACAACTCAGAATTTCCAACACTAACAAGAAACTCAAAAATAACTCAACAAGATCCATTCACTTCTAAGCAGCAAGTGAATGAATTCTTGAAACCAAAAATATATTTCTCAAAAATCTTCAAAAGCAACATACAAACGACAACTGTCATCGGAACCAGATCTCAGAACCATCATCGTCCTGATATCACTCCGAAAATTTTAAAACGACAACAAAATAATACTTGTTGCCATTGTTGCAAACACTATTCTAAACCAATTATGGCTAGCACTTCAAAAACATTCAAAAATACAAATATGTACTCCTCAAAACCATTAAAAAGATTTGTTCAAAAATGGATCGTAAAATCTCCTGCCTCAGAATCAAATTCTTCCTCTAAAACAGAAACTCTCACCAAATCTTCCATGCCTACTAAAACAAATGGGACCAAACAAGTTTGGATGCCCAAACTAACTGTTTAACTTTTTAGGCTTTTAGCCCGGAAGAGCAGGATGATGAATGGCTAATTGATAGTGCCTGCTCAATGCACATGACCGGAAGATTGGAGTTTCTAAGGGATTATAGAGAAGTCAATTTTGGAGGATATGTTACATTCGGAAACGACGCAAATGGCATCATCAAAGGCTATGGTGTACTGACAAACGGAAACTTTACCATTCAGAAAGTTGCCTACGTCCTCGGACTAAAACATAATTTGATAAGTGTAGGTCAACTAGTCAGTACTGGTCTCCGAGTTGAATTTGACAATGAATTCAGCTATATTATGACTGGTACCAGAGACAGATGTTTAATCCGATCACCAATACAAATCAATATGTTCCCTGTAGACATCACTATGTTTCCTGGAAAACCAAGACTATGCTTACTAACAAAAGCTCACTCTGAAATCAGTTGGTTATGGCATGGAAAACTAGCTCATCTCAACTTCCGATACATGAATCAGTTGGTAACTGGAGAAATGGTCAGAGGATTGCCACTTCTGCGGTTTGACAACGAAAACTTATGTGCAGCATGCACATTTGGGAAACAAAAGAAGAAATCTCACAAAACAATCTCCGATTCAAATATTACTCGTCCACTAGAACTTATTCATATGGATCTCTGTGGTCCATCAACAGTTGCTAGTATAAATCATAAGAAATATATCCTGGTCATCGTGGACGACTACTCCCGATTCACCTGGGTGTTCTTCTTAAGATTAGAATCAGACACCTACTCAGAACTTATAAACTTTATCACCTCAATCGAACTTAAGATTTAACTTCCTGTAAGAAGAATCAGAAGTGATAATGGAACCGAGTTCAACAACAAGCAAATCGAAGAATTTCTGACATCCAAAGGAATAGAGCATAACTTCTTAGCACCATACACACCACAGCAAAACGGTGTAGTCGAAAGAAGAAACAGAACTCTAGTAGAAGCAGCCCGATCAATGCTGAACTTTGCAAATCTTCCTCTAACCTTCTGGGCAGAAGCAATATCAACTGCATGCTTTGTTCAAAATCGATCCATCATCAACAAGAGACTACAGATGACTCCCTATGAAGCTTTAAACAAGAGAAAACCCAATGTTAAATTCTTTCATATATTTGGCTGCCGATGCTTCATTAAAAACAACAAAGATCACTTGGGAAAATTTGCACCCAAAAGCGATAAAGAAATATTCATGGGATATTCATCAAAATCTGTAGCCTATCGAGTCCTAAACAAAAGAACACGAGTTATAGAAGAAAGGTTTGATATAGAATTCGACGATCAATACCAATGGAGAAAGAAGAATCAAGATATTCTATATGTAATGGAAAATGATGTTCCAGTGGGACATCGACCCATTCATACAGTTGAAATTGATTACGACTTACTCTTTGATCCATTTGAAACAGCAAAAGAAGCCGAAGTAGTCCATTCTCCTGATGCAATTCAGCAAATCATCTCAGCATCAGGACCAACCACTTCCTCAGAACCTACCACATCTGAAAAACAAGCTGATCCTCCGACAAACTCTCCAATAATCGATGGGGAGCCTCAGTTCCCCTCTCCTAGTCATCAAAATCGGAAGGAACCTTTTCACTTAGCAACCTCTGAGGGGGAGTCAAGACTCCCTACACACGTTGATGGGTTTCCTCAATCCGAGGGGGACCATCAACCTTCAGAAGACACTTCATCAGCAGAAATCTTTTCAGAAAATGTTATAGCTCACTCTTCTGATGCTATAATCAATAATTCACCGATCCTTACCCTTGAAACCGATGAAAATACATCAGTCGAAGAATCACAAATTCAAAACACATCTACTGATGACACTGACTTCATCCAAGATATCTCTCCTCCTATTTCCGACCCAGCATCACTTCCACGTTTACACAAATGGACTCGGAGTCATCCTCCGAACCAAATCATCGGAAATCCTTCATCCAAAGTTAAAACAAGATCAAAGAAATCAATTCATGATGAATGTCACTATGCCGCTTTTATCAACAAAATTGAACCTAAGACAGTCCTTGATGCCTTAGATGACGACGATTGGATCAAAACCATGCATGAAGAACAGTCAGAATTCAAAAGAAATAAAGTTTGGGATCTTGTTCCAAGACCCTCCAATCACAGAGTCATAGGTACCAGATGGGTCTTCCGAAATAAACTCGATGACATGGGCAATGTAGTCAGAAATAAAGCCAGATTAGTAGCCAAAGGTTACAGTCAGATCGAAGGACTTGACTATGATGAAACATATGCACCAGTAGCAAGACTAGAAGCCATTCGGATCTTCCTAGCCTATGCCGCACATAAGAACATCATTGTACATCAGATGGATGTTAAAAGTGCATTTCTTCAAGGTGATCTCCAAGAAACAGTATATCTTCAACAGCCTCCTGGCTTTGAAGATCTATCTCGACCCAATCATGTGTATCTCCTGAATAAGGCTGTATATGGTTTAAAACAATCACCAAGAGCTTGGTATGAAACTCTATCAACTTTTCTAGTTTCATCAGGATACAGAAGAGGAGTCATTGATCCAACATTCTTTGTCCGATCCCTTCAAAATCACATCATAATCGTACAAGTTTATGTGGATGATATTATCTTCGAATCAACTAATCAAGCAATGGTCGATGAATTTGCAAAAGTGATGATAGACAAATTTCACATGAGCATGAATCGAGAAATAAACTTCTTCCTAGGCCTTCAAATCAAACAAACAACACGAGGAATTTTCATACATCAAGAAAAATACACAAATGAACTTCTAAAGAAATTTTCTTTTGAAAATTGCTCCACTACCAAGATTTCAATCTCCACAAATCACACACTCTTTGCAGACCCCGAAGGCGAGCCGGTTGATCACAAATTATATCAGGGAATGATAGGTTCTCTACTATACTTAACTGCCAGTAGGCCCGATATTATGTTCTCAACTTGCTTATGTGCGAGATATCAAGCCGCTCCGAAAGCATCTCATTTGTCAGCAGTTAAACAAATTTTCAAATACCTAAAAGGAACTAAAGCCATGGGACTATGGTATCCAATCGGAGATAACTTCAAACTTCAAGCGTTCACGGATTCAGACCATGCTGGATGTAAATTAGATCGGAAAAGCACATCTGGAGGCTGTCAATTCCTTGGTGGAAGGTTAGTCAGTTGGTCCTCTAAGAAACAAAACTGTGTTGCTCTATCATCAGCAGAAGCCGAATATGTTGCTGCATCCACCTTTTGCTCACAAGTGCTCTGGATGAAGACTCAGGTATTAGATTACGGCTACCGATTCCCACAAGTTCTGATTTACTGTGACTCCAAGAGTGCCATTGCTATCTCTCATAATCCTATTCAGCACTCTATGACGAAGCACATCGAGCTTAGGTATCACTTCATCAAGGATCAGATCCTAGAAGGTAACATCGACTAATCTCATTGTCACAACTTCTATACTCTCAGAAGATCTGTCTCAATACACTCACAGCAAAGTTGTCACATCTTTCATTTAAGGGTTACTAACATACAAGATCTTAAGAATAAAGAAAAACATACTTTCATTAAGATTAAAAGAGCTTACAAGATCTGAATCCATTAAGTCAGAAACAAAAACATCTCAAAATCATATGACTTAAGATTCCTTCAAAAACAAAAAAAAAAACAGTCAAAAACATCAAAAACAAAAGATTACAACTTCATCCCCTCCACCCTAGTGCTTGTTGTATTGCCACTTTGGAGGATTACCATAAGTAAAATTCTGTGAGATTCGAATAGACAACTCACAAACTCTCACACTTTTCCCACTCAACAAAACCACATCATATACATCATCACCAACCACATCGTCAACCACACCACTCCACCAACCCTGTCGATCCCACACATCGACATAATCTCCCACCTTGTAATCAACTATCACAGTCGGAGGAATAGGGCGAAGCAGACCATACTTCACTCTCACAATCATCATCTTCCTCGTAGTATTATCTGGAAGACATCTTAGCTGCACCTCACACCGTCTTTTCCAAGTTTTTGTAATTACCCCCTCATAAAATCCACCAGCAAAATCTCCAGTTGTCAACTTCACCTCTACCTCATCGAAACATTTGAAGAAGAAAAGAGCCATGATTGAAAGCAAGAAAAGAGAAGCTAATTTACGTATTAAGTTTGCGTGGTTAAACAATTGGACGAAAACCCCTTTTTATAACCAACCAACATGCCCATTCGGTTACCCTAATTCATTTACTTAGAGGTCATAATGACCCTAGTGGGCAGTTAATGCACCCATCAAATCAGCATCATGGCCAAGGCGGTTGATAAGACTGTTTGGCGACTTAAGCAGTGTAATGGATAAAACCATCCTTCACCCCATGCTGATTTTCGAGAACTGACACATTCACCTAACCCTCTTTCTACACATTTCTACTCTTATTTCTTCACAAAACGACAGAAATCCATTTTCTCTCTGATAACTTTCTTCTGATTAACAAATATTCCGATAATTAAGTCCAACAAAAATATCAACTCATAACAAAGTTCAGTTTCATTCATAAAGGCTTACATATTCTGCTAAAAGAAAAGATACAATCATATCCAGAAACACACAAATCAAACTTTCAAACACAAAACGCATTCTACCCACAAAACAACTAATTTTCCCTTTCTTCTACCTCTCTTCATCAGAGTTTATAGTACTGCCACATCGGAGTCTCTCCGACATGGTACCTTTGATGAATCCTTAGTTCGGACTCATCTACAAACAACTTAGTTCCATCCACCAACACCACATGGAACTGGTTGAATGGTTTCTTCCTTGAAATAGCAGCTGGCCACCATCCACGACGATACCATACCTCCACGAAGTCATATTGCTTAAACTCCACCAAAACCCTTGGAGGCACCGGCTGAAGATACGCAAAATTGACATGTACACTCAACGGACCACCAGTAGATCCATCAGTCAAAGTTGTCATCTTTACTTCATATTGATTGTTCCATACAGACTTGATCACACCACCATAAACAGCACCTGCAAACTCCCCATCTTGCATCCTCACTTCAACCTTCTCATCTCGACTAAATGGACGTCTCCCTGACATACCTAACATCTAACCCCCTTTCGAATGACTTCCATGTTCATCTCAAACCTTCTTTTATAATCACCCAAACTTCCTCATCTCACTACACATCATCACTTCGAGATTAACAACATAGAGATTGATACATGATTTGACTAATTGTTACAGACACACAACACCATTACCCCTCTTTACAGCACTGACGTGACAACTCTACAGTTATCTTTTCCACGTCCTCTCGGAACTTCATATTCAGACGCTCAATCTTCCTCTGACTCTGGCTCTTCAAGACACAATCAGAACCCTCTTGTACATACTACTTTTGATACCTTTTAATCAGAAATACCAACGTCTCCGAAAAGTAATTCGACTCAGAACTTCAAACTCCTTTCTCTGATTCCATAGCTCTAATCTATCAGAATTCTCTCTCATCCTTGAACAAGTCAGAACTCTCATCCGTACTCACGACATCTCGTCACGACACATTTAATAGTGGAATAAAAATTAAATACGAAATACATTTATTTCCCAATTATTAAAATCCACACGATCCATTTTTCTCCAATGGATATTCTCTCTGTCACACATGTCCGTCCTTTAATGGACCATCCTCTTTCATCATTTCCTTGCATTAAATGTCAAGCATATCATTTTTGACACAACTGTTCACACGTCCCTTCTATTTCGCAAACCGGCGGTTCATTTCACTTTTTCGAAATATTATAACCGTTCCTTTCCTTTTGATCTCTCATACTCTTCATATAAACCCCCTTTCTCCTTAATCCTCTCTCACCGCCGTCTACAATCCTTAACCCTAAAATCTCAAAACTTCTCCCTCCGGTCAATCCTTAAATCTCCTGAATGGCTTCCCATTCCAGAACCGATACCGACACTATCAATATCGCCATATCTAATCTTTAACTTTCAGACGATCTCAAAGCCTACAAGCCGCACCTGCAAGTTATAATTCACGTACTCTCGAGACACACACTGGCAAAAGCTTTCTTTCATCCCCCTCCCTCCATTCCACTCTCTCTTTTTACACGAAGTAGTTTCCTCCGCCACAAAATGAGACAGCGGTTATGCCATCGCCCTGCACAATGATCACCGTGTCGTCCTCGACAAGAAAACCTTCGCGCAAGCCCTAAACCTCCCCTACCATACCTCCACCTTTGACCAACCAACCGATGGTGATCTTAAATCTATGATCTACAACATGGGTTATATGTATGACTTGCCAAAACTCTTTCATATGTCTAAAGGACACATCTCCCCCTTATGGCAATGTCTCATACACTACATCATTAAGTGCTTAACCGGCAAAATGGGTGGTACAGACCAATTGAACAAACGTCTTATGACCCTTCTTTGGAGCCTCTACTCCGGTCGAAAAGTCGATTACGCCGGAATACTGTTTGATGACTTCATCAATTATGTACCTTCCTCATTAAAACCCACAGGTCAAATTCACTCTGCACATTTTTGGGCTATATGCATCGAGCACATATATCAGAGTCTTGACCTTGCCTTTCCTGATCCAAGATCAGCAGACGACAAACTGGTCATGATTAAGGCTAAACCATACACTGCCAAAACAGACCCCATATTCGGAAAAATAAGAAGACTACTAAAAGCACTCCTGAATTTGGTGGATCCAGCACACCCTGCCGTCATCTCTCACATTACTTCTACTGAAGGAGTCGATGCTTATCCTCCTCACTCACTTAAACGATGTGAGGCCCCTAAGAAACTTAAGAAGAAAGCTTCTGAATATTCGCCATCCAAGCAACCACCGAAAAAGAAGCAACGAAAAGTCAAAACGGTATCTCTCTCTTTCTTTGAATCAGACACATCTTACTTCTGATAATGTTCCCCCCTTTTCCCCATTTTTCTTTACCCTTTCTGAACTTCCCCTTCTCTTCAGTCAGAAGACTCTATCCTCTGACAACCCCTCTTTCTAAACTTCCCTTTCTGAATCTTTTCTCCTCCTTTTCACTTCTCCGAACATTTCTACTTCTGATACCCCCTTTTTTTTTCTCCCTCTCTATATTTTCTCATCTTCCCGATTTATCGTCTTCTCTAATCATTCAGCAGTCTCATAATTCATTTCTAGGATAATATGATAAAACCAACAATTAGTATCACAACTTGATTATTTAAAACTCACTTCATGATTTCAATTAAGCACCTCATCTATACATCATACTGTGCACTCGAAACATTTGTGATTATATCAGGTATGACTTCTATCCAGTATACATGTTCAATATCTAACTTACGTTCTTTATTGTTAGACTTCTGAACCATCCTCAAAAGATTCCGAGTCAAAACATTTGGAGGAAAGACAGAACTCTCCAGACTCGGAAGATACTCCGGATAACACAGTCATGGAAGTAGACCAAAATCAACCCCCACCTTCCCCACCTAAAAAGACTTCTCCAAACCCCACACAGACTCTCCACACTGATCTCCTTCCAAACCTCACTCAACCTCCTCCTGATGCATCTAAATATTCTAAATGGAAATTCAAACAAGCAGTACGAGACCAACAAGTACTGGTTGAACGTCTTCGCGATCAATTCGAATATAAACAAAAGGAACTTCAAACTCTGTTCGTCTTTGGTCCCCCATCTGACAAAGACTCTGACTATGTCAAGGCAGAAAGAATTCGCATCAATGCCCTCATTCAACAACTTGATTCCCTCCTCCACTCATCACTTGAGCCACTGGTAGATTCCTCATTCTACCTCTTTGACACTACCGAAACTGACTGGTCCAACATTGCATCCACAATAATCCCTCTCACATGGGACAAATTCTGTGTTCAAGAACTTCAGAAAGAGCAACAACGAAAGCAAACATTGGACCAACCTACTTAGTCCGACTCTCGCGTCCTAATCTCTGAGACTCAATCTATTCCAATCAGCACACCAATCTTTGGTGCTGATCAAGAGGTGGATAAACCTTCCTCGTTGCAAATGCATCTGATCGATCTAAGGGACAACAATTCCTCCTCAGACAAAGCTGCCAAAGCACCTCAGCCTCCATCCGTCAACTCCTTACTTAAGGATGATTCTCTTCATCAGAAAGTTGATGCTCTGACAGCACTCCTGATAGACTTCAAGTCCTCACAACATCAGGAGCCCTTGATCAAAGAGATCGCTGAACTCAAGGAAAGGATTGCTGCTTTAGAGAAGAAAGATACAGAAATTCTTCTCACTTGCGACACTAATGCTGAAAATATCATCAATGATGGACTCGCAAACCTAGATGCTCAACGCGAAACCGATGCAGCAAACATGATGAAGACCGCACAGAAGATGCTGACCGATGTTGAAAAATGCCAACAACAAGTCCCTGAGCTCCTGACAAATGTGGAACTCAAACTCAAGGAAGCCATGGACCATTTTGCCAAGTACCTAAATGGCGTTCTGGCTGAAAACTTCTATTCGAAGAACCAACACTGTTCTTCTTCAGATGGTTACTCAAACCATGCAGAACATTACCGGCACTATGTCAGGTCCCATTGAACAAATCAAACTCTGCACCAAGCTAAATATGGAAGTAATGGAGGCTCTCCAGACCATGTACGATACGCCACTTCCTGATTGCATCAAGCAGGAAGTCACCAAAGTCTCCGACAAGATTGACTGCATATTGGCTCGCCTACCTGTAACCCCTTCCGTTCCTACAGGAGCCCCAGGAGGGAGAAAGACAAATGACGAAGTAGAACCCGACCAACCAACTGCCATGTTAATAGATTCTGCTGCTGGTCTAAGTTGAACAAAAGACGAAAATCAGAACAAGTAACCAGAAAACGTCCAATCTCCTGAATCAGAACATATCAAATCTCCTACTCCGAAATCTCCAACTCCGAAATCTCCTCCGAAATCTCCTACTCCGAAATCTCCAACTCCGAAATCCCCTCCTCCGAAATCCCCAACTCCAATCCCCTCATCTCAGAAATCACCTCATCAGAAATCCAATCATTCAAACGACGAAATCTTTGTGTACTCACCAATCAAGGATTCTGATCCACCAGTGATCAAAGAAAGAAAATCAAAATTCTTTAATGATCAAGCCAATGAACATGCTAAAGAATTCAGCAACGAGTCGGAACATGATCAATATCAAGCTGATCCAATTGGTCCCAGCAATTCCATCTACTCAAACACCAATTATCGACTAATAACCGACTCAGATTTTCAACCCTTCAAATCATACAATCCTTCCCCATCAAAAGAATACAACTGGGATCTTCCTCTGGCCTCCAACGCAGAAAGATATAAGTATACTCTGAACCTCTCAGCAGTTTCAGGACCTTTCAAAGATCTAGCTGCCTACGATAGAAACTTGCAATTCTTCAAGAGATGGACCAAACCTCAAGAAGAAACTTGGTCAAATGAAGTCGTAACTGCAGTCCGAAGCATCAAAAGGAAACATTTTCAGAAAGCAGAATTCCTTGAATTTGAGCTTGTCAGAAATGGTGATTACAACAACACATCTTGGATAACAGAAGCCGACTTCAGAAATATGAACCCAGCTGACATTTTCTCGATAACCATGAAGCTGTCTCATAAAGAAGATCAAGTCTCCAGAGAAGCTTACGTTGCAGCGAGAAGATTTCTACATCGTTTAGTAGAGGAATTCTGCTACAATGATGCAGAAATGTACAAAATCATCAAAGATCATCCGGAACCGCAAATCATACCAAAACTTGACTTGTCTATGCCAGACAACAGATCTAACTGGAAGAAAGGTGCCACATTCGATCCAGAACTTGGCCTAGTGTACAAGAATGAAAAAGAATTTCTTTTTCTTCGTGCTGACCAACTCAGAAGAGTTACCAATAGTATGCTAGACAAGTACATCATAGCTGTGGAAAGATCAAAATCCTCTGACCCAGAAGCCAAGAAAGAACTCCTCATCAGAATGAAGTGGCTTCTGGAAGTCAGAAAATTTTGGAGGTTTGCTGTAAAACAAGGATACTGGATCAACGATACTGAATCAAACCCCTCGTTTGGTCACCGAAGGGGGAATTGTTAGTGCTAATTATCGTTGACCAACTCGTAGTTTGATAAGTTTTGGAGTTGTATGATCAAACTTTCTATATTGATGGAATGAACTTATTTTCACTTGAATGCTTTTAAGTAATGAACAATATTTTATTATATATGTTGCCTCTGATAATCTGTACTCTGATTACCTGTCTCTATCTGAAATTCAGTATTGAATTTCGGACTGCGTCCTTTCGGAGAAACTCAGTAACTTCACTCAGAAGACTAAGCTCAGAAGATCATACTCAGAACCAAGTCAGAAAGTCAGAACATGCATAACTATTTCCAGATACACTCTGATAACATCAGCCAGGACTCCGAAATCCACTCAGGATTTCGGACTGTCAACATAAATATATCACTGGAAATATCACACTTAAGCATTCAACAAAGAAGACTGAAGACCAAAGAATATCTAAGAGATAAGGCAAAGGATAAGCACGTGAACTTATAGGTTATGATTAGACTAGATCAAGCGTGGTCATCTAGAAGCATGTCTATTGTACTTTAGAGCATTATTAAATTATAGACAAGCCTCCCTAGTCTGACATTGTATTATAATAATAGATTTACCTTTCTTATCTGACTGAAGAGAGACGTGTTGTCTCCTCTTCAGTCCATAGGTTATTACCAGAAGGTCCTTCCTTAGTCTATAAAAGGGAGACCAAGTTCATCTTCAGTCCTCTTGGTTTTGAGAGACTTTATGTAATACTTTCTCTTATTAATATACTCTTTCATTCCATCAACTCTTGTGTTATCATCTGCATTTCTCATCTCTCTCTCATTTCTAATTCTCTTACTTTAAGTCTTTATATTTCCAAGTTACTTAAATGTCTATCTTTACTGTTTACTGTTGAGCTATTAAGATCTATTCTAAGTATTAACTCCTATTTATAATTCCGCATCCATCTCAAGTCTTCGGACTTGTCCCTCTCCGAAACTCATATTTTCGGACTCTTAATTTCCGCAATCTTTTATTCCGCACTTACTTAGAATATTTTGCGAGAACAGCCAGTTATTCAACTATTGAATAAATGCCAAACCAGTCCCTGCACCTTTTAATTAATTAATTTAATCTCTAAATTAAATCCAATTAATTCTAGATTAAATATCAATTAATTAATATAGTTTCTAATTAATATATTAACACTTAAATATATTAATAAACCATATATTTATTTTCTATTGATTTATTATACAATTAATAAATCAACTATTCTCTCTACTGAACTATATATCTATCCTCCATCTACGAGGGCAACCCAAATGGACTTTGGTTTTATTCATAAGATAAATACAATTATAAGTCATGGCTTAGACACCTAATCCAACAGTCTCCCACTTGGTTAAGTGATCTGATGCTCCTCCGTCCAATAGGATATTTTCAGACTCAAGACATGGACTAACATCAATCTTGGTCTGACACTCTGTTTCTCGATTTCTGATTTGCATATGACTTTGGAGACTACTAATTGAACACATCAATTTAGTCCTGGTTGGCCAACACTTTCAGTCAACTTCAAAATCATCAAGAGGCCTACAGATATCTGTTTTCCATCGGGTCATGGGACGGATAAGTTTCGACTCATATGTCCATAACTTTTACAGGTCCAAATACATACAACAATGCGTTTTATAGCACCGAGTTACTGGTGCGATTTCGTATTGTCAATAGGCACTTGTATCGCAAATAACAGATCATATCTCTCCACTTAAAGATCACCGGATGTTATCGTCTTAACATTGCTCGTGATATAATCCATGAAGCAATCTGTTAAGCGCGGGTTTATCCAATACTCAAATCTCTATTTTCTAAGTACTCATGAACGTTGCAGCAGTCTTACTGCAATGTCTAACTCTTTAGACAGTCTGCAACCAATTCATGACAGTCTTAGTTCATACTTACTTACTAACAGTATGATCGACTGTGGAGTTTTAAATAATCTAATTATTAAGGAAGTTAAACATGCAAATATAGAAACACAGAAATAAACAATTGACAAAGGCAGTAACAATACTCATTTATAAATCTCTATTATAAAATCACCGAGTCAATTACATTTATACTGTTACAAGTTTCTAATCTATCTAATTACTAAAACTAATATCATCCTTCAATCCAATGCTCGGAGCATGCTGATTGTGCTTGATCTTATTCAGAGCCTTAGTCAAAGGATCTGCAGGATTGTCCTCAGATGATACTCGCTTAACCAGTAAGTGCCCTTCTTCTACTTGATGTCGAATGTAGTGGTATTTTCTTTCGATATGCCTGGACTTTCCATGGTCTCGTGGTTCCTTTGCCAAGGCGACCGCTCTTTCATTATCGCAGAAAAGTTCCACAGGCTCCTGAATGCTCGGGACCACTCCAAGGTACCCGATGAAATTCTTCAGCCAAGCCTCTTTAGACGCTTCACTCGCTGCGATGTACTCTGATTCGCACGTTGAATCAGCCACCGTTTCCTGCTTGGAACTTTTCCAAGTGACCGCTCCATCGTTCAAAAGAAATACCCAGCCCGACTGGGACCGTCCACTGTCCCTATCTGTCTGGAAACTGGCATCTGTATATCCACGCACTTTTAACTCATCACTGCCACCAAGGACTAATACCATATTCTTTGTCCTTCGCAGATACTTGAGTATGTTCTTGACTGCAATCCAATGTGCTTTTCCAGGATTACCCTAAAACCGACTAACCATGCTCAGTGCATAGGATACGTCGGGTCGAGTACATGTCATAGCATACATGATCGACCCTACTGCCGAAGCATTAGGTACCCAACTCACCTCATCGGTACTCGGACTTTGAGTCTTACTCAATTTAACACCACTTAGGATTGGTAACTCTCCCCTTTTGGAATTTTCCATGTTAAATCTTTTTAACACCTTTTCCAAATATGTACACCGGCTTAGGCCTATCAATTTTCTCTTTCTATCTCTAAGTATTCTTATCCCGAGAATATAAGCAGCTTCCCCTAGGTCTTTTATGGTGAAACACTTCCCGAGCCAAGCCTTAACATTTTGCAAGGTCGGAATGTCGTTTTCCATGAGCAGTATATCGTCAACATACAGCACCAGAAGTGACTATACTCCCACTAGCCTTGACATATACACAGGACTCACCTTCACTCCTAGAGAAGCCAAACTCTTTGACTTTCTCATGGAAGCAAAGATTCCAACTGCGAGATGCTTGCTTCAACCCGTAGAATGATCTTTCAAGCTTACATACTTTATCAGGGTGCTTTGTGTCTACAAAACCTTCTGGCTGACTCATGTAAAATCTTCAGTCAGTTTCCCGTTAAGGAAAGCGGTTTTGACATCCATCTGCCAGATTTCATAATCATGAAACGCAGCTATGGCAAGCATTATCCTGATTGACTTAATCTTGGCTACTGGTGAAAAGGTTTCATCATAGTCAACCCCCGGGATTTGAGTGAATCCCTTCGCAACCAGCCGAGCTTTATAAGTATGCACTTTTCCATCCATGTCGGTCTTCTTTTTGAAGATCCACTTGCATCCGACTGTCTTTCGACCCGGTACATTGTCAACCAAGTTCCAAACTTGATTGTCATACATGGACTTTATCTCGCTGTCCATTGCCTCTTTCCATTTTGCAGACTCGGGGCCTGCCACTGCTTCACGGTAGTTAGCTGGCTCATCCAAATTAGTCAATGTACGATCACTGACTAACGTGTCTCCGTCCGAACTAATATGGAAACCATAGAACTCGGGCGGCAGGCTAACTCTACCTGAACGCCTAAGGGGCAACGAAATGTCGGTGGGTCCAACAGGAACTTCTTCCTCATGTTGGTTGCTAGTTTCTTCCAAGGTTGTTTCATCGGGCGTATCCTGAATTTCTTCGAGATCGATCGTACTCCCACTGTCCTCTTTGTATATGAGTTCTCTCTCTCGAAAGAACCCCCGTCTTGCTACAAAGACCACGTCCTCGCTCGGTCTGTAGAACAAGTATCCAAAAGACTGTTTCGGGTATCCGATGAAGTAACACCTCTCACTTTTCTGCGAGCTTATCTGAAGTATCTCGTCTCACGAATGCTTCACAGCCCCAGACTTTGATGTGTGCCAACGAGGGAACTTTCCCCGTCCACATCTCGTGCGGTGTTTTAGCAACCTTCTTGGTTGAGACAAGATTTAGGATATGGGCGGCAGTCTCTAAGGCATACCCCCAAAAATGGATTTGAAGTGAGGCTCGACTCATCATGGAACGAACCATGTCCAACAAGGTTCGGTTTCGTCTCTCTGCAACACCATTCAGCTGAGGTGTTCTTGGAGGTGACAACTGTGAAACAATTCCACATTCCTTGAGGTAATCGAGAAACTCGATACTAAGATACTCACCGCCTCTGTCGGATCTAAGCATCTTTATCTTTCTGCCCAATTGATTTTCCGCTTCATTCTTAAACTCTTTAAACTTTTCAGAGGTGTCCGACTTATTCTTGATTAAGTAGACATACCCATATCTACTAAAATCGTCGGTAAAGGTCACGTAGAACCGCGTGCCATCTTTAGTGGTTGTTCTGAAGGGACCACACACATCTGTGTGTATGATGTCCAACAGACCTTCACCTCTTTCAAAGGAACCTATGAATGGTGATTTTGTCATCTTGCCAAGTAAGCAAGATTCGCATACATCATCCGACCCGAGGTCGAATGATTCCAACACTCCATCATTTTGGAGTTGGGCGATGCGTTTCTTGTTTATATGGCCAAGGCGACAATGCCACAAACATGCCTTTTCTACACCGCTTGAAGCATCAATAGTTAAAACATTTTTACCATAATTGTCAACACACATAATAGATTCATACACTCCATCACAAGGCATAGCATTAAATATAAAAACATCATTTTTGAAAACCGAAATTGAACCATTCAATTTATTAAATTCATAGTAAAAACCTTGTCTGAACAATGCATGAAATGAAATTATGTTCTTTGCCATATCAGGAGCATAACAACAATTATGTAATTCTAATCTAACTCCACTACTCAGCATCAGTCCATAAACACCGATCTTGGTAACAGGTGACGTTCGCCTGTTGCCCATGACCAGGTTCAGTCTGCCATGCTCCAGTTCCCTACTTTTCTCTAGGCCCTGTAAATCAGAATAGATATGAAAACCACATCCTGTATCAAGGACCCATGAACAGGAAGAAGATGAGTTATTAGATATAGAATATGTACCTGCCTGTGACGGTTTCACTTTACCGTCCTTGAAATCCTGCAGATACGTTGGGCAGCTCCTCTTCCAATGACCCTTCTACTTGCAGTAAAAGCAGTCGGCCTCTTTGGGGTTCCGAATATGTGGAATTCCGGAAGACTTACCTTTCGGGGCACCGCTAGATGACCCTACGTGAGTCTTTTCCCTCCAGTTCTGCTTAGGAGGGCCTTTCCGTTTCCTTCCCTTTCCGGAGCCAATAGACAGGACAGGCGGGTTGACAGGGAGCACAACTTTTCCCTTCATCCCGTCCTCGGCCGTACGAAGCATGCGGTGTAACTCAGCTAGATTTGCCTGGTTGTTGTTAAAATGATACGCCAGTGTGAACTGGTCATAAGAACTGGGTAATGAGTTTAGCACTATGTCAACTGCTAAATCCTCATGAACCGGCATTTCCAGCTTTCTAAGCCTTTCCACGTAACCATGCATCCTCTGCACATGTGCACAGATGGACTCGCCCTCCTTGGGCTTGCTGTTAGTGAAAGCTTTTACAATCTCACGCCTTTCGATGCGCTCTTGCTTACGGAACCTTTCTGCGACCTTTTTGTGCATCTCGTAAGGCTAATAGTCCTCATAGATACGCTGCAGTTCAGGGTTCATAGTAGTGATCATGATGCAGGCCACTTTGGTTGCATCATCAGAGTGTTTAGTGTACGCAGCGATTTCCTTGGGAGTAGCGGTTTCAATGTCTACATCAACAAGCTCGGTTTCTAGAACATACTCTTTATGTTCAAACCTTAGAGCTATTTTGATGTTGCGAATCCAGTCATTATAGTTAGTGCCGTCCAACGTCACCTTTGAGCATAATGACAGAATCGAGGTGACACTACCGGGATTTGAGTGGGGAACGGATTGGTCAGAAGACATCTGAACAAGAAGAAGGTAGTTTTAATTAGATAGAATAATAATAATAATAATCCTTATATTCACCCAAGAACAAATATAAGGATAGGATCCTACAATGACAAACTCCAATACCAAAAAGGGATGCCGTAATCTATATTGCAAATTTTATAAGGTAGGCGAATGACAATTCAGCCAATTCCACCGCGGAAACATAATCATATTATAATGGAATTCCTAGTTTCTTTGAGATTTACCGAACTGTTCGATAGCATGTTTTAATCTCGGGAATGCCCCGCTGTTTGTGACTGCGATACCGAGGATCACAAACCGGGTGTGAATAACCATGCAAATTGCTTGGTACTTTTGAAGTCAATTGTCATCTCTAATTAACGTGCCGGTAAACCACACACGCTCCGTTAATAATGACAAAATCAAGAAACCCATTGCGACTCTTTGCGGACCCCAGTTGGTGTGCCGGTAAACCACACACGCTCCACCAACGTTCCACAAAGTGCAATGTGCAATTTCATGGATTAGCACCAATTCACATTTTTATAACTTAAAGTAACTAGATTGGGATTTGTTTTAGGGTTCTAGTACTTTTAATTATAGCATTATACTTTTAAGAGTCTTAGCGGTTCTATCATACCCGTTCGGCTAACGACACTCGACTGACCAGGAGAGCGGTGGGTAAGAGTAGATACCCATTAGACTAACATTTTATAGTCAGTCGCCTTATACCCTCTTTATAGGACAGTTTTGTGAATGAGGCTTACTAGCGGTAGACTAACCAATTTTCTTATATATATTAAATTAACTTTTAATCATAAATATATATAAGATATATTTTAATCTCATTAAAATATTTTATAATTAATTTTATATTAATTTTCGCAAATTATTACTAATTTTTTGAAAATTTTAATTAATTCTTTAAACTGATTTAATTGGTCTTTTAATTAATAAATTAATTAAACTAATTAAATCTAGGTTACAGATTACCAAATTAATCAAATTAATTAATCTGTATTGGTCCATGATTCTCAAAAAATACAAGCCAAGCAAGAAGGGTTCAAGTTATTTTAATTGATCTTGTTACCAAAAATAACAACACATAAATATGGCAAGCAAATCAAGCAATCAAGGGGGACCAAAGAGGGTGGCGGCTAGGGTTAGGAAACCCTAGCCTTGGCATCGATTTTAGGCCATCTCCATGGGATTATTTTTGCAGAAACACCCAAGGCACAAACAGTTCAAATCAATTCACAAGAAAACAAGCTAGCTCTGATACCACTGAAGGGTTTCTATGCAATCAATGAACATAAAAATTCCTATGGTTCACATGCAACCCTAATATTGATCTATGTTTTCTTCTATGAAGATTAGAACTAAAAACCTAAAGGATACAATTCAATTGTAAAGAAGAATTAAGAAAACCAACCTGTGATCTTATGATCCTTCAAGCAGCAGCAAAAGTATCCTGCCTCAAATGCAAGTCACACCCAGGTGATGGAAGAATCAGTCCAGCAGAGTAACACAGAGAGAGATATGGCGTGAATATGAGGTGCCAGGGGGTTCCTTTTATAGCCTCCTAGGGTTACACCTGAAACCCTAAGGAGCCTCCAACTGGACAAGGCTTTTGACCACTTGGACCAGGCTTACCAAAACCCTAATTAGGGTTTCGCCAAACCCTGGAGGAGCCTCCAGGGTGGCGCCATTTTGGTCCCTGGTTTTACCTGGGCATTTATTCAACTATTGAATAAATGCCAAACCAGTCCCTGCACCTTTTAATTAATTAATTTAATCTCTAAATTAAATCTTGTTAATTCTAGATTAAATCTCAATTAATTAATATAGTTTCTAATTAATATATTTACACTTAAATATATTAATAAACCATATATTTATTTTCTATTGATTTATTATACAATTAATAAATCAACTATTCTCTCTACTGAACTATATATCTATCCTCCATCTATGAGGGCAACCCAATGGACTTTTCTTTTATTCATAAGATAAATACAATTATAAGTCATGGCTTAGACACCTAATCCAACAGTTTACCATTTTATATTGTTATTTTTTTCCTTTCTTTTTCAGGTTGATCAAAGTCAAAGCAAAGGAAACATATTTCATTCATCAAGAAGATCTTACAAAACAAAAGATGAAATACATATACTTCCTAAAGCTTATAGTACTGCCACATGGGAGGGTTACCAAGATGGTACATCTGATGGATTCGCAGCTCACTTTTGTCAACGAAAAGCTGCGTTCCATTCACCAACCTCACATGAAACTGGTTATGTGAAGTTGCCCTAAAGATCGCTGCAGGACACAATCCTCGACGGTACCAAACCTCCACTAGATCGAACTGTTTGAACTCCACCAAAACTCTTGGTGGAACTGGCTGCAACGCTGCAAACCCCACGTGAACCACCTTTGGTCCACCAGTTTCTCCATCAGTGAGGGAGGTTAACCTAATCTCATACCTCTGGGACCAGACACCGATGATCACGTCGCGATATGTGCCCCTACTGAAGTCACCCTCTGAAAGCCTTACTTCAACTTTATCAAAGCGCATGAACGGACTATCAACCATTTTTTTGTGGTTGGTGGTTGTGTATTTTGTTGTGTGTGTTTTAAACTTCTCAGTTACTTTTCCTTTTATAAGTAGGTCCAGACCTCTTGAGCTTCCCAATTTTGGAGACGTTTTAATTTCTTTGCAGTAATTATGGTTTAACAGGCCTTAAATGCACTCATCAAAGCTAAATCCTATCAGAGATCTTCGATTAGACAGGGTTTTACATCCGCCTGCACACTAATACTCTCTGCAGGGTATTTGCCACCTGTACCGGCGATTACGGCTCTATAATCATTACAAGGAATTGATGTTTTTATTTTTTTATTTCTTTTTCTCTGAAATATACAAAAATATTTTTTTTCTCTTCAGAATGCAACTGTGTATTGACGGAAAATTTCTTTTTATATCTTCTTGTACCAACTATGTGGTCCGATGATTATCGAAATTAACACCACTTTCGGTATATGACTACAACAATTCTAGTCAAAGATCGCTAATCATTGTCACCATGATTAGCTATGAGACTCCCAACCATTCTTAACCTATCTCTAAATTCTCCATCACAATCAATTCCATGTAAACGTAACCTTTATGAAGATTCTCAACATTACCACTGAGAGTTGATGGTTACATACAACTGTATTTTTGATCTTGGAATTGTTATCACCCCACTTCCAAGTGAAATCCAAAATTCCGAACTGTAAGAACCCGCGAAAAAGTCAAAAAGGGTAAAACCGTCTTTTGTCACGTTGCACGACTATTATGTGTAATAATATGTATTTGTGAAATTATAATGTAAGAAATAAAAGTTTATGAGAAATTTGAAGTTTTGCCGCATGAATAGTGAAACGTAACCAAAAAGGGCAAAATGGTCATTTATCATGGAAATGACCAAATTGTCAAGAAAATGTTAAAGTTAGAAGTTAATGGAACTTTGGATACAAAGTTATGGGTCTTAGGACCATTTTTGAATGAAAGTTGAGATTTAAGGGACCAAAATGCAAAGTTTTCATAATTAATAAATATATATATATTATATGAGAGATATTTCCACCATTTGAGAACCTCTCCAGAAGACTCGAGAGATAGCAGGTGAGAGCAAAGGAGAAGAAGGAGTTCAAGGATTTTTTTCAAGGAATTGGAGCTAGAATTGAAGTTCCAAACATCTAAGGTAAGATTTTCCTAGTTCTAACCTAGGTTTTTGGGTGTGTTCTTGATTTGATTCTTGAGTGGAATTGAAACTGAAATTTCAGTTAAGAATCATCTGGTTTAAGTGGCTAATGCTTCCAATAAGCCATTAGTTAAGAACTTAACTCAAGAACATGAAAGTAGATTGCTATTTTTGAAAGTTTGCAATTTTGATCAAGAACTTTAATTCCTGCAATTGATCTATTGAAGTGTTTTAAATGGCTTAAAATGTGTTATTAGTCAAGTGTTTTAGTCCTAGAACAAACCCCAGGTGATTAAGACATGGAATAAGAGCTTAATGCCCCAAAACTGCCTGCTACAGTGCACAAATCGCGACTGATAAGGAGTCTGCCCAGGCGTTCAGCGCGGCGCGCCCAGGATCCAGGCACGGCGCGCCAAGGCGCGGTCTCTTGGCGCGGCGCGCTTTCGGACAAGGACCAAAAATGTTAGAATTTTCAAATAACTCAAACGCTAGAAACCATAGCTAGACATGTCTGATTGACCTAAATTTCAGCCATAACCCTAACATGGTATAAGAACATGTCGGGAATGGTCAAATCCGTAATCCGACCTTGCGGAAAAGCTACTGTAGCGGCAGAGGCCAAAAGTACTATTCATGTTAAAAACTTGATTTTGGAATTTGGGCTAGACTTGTCCAATGAACCCCAAATTTGAAACACAAGTCTATTATAATTATAGTCTAAGATTTCATGCAAAAGAGTCGGAACTAAAATACGACCCCTCGAGGGTACTGTAGCAATATACACGTATTTCGGAGAAAAGTTATAAAATGAGTTTATTAATGGTTATACATTTGTTATAACCTATAGTTGAGACGTATGAGACATTAGAACTATAAAGTTAATTATATTATGTATATATATATATAATACATGTATAGGTGGTGCTTCAAACGTTGTGAAGCACGGAAAAGGAAAAGGAATACGAGAAGCTTAGAGACTTGTAACAACGTCAAGGTGAGTTTTATGAGGATTTCTATAGTACATAGCAAAATGTTATTTTCTGAAAAGTAAGATTTCCAAATATTTATAAATACTAAAATTTGGAAAATAGTTTTGAAAGAAGCTCTATACAAGGGCTTAGTATTTTGAACAGATTTTGAAGTATGGTTTGCAAGTATTTTTGTAAGAAGTTCCTTATAGGAACTAAGATGTCGAAAGCAGTTTTTGAAAGTATTTTTAGTAAAGAATTATAAAATGTTTGAGTAAGAGTTGTTTACAAATTGTGTCCCATTTGACAAATTTGAAATGAAATGAAGTAAGAATTAAAGAAAGAAAGAAGTATGAGCCAGTTGTCCGGACTAGGATCACCCACATAATCGGGAGATCAGAAGACACTACTGGGATGGTACCTCCCGTCGCGAAGTAGTTGTCTAGCTTAGTATACCCTAGTGCTTGAATCTGTTTCAAGTCACAAAGGGGAGACAGAATGAGCATAACCGAGTGGACGGATCTGTTCTGTACCACGAGGGGAGCTAGTTGAATGAATTAAAAAGACTTAATTAATAAGTTTCAGTTGGTCATGAGTATATGAGAAAGAACGAATATTTGAGAAAGAAATTAGTTTTAAAGAAAGAAGGCAGTTTTCAAAAGAATAAAACAGTTGTAAAGTAAGAAGCAATTTTTGAGAAAGAAAGTGTTTTGTTTTAGTTATGAAAAGATAAAAGTGCATGGATTTGAGACTTGTTATGAAAACGAATTTCTAGTAGTTTACTTATTATCAGTTTAAGTTTTTAACAGAAAAGTTTTGGGTCTAAACCCATATTACTCACGAGACTTTATGTCTCACGTACTACTTGTTTTAAATGCTATGTACTTAGGTGAGAGGAGCAGGAGCTAGGTTATTTATTATACCTTGAAGCTGGGACAATGTAAATTGCAGATAAGTTTAAATTATGGTTTCTGTATTGAGTCTGTAATACCCTTTCAGTATAAAGTAAAAAAAAAATTTGGTGACTTGTTATTAGTCACGTTTTGTAAAATATATTGAATTATGGCTTGAGAAAGGGGTGTTACACGAACTACCTTTCTAAATTGACGGTTCATATTTGGCGAAATCTCAATTTTTTTTATTTTGCGTGATCTTAATGAAATGCTTTCAACCTAAGACATTTCTTCCTAATCAAATCAGTTTTTTTTTTGAGATTTCTGAAAACTACAGTTTCTTAAACCATTTCCAGCATACTTGTTATTAATGGCTACACCGGTCAAACAAGTACTTCCTTCCGATTTCGAACTTATATTAAGTTTCAGAATTTGTTGGAAGTTGAGCCACCCATGAAACCTAAAAATAAAAGAGGCCTTTCACAGGTTCTAAACAACCTTGTGATCGTAATTCAACAGGAAACCACGCAAACACTTCCGAATCTCTCTTGATTCCGAAGGAAGAGATCGTTTCCCGGGATCCATCTGCTTTTATGTTGCTTTCGACATCACAGAATCCCAGATATTTAATTTGTTTTATCTCTTTTTCTTTGGCACACTCTTGCACTAAAATCACCTTCGATTTTTCTAACTCTGGTTTCTCTGAAAAAGGTTTCTACAATCATTTTCAAAATTTAAATGCCGAATCATTGATAAAAGAAGGTTTCTTGGAGATAAAGTTTGACCATGCACGAAAATTTGAAATCAAATGACGTCATCCAAGCATATCTGTAACAGCTTCATCATTACTGTTGCTGACTTATCGGGTTTCATGCGCTTGATAAACGGCTTTTGAGGGCAACGTCTCATCATGAGGCGAGATTTAGGGAAACAGAAACGATAATCTTGGGACTCTCTCTCCTCCCATTAATTAATAAACATATAAAGAGGGTTTGACGGTTCATTATCTCTTTCCACCGTGCTCATACTCCTCCTCAGCAAACCCTAATTCTCTCATGTTCATCTCTCTCAAGCTTCAACAATGACGAAATCCTCTTCTCACAACGAACACTCTGCTTTGACTATCATGTTACACGTCAAGCTGAACTAGAACATGATTGTTGACCTTGATTCTTCCCGCTACAACGAGATTCTTCATCCAATGACCGAGTACTTGAAGTATTCACGAATTCCTATGGCATTGACAAGGTATGAATCTGTTCCCCTGGTTCATCTCTCTTCTGCTTATACCACAGCCACCTACAACAAGCAAGATGAGGTCATTCACTTTGAAGTGGCTTCACACAAAGCCTCTATTTCAAAATCTCGCTTCTGCAAGTTATTAGGGTTCACATAGACAGAAACCTCGGTTGTTCCTGAATCGATTCCCCCAGTGGTTTTACAGAAACTCTTCTTTCAAATGGGCTATCGAGGGGAGATTGATCTTTTATCAAAATTCACAAAGAAAGCTCTTCCTTCTTACTGGAATGCCCTCTTCACCATTCTTTTTAAGAGTTTTTCGGAGCGAGTTACAGTAAAGGACAGTGCAAGCAGGCTGTTCTACAACATTATGCATGGTATCTATCACGATCAGAACCTCGACTACGGTTCAATCTTGTGGAATCAATTTATTGAGAGTTTGACCTCCAAGACTCGACTTTTTGAGATTTCTTGTGCTCGTTTCTGGTCAAGCGTGGTTAATCGGGCACTCATTCAGAATAAAGTTCACATCATGAAAGATTCCACAATGGCTGTCATTCCCACTCTTTCTACAGGTACCTTTCTATCACTAGATTCGAAATCTTTCGACTTTATCGGTTCGATTTTGAAAGAAATGTTGGCTAAAGTGCCCGTCGGTGTTGAATGTGTTGATGCCTACCGACTGTTACCTCCTTCTGGAATCTGATTTATTCCACCAAACGTTCAGGAGGGTTTCGAAAAACTGGACAAACCAAAGAAAGGGGGCAAAAGAAAAGGGAAAGGCTCAACTTCCGGAATAGTCCAGCCTGCCAAATCCCGAAAGAAGCCCAGAAAAGCTGTTTTGACTCCACCTTTGAAAAATGAAGAATCGAAAGGATGGGCTCTTTTCGATCCTCTGAAAGGAAATAACGAAGACAATGACAAAGAGGACACCGACAACATTGGTCAGAAATCCCCTTCTCCTCCACCTAATCGTTCTCCGAAGCCTTCGCCTAAACCCACTCCTTAAAATACTCCTTCCCCTTCTCCGAAAAACTCACCTAAACAAACACTTAAAAACACCCCTCCCTCGTCACCAAAGATCACTACCTACCCTTCTCTGAAACACAACTCTCCTCTTCCTTCTGATGAAGAAGAAATCTTGTACTACGATGAACAGGATGAAATCACTGGCTACGTTTAGTCGCCCTTCAATGTCAAATTTCAAGCTACTGACGATAGTGCCTCAATGACGAAGGGACAGTTTAAAGAATTGTCTGCGAAGTTGGATTCGCTTCTCGAATCCTCAAAGAAACCCACCTCTTCCGACTGGCAATCCCAGTTGGAGGCTCACAAGTCTTCCGTCGAAACCTTGATAGGTGACAACGCAAAAGTTCTTGAAGATCTTCTCAAGCTGATTGATGTTTTTTAAATGTTGCAATAAAAACATGGAAAAAGATGCACGAACGTGTACATTCTGTATGAATAAAATATCACCAAATGAAAGACATGACAGACGGAACTGTCCCTTAAGGAGAAAGATGGAAAATACTACAGAGAAATAGAGTTATAATAGTATTTTTTTTAATAAAGTGATGTTTTTTAGATGCATAATCTCTTATCATATGTGTCTTTTTCTTTGGTTTTTAGTAACAACATTTATTTATGTATTTGATTTGATCAATTGAATAATAGCCTCTTTTTTAGATAAACAAGTGTATGGGTGAGTTAATAGAATTAGTGTAGAAAGTATTATGAATTTGTTGCACATGTCAACATTATCGTCTGTGAAAAAAGTATATGTCCATGTTTGAGTATGTGTATGTGCATATGGGCATATGTGTGGTGACTTAATACTATATATAGTATGGCTGACTTAATTGTCTTAATAAAATGGGTGTATCAAAAAAGTGCATATATGCAGTGGATCAAATAATGTTTTACATGTAAACGTGTACATGTGCATATGTGCATATGTGCAAATGTGTATGTGTATATGTGCATTTAAATATGGGTATGTGCAAATGTGCATATCTCCAGCTTCTTAATATTATAGTATGGCTGACTTAATTGACTTAATACAATGGGCGTATCAAAATAAGTGCATATATGCAGTAGATCAAATTATGTTTTACATTAACGAGTACATGTGCATATGTGCATATGTGCAAATGTGTATGTGTATATGTGCATTTAAATATGGGTATGTGCAAAGTGCATATATCCAGGAATGTGCAAACGTAGTGGTGCATATGTGCAAATGTGCATGTGGTATTTAGAATATGAATATGTGTATGTGTAGGTATGCATCAATAGAGTGACTTAATGCACATTAATGTCTTCGTGGATTGACTTAATAAACAAAAGTGTTTTAAAGATAATGAATATGTTACATGACTTAACAGATGATTTGAGGGCTAAATGAATATAGGCGTGTGAGTGATAAATGTATAACTGCATATATGCATAATATGTGCACATGATAGTATCATGTAAAAATACGAATATGTTTAATTACAACCATAGGACCTCTTTATATAATTTATAATATATGTAAAACTGCATATATGCATTTCACAACTTGCAATGCAATTTAACACCCAAAAAGGTACCATAAAATATAAGTGTATCTTAACCATTAACGGACATAATCACCATATGATACTAGAACATATAATTAACCAAACACCTAAAGTCAAACTATATCAAATACTTTTCTTATAATAATATTCAAAAAACATAACATTTTTCCATAAGACTAATCTTTTTTAAACCTTCCATCCTTACTTTTGTAAGCTTCAAGCAGGATCTTCTTCCTCTCCTTTCCAGGTATTTTTGCAAACTCCTCACCCTCATGCAATACATGCTCCACTTGTTTGTTGATAGTGCTAAGCATGATCTTTGTAGCATATTTTTTCCTCAGCTTGCGTAATTGAGGATTTTGTTCCTCAGATTCAGGTAGCAACCCACTGTCAAACTTACTCAATGCTCCACCTTTGAACGTCTCCATATGCCTCAACATAAAAACCCCACCATCTTCACCAGTTTCATTGATCTGCCATTTCATTTTTGCGTACTTGACCTCTTTATTACCAATATTTTGAGCAGCTTTGTGTTTCACTTCAACAAGTATATTTGAAAAAGCAAAACCTGTGGTATATAAAAAATATTAAAACATATTTGTTAGAATATATAATATTGAAAACAAAAAAATTCATATACTAAACAATCTTCTAGGAATGTTGAAATAAAATCCCTCAGGGTAATCCTTTATGTTATCCAACAAGTAAACTGCTATTTTCTTTAAATCAAATACAAGCACATAAAAAAATCCTGATTGACAAATTGGGAAGAACACCTGCATAAAAAAATACAACAACAGAAGTATAAAGATTAATAAAACTTATTTTTAAAGAATTGATAATAGAATGATTATATTACATATGTATGTATGTGTATATATATGTACTAAAATGTAGTTTTACATACACATGTTTACTATTTTTTTATACATGTACAGACGGTAAGATTTTAAATATTATGATTTTCCGTTTCAAAACACATATCGATAAAATGAAAATGGGGGTATCATCGATCAACTACAATACATATCAAATATCAAATAAAGAGTTTAATAAACAAATTTAATTAAATAAACATATCATACATGATTGAAATATATATTGATAGACCCATAATATAAGTGTTATGTGAGTAAGCTATAATTTATAGGAAAACCTATATGAGATTAAAATAAAAAAATCTTGATGACATGGAGTATGTATGAATCTTTAAGATAGATATATAATTGTTTTCAAAAAACATATAACTCATAACAAAGGAACCAAATATTGTAACACGTTTAAGAAACTCAAAACCAAGAGGCATCATAATATACAGATAATTGAATTAAAAAAATAAACGATTAATGAATTGCAGGTAAGTTATCACACTTCTTGGTTTTAAGCTCCTCAATCATATCGCAAAATTTGTTTCTTTTATTATGCATGGTAATATGTGATCATTGAAAACAATTGAATTATCCTATAAAATTCTGCATCCTCCACATCACCAAGATTTTAGTTTCCATCCCAATATAGGTTTTCATATAAATTGTAGCACACGCAAATAAATCTTAGACATGTAATCTAAAGATTTATATTTAACATGTATTAAAAATATTTATTGAATTAAATATTGCAAATTAACTGGATATTCAAATTCAGATAAATATTGATTATGAGAAATGGATCCCCCCAATTTCAAATTATGGCATATGCATTTTGTGGAATCGGACAAAATCATTAATACATATTGTACGAAATTGTATAAATTGTTTTTATGCATAAACATTCAACATGATGAAGTGTATATGTTCACCTATATATTTACATATGTGGATAGAAAAATTCAATAGTTAATAATTGTTTAAGTAATAGTCTTTATAAATCATATTTTTGTATAATTTAAATGCATGTCATCATACACATGATTTGTGTATGTACACATTGATTGTTATACACGCATTTATGAATGTATATTTTAAACTGTATACGTGCACAATCATGTATATTTGTATGCATACATATTGATTAGTTTATATGTGTACATAATATATTTTAAAAAATAATTGTTTATGAACTTGTGTATATAAAGCATGTTTTTGTAATAACTTAATGCATGACATAATACACATAACGTGTATATGCACAAATTGCTGGTTATAGTTACATCCATGTCATCATACACATGATCTGTATATGTACACACTGATTGTTATACATACATGAATGAGTGTATATTTTAAATGTTTGTGTGTACATTTATGTATATGTGTATTTATGCATAATGTCTAGTTTATACGTATACATACTACATTATAAAAATTGTTGTTTACGAACCTATATATATATCATGTTTTTTTAATAATATACACTTGTGACATCAAACCATTGAGGTGTATATGTGCACATGACGTGTCTATTAACACATGACCAGTATATGTATACATGGATGTATGTGTGAATGCATACCTAATGTATAATTTATACGTAAACATAATACATTATAGAAAAAAGTTATAGCTACTTGTGAATCTGTGTATGTACATATGTAGTGTACATATGTACATATACATAAAAAATCACATAAATGCACACTGTGCATATACAATTATACATTCAATCAGGCGTGTGTGAGAATAAACATGCATGTGTGCATAACTTATGTATATATACATATTTGTGTACACATGTATATGTACACATACATGTATCATACGCATGAATTATGTAACTGTTCAACATATAACGTAAATATTATCATGAAATGAAACGTATACCAGCTCAACTTTGTTCCATTTGTCTCTCCTTTTGATTTTCTACATGAAATCTTTGATTGTATATGAAAATTGTTTGTAAGTTTCGTTTAAATTTTCCATAAACTCTTTCAGATTGTCTCATCCTATCAGCAAATCATACTAGTTAGACAAGTCATTAATGTAAAAAACATATTATAATATACTTATGGGTAAGAAACTTACGAAATTTAATATATTCATATACAATCTTGTTGTACCGCTCTTCTTCTTTAAACTCTCCTCGTGATTTATTACCAAACACCAAACACTAACATGATGAATATTTAAAGCATAATCTGGAATAAATGTCTCCTTGTTTATTCTTTTTGCATAGTTCCCATCTTTGTCTTCAAATACAGATGACCTGAATATTTAATAAATATAAATTATATTAATGTTGCATAAAATATATAGCAAAATCAAATTGTATTAACATGACAAAAAATAACTTACTCGGGATCATCACTCAGTTTAAACAACCACTCCGATACCTTCACCTCTATAACCTTGACAAAATCTAATAAATGAACCTATTTGTTAACATATGGAGACCGTTTGTACTGAGAAGGCTTCCTGTCCCTTCTGCTTAACGGTATCTCATCCATTGGATCTTCAATCTCATTGTCAGGGTTTGCAAGGGGAACCACCACGTGGTGACCATCAAGTTTCACTACTGGACCATATTCATCAGCTAATACACTTCCAAATTCTTGGGTTATACCTAAATTAAAGTTAGGCTCCTCATCATATTGTGTGTTATTGAAATTAGGCTAATGAATTTTGGACAATCCCATATAATCAGGATCCTATTTTGCCGACGTCTGCTTTTCGCTAAATACCTATTTTCGGTTTCTTCCACTACCTGTAACATGTTTGTGGAAATTGGAGAATCAAATGGGTCTTTTTTCTCGTCATGTAATGATCCCTCACTAAGCTTGAAAGTAAATTTCTTTGTTGGAGTCTTTATCACTCCTTCAACATGTGGTCCTTTGGGTTCCTGACCAGAACTGCCTGCATCAAACTGATGTTTTTCGTGTTTAGCACATTTCCCATTGGAGATAACAATTTAACTAAATCCACCTTTGTATGCTCATTACTCATATCCATGCACTCCTCAACATGTACATCCCTGGAACTATTCATCCTCTCATCTGCATAATTACCACTAGAAAAGCCACGCTGAATCTTATCATGTACAACTAAAGAACCTACACCATCACCTACGACTAAACCAAACAAACCATCATATTCAGCTTTCAAATCTAACAATGTCTTGTTAGAGGGATCCTTTCAGTAAGAACAACAAACTTCTTATCGAACCCCTCCCTAGACCGACGAATCCGTGAAATTCTTATACTTATATCAACACATTGTTCCTATCAATATAGACAACAAAAACATAAAATAAATTATTACTATAGGTGTACATATAATGATAATGATAAAATGTATGTATTCAATCATACGTGAATACTCTTGTCGACTACAACAGCAGGTTCCTCTGTGCGTATTTGCTCACCGCCATCAAAATTTCCAAAACCACCATGGTTCAACTCATACACCTCTCTTTTTTTCACGTTCTCATATTCCTAGTTACCAATTGCAGACAATGTCCTTGGCACAGTGTCATTGGTATTTTTATATGATGCAAATACGTGATCTACATACAAACGCATTACACACGTTAATGTTTATAAAAGTATAACTAAACATGCATTTAATATGCAAAGAGAATGAAACTTACGAGTAAGAATGTGATGGGTCTGCAATAATTGTGTTTATTAGAGTAAGGTATCCACTTCCTCTTGGAACCTTTTACTGCATTCAAAACATATCTACACCAATCCAATGTACCAATATCTTTCACACCAGCCACCTTATTCATAATATGTTTCATAATATATCCAGTTTTTTATGCCTTCCATATGCAGCTATTGAATAAAGTTATAAAATTAAGCTTGAAAATTATACCATCATCATTTGACTCCTGTATATTTCTGACGAATTCACTCCTATATATATCAGGTTTGGCAAACTAGGCTTTCCATGTACTAATAATCTCGTTTGTGTCATCAAGTTATTCAATATCGTCAATATCAATGCCACCATTTGGTATTCTGAGAATATCATGAACTATGTCAGTTGTAAGCTGTATGTCTCCCTTGCCCATCTTGATCACCAGAGATTTTTCATCTAAATTAGCAACTACAAAATGCCCTAATTTTGCTGAACTGACACCAAGCTTCAAGTTTAGTAATGATCCAAACCATATATCTATCACAACCTCTTTTTGGTTGGAGATCGAATAGCTTCAATCATTGTGGAAGGTGATGTCTTGATTCGTAAACCATATGGTTTCAGAAACCGACTGTTGGGAGACTTCCTCACCAAAACTTTCCTACTTTTTAATCTATTGGCTGATGATTTTGATGCAGATCTAAGAAGTCTATTTGGAGTCATTACAAAAATTGGATCTTTTCTGGATTTCTTGGTTTTGACTTCATGCATGGCTTTTGCTTCTTTTAATTTCCTCTTTCCAGTGCTGGTTGTCGATGGAGAAATCTCTTAAACCAATCGATCTGTTTCATTACAAATACCAAACATAATTACAAAACATCTATTGACTAAAATTGATATGTTGCATTTAAGTTGTGGTTAACAACAAAATCACATTACATATTTGTGAAAACAAATCAACATGTTTTTTTAGGAATTCATTCATGCTTTACCAATTGTGCACATACCTACTATTCTGAAAATATTAATAACTTTTGATTATTCACATATTACCTTCATTTTCTGTTTGAACAATGACAGTATCGGTTATGGTTTCACGATCAACCTCATCCTACTGATGTTCAACATCATCTTGAACATCGTGGTCATCTTGTCCAATTATTACTGGCTCATCAATAGTATTTGAAAATCGAGTTAATGACTTTTTCCTCTGCCTCTCACTCCTTCTACCATTTACTGAAATATAACAATCATATGTAAGAATATGAATGATGAAACATTGAATTTTAATTAACCTTTGTACCTCTATTGACCATTATGTAGATTTCCACCCAAAATGATCTACAAAATGTTGGATTATGTGTCTAAGCCATGACTTATAAATTGTATTTATCTTATTATTTGAAGCAAAGTCCATTTGGGTTGCCCTCACAGCTGGAGGATTAGTGTAGAGTTAAGTAGAGATAAAGGTTGATTTATTAATTGTTTAATAACTCAATAGATGTAAAATAAATAGTTTATTAATATATTTAAGTGATAATATATTAATTAGTAACTATAATAATTAATTAGAAATTAAAAGTGTAGGGACTGCTTTGTATTTATTCAATAGTTGAATAACTGGATAGCCAGTGGCAAGGGGCCAAAGTTGGCGAGAATTAGAATGGGTACACTCTAAATCTCGAAACCCTAATTAGGATTTAGAAGGCTTGGTCCAAATGGTCAACATGCTTGTCCATTAATGAGGCTCCTCTAAGGTTTTGACTGTAACCCTTGGTGACTATAAAAGGAACCTCCTGGCCACCCTTTTCTGCACCACTTTTCACCATTTCTCTGGAACTCTGCTGTCTTCTCCTCTTGCTTGGGTCTGACTCCATTTGAGGCAGGACAATTGTGCTGCTAGCTACTGGATCAAGAATCAAAGGTTGGTTTTTTTATCTAAATTCTTTAGAGATTGATTGTTGGCCTTAGGAATATTATTATATGTTCATTAGAAGAAAAACATAGATCCTTTATTAGGTTGCATGTGAACTTAGGGTTTCTAGTTCATAGTTTGCTTAAAACCTTTCAGTGGTATCAGACCCAATTTGTTTTCTTGTGAATTTGATATAACTGATTTGTGTCCAAGGTTTTTTTGCGAAAATAATAACCCTTGGAAAGGCCTTGTCGATCATGGTGGCTAGGGTTTCAAAAACCCTAGCCTCCCTCCCCTTTTGGCGATTTCCTAGTTGCCTTGGATAGTAGATTGTTATTTTTGGTAATTGTTGATTAATTAAATAACCAAAATCCTTTATCCCATGCTTGTAATTTTCGAATTCTAGGGGATAAAGATAGGTAATTAATTTGATTAATTTGTAATGCCTATCTTTGATTTAATTAATTTAATTAATAGTTTAATTAAAAGATAAATTAAATCACTTAAAGGGTTTAAATTTAATTTTAAATTATTTGATAATTTGCGAAAATTAAAGGATTAAATCCTAAATATTTTAATAAGATTAAAATACATCTTATACATAGTATGATTAATAGTTAACATTATTTGTATAAGATAAAATTAGTTACACTTCCCGTTAGTAGGCCTCATTCACAAAACTGTCCTATAAAGAGGGTATAAGGGGACTGCCTATAAAATGGTAGTCTAATGGGTGTCCACTCTCACCCACCGCTCTCCTGGTCAATCTAGTGTCGTTAGCCGAACGGGTTTGATAGAACCGCTAAGCCTCTTAAAAGTATAATGCTATAATTGAAAGTACTAGAACCTTGAACAAAAACCCAATCTAGTTACTTTAGGTCAAAAATGTGAATGAGTTGCTAATCCATGAAATTACACATTGCACCTTGTGGAACATTGGTGGAGCACATGTGGTTAACCGGCACGCCAACTGGGGTCTACAAAGAGTTGCAATGGGTTTCTTGATCTTACCATTATTGATGGAGCGTGTATGGTTAATCGGCATGTGAATTAGAGATGGTAATTGATTTTGAGAGTACCGAGCTAATTTGCATGGTTATTCACATCTGGTTTGTGATCCTCGGCATCCCAGTCACAAACAGTGGAGGACATCCGAGATTAAATATGCCATTGAACTGTTCAATGAATCTCAACAGATCTAGGAATTTCATATGATGAAATTGATAAGTGTATTATCTACCTTAATGACCATTATGTTGTGATTACGGCATCCCTCTTCACATCATAGTTGGGGTATTTTGGGTCCTAGCCTTAATAAATAATAAATTGGGTAATTATTTAAAAGGATTGATTAAACTAATAAATTCTGTTTATTGTAGATGTCTGAATCAAGTGTCTATTCTCCTCCCTCTCCTCCTTCTCCCATTTCTGAGAGCATCAGAAAGCACCTGCCAAATATGGAAAGGCTAACTGGCCTGAACTGTAAGGAATGGCTTCGTAATTAGAGACTGGTTCTCGTTATTGCTAACAAGCTACATCTCATCAAGTATCCGATCCCGGTTCCATCGAAACAAGTCATCATAAAAGGTCTTTATGATAAGCATGACTTCTTAGTTGATGAATCCGAAGAAATTCGTGACCTCATGCTATTAACCATTGACCCCAAGTTTCGCAGGGATTTTGAATCCATGGGGCCATATGAGTTAATACAATTGGTTGAGGAAAGGTTCCAAAAACCAATTGAAGAGGAACGAGCTAGGATCTTCAAAAGACTTGCAGAGTGCAAGCTTAAAGAAGGAAGTAGCATCGCTTCGCATGTTCTTTAGACTGAAGCATACATAGGCGAATTGTATAAACTTGGTTATTCCATGAGTCAGGAGATGAGTGTTAACATCCTACTCGCTTCGCTGACTAGTAAGTACGATCTGTTCATTCAGACGTATAGAAAGGAAGACTAGAAAAGGGCTTTTATGGAAATACGTCTACTATTGACTTTATACGAGTCACTCTTGGATAGGCATAGCTCTAATGATTCAGCTACTTCTGGATTGAGTCCAGTGAAGAGACGCAACAAGAAACGATCCAGATCGTCTGGACATATCTCAAACTGGGAATCCATAGGATCGGATACAGTCACGGAAAGATTGGAAGATGCTCCAAGGTCAAAATCTTTTGAAAGCTCAGGTACATCTAAAAACCTCAAAACTCCTGATCCATAATTCCTTGATGCGTAATGTGATAGTCACATTTGAAGGGTTTTGTACAATCAATGAACTATAAAATTCCTAAGTTCACATGCAACCCTAAAAGAGAATATGTTTTCTTCTATGAACATACAATAATAAAACCTAAGGCCAACATTTATTTCTAAAGATCAAAATAAGAATTACCAACCTTTTGATCTTGTTCTTGAAGCTAGCAGCAAACTAATCCTGCCTCAAATGAAGTCACACCCAAAGCAAGAGAGGAGAGAGTCCAGCAGAGTTCCAGAGAGTTATGGGAGGCGCATGTTTAGAGGGTGTCAGGGGGTTCCTTTTATAGCCTCCTACGGTTACAGCTAAAACCCTAGATGAGCCTCCAAAGTGGGCAAGCCTGTTGACCACTTGGACCAGATCCCTTAAACCCTAATTAGGGTTTCGCCACATATGGAGAAGCCTCCATAGTTGGCGCCACTTTTGGCCCCTGGAAACTGGCTTGCCAGTTATTCAACTATTGAATAAATACAAACCAGTCCCTGCACTTTTACTTTGTTAATTTAATCCCCAAATTAAATCCAATTAATTCTAGATTAATTTCCAATTAATTATTATAGTTTCTAATTAATATATTAACACTCAAATGTATTAATAAACTATTTATTTGTTTCTATTGATTTATTAAACAATTAATAAATCAACATTTCTTTCTGCTGAACTCTACATCAATCCTCGAGCTATGACGGCAACCCAAATGGACTTTGCTTCAATTAACAAGATAAACACAATTATAAGTCAAGCCTTAAACACCAAATCCAACAGTCTCCCACTTGGATAAGTCTATGACTTTAATTGTCCATTTACCTTCTGATTAATATCAGTTCCCTAGAAACTGTTCCTGAACTCTAACCCAGTCAGTTCTGTCCAAAGATAAGTGATCAGATGATCCTCCATCCAATAAGATATTTTCAGACTCAAGACATGGATTAAGATCAATCTCGGTCCGATACTCTATTTCTCGAGTTCTGATTTTCTTATGACTTTGAGACTGCTAATTGAACACATCAATTCACTCCCGGTTGGCCAACACTTTCAGTCAACTTCAAAATCATCGAGAGGCCCACAGATATCTGTTTACCAGTCAGAGTACTCACAACAGTGCGTTTTATAACACCGAGTTACCGACGCATTTTCACATTATCAATGAGCAACTGCGTCGCAAATTATAGATCATATCTCTCCACTTAAAGATCAAAGGATATTATCGTCTTAACATTGCTCGTGATGTAATCCATGAAGAAATCTGTTAAGTGCGGGTTTATCCAATACTCAAATCTCTATTTTCTAAGTACTCATGAACGTTGTAGCAGTCTTGCTGCAATGTCTAACTCCTTAGACAATCTACAACCGATTCATGACAGTCTTCGTTCATACTTACTCCCTAACAGTATGATCGACCGTGGAACTTTAAACAATCTAATTATTTAGGAAGTTTAAACATGTAAATATTGAAACACAATAATAAACAATTGACAAGGTAGTGACAATACTCATTTATAAATCTCCATTATAAAATCACCAAGTCAATTACATTTATACTGTTACAAGTTTCAAAATCTATCTAATTACTAAAACTAATATCATCCTTCAGTTCAATGCTCCGAGCATGCTGATTGTGCTTGATCCTACTCAGTGCCTTAGTCAAAGGATCTGCAGGATTGTCTTCTGATGATACCCTCTTAACCAAGAGGTGACCTTCTTCTACTTGATGTCGAATATAGTGGTACTTTATTTAGATATGCCTGGACTTTCCATGGTCTCGCGGTTCCTTTTGTCAAAGCGACTGCTCCATCATTATCGCAGAATAGTTCCATCGGCTCCTGAATGCTCGGGACAACTCCAAGGTCACCGATAAAGTTCTTCAGCCAAGCCGCTTCCTTAGACGCTTCACTCACTGCTATGTACTCTGATTCGCATGTTGAATCAGCCACCGTTTCTTGCTTGGAACTTTTCCAAGTGACTGCTCCACCGTTCAGAAGAAACACCTAGCCCGACTGAGACCGACCACTGTCTCTATCTGTCTGGAAACTGGCGTCTGTATATCCACTCACTTTCAAGTCATCACTGCCACCAAGGACTAACACCATGTTCTTTGTCCTTCGCAGATACTTGAGTATGTTCTTGACCGCTATCCAATGTGTCCTTCCAGGATTACCCTGGTACCGACTAACCATGCTCAAGGCAAAGGATACGTCGGGGTGAGTACATGTCATAGCATACATGATCGACCCTACTACCGAAGCATAAGGTACCTGACTCATCTCAGTTATTTTCTCATCAGTACTCGGGCTTTGAGTCTTGCTCAACTTGGCATTACTTTGGATAGGTAGCTCTCCTTTCTTGGAATTTTCCATACTAAACCTCGTTAGTACCTTTTCCAAGTATGTACACTGACTCAGACCTATTAATTTTCTCTTTCTATCTCTTAGTATCCTTATCCCAAGAATATAAGCAGCTTTTCCAAGGTCTTTCATGGCAAAACACTTCCCGAGCCAAAACTTGACATCTTGCAAGGTCGGGATGTCGTTTCCCATGAGCAGTATGTCATCAACATATAGCACCAGAAAAGTGACTATACTCCCACTAGCCTTGACATATACATAGGACTCATCTTCACTCCTAGAGAAACCAAACTCTTTGACTTTCTTATGGAAGCAAAGATTCCAACAGCGAAATGCTTGTTTCAATCCGTAGATTGATCTCTCAAGCTTACTCACTTTATCAGGATGCTTTGTGTCTATAAAACCTTCTGGCTGATTCATGTAAACATCCTCAGTCAGTTTCCCGTTAAGGAAAGCGGTTTTGACATCCATTTGCCAAATTTCATAATTCTTGAAATGCAGCTATGGCAAGCATTATCCTAATTGACTTAATCTTGGCTACTGGTGAGAAGGTTTCATCATAGTCAACCCCCGAGGTTTGAGTGAATCCCTTCGCAACCAGCCGAGCTTTGTAAGTGTGTACTTTACCATCCATGTCGGTATTCTTCTTGAAGATCCACTTGCACCCGACTGTCTTATGACCCGGCACATTGTCAACCAAGTTCCAAACTTGATTATCATGCATGGACTTAATCTCGCTGTCTATTGCCTATTTCCATTTGGCAGACTCGGGGCCCGCCACTGCTTCATGGTAATTAGCTGGTTCATCCAAATTTATCAGTGTGTATGATCACTGACAAACGTATCACCATCCGTAGTTATATGGAAACCATAAAACTCGGGTAGCATGCTAACTCTACCCGAACGCCTAAGCGGCAATGAGATGTCAGTCGGTCCAACAGGAACCTCTTCCTCATGTTGGTGGCTAGGTTCTCCTAAGGTTATTTCATCGGGCGTCTCCTGAATTTCTTCGAGATCGATTGTACTCCTGCTGTCCTCTTTGGAAATGAGTTCTCTCTCTCGAAAGACTCCTCGTCTAGCCACAAAGACCACGTCCTTGCTTGGTCTGTACGACAAGTATCCAAATGACTGTTTCGGGTATCCGATGAAATAACACCTTTCACTTCTTTCCGCGAGTTTGTCTTGGGTCTCTCATCTTACGAAACCCTCACAACCCCAGACTTTGATGTGTGCCAACGAGGGAACTTTCCCTGTCCACATCTCCTGCGGTGTTTTCGCAACCTTCTTGGTTGGGACAAGGTTAAGGATATGGGCGGCAGTCTCTAAGGCATACCCCCAAAAATGAATTAGAAGCGAAGCTCGATTCATCATGGAACGAACCATGTCCAACAATGTTCAGTTTCGCCTTTCAGCAACACCGTTCAACTGTGGTGTTCTTGGAGGCGACAACTGTGAAACAATTCCACATTCCTTAAGATAATCGAGAAACTCGATACTAAGATACTCACCGCCTCTGTCGGATCTAAGCATCTTTATCTTTCTGCCCAGTTGATTTTCTACTTCGTTTTTAAACTCTTTGAACTTTTCAAAGGTATCTGATTTGTGAATGATCAAGTAGATATACCCATATCTACTAAAATCATCAGTAAAGGTCACATAGAACCGCGTGCCATCTTTTGTGGTTGTTCTGAAGGGACCACACACATCTGTGTGTATGATATCCAACAGACCTTCACCTTTTTCAAAGGAACATTTGAATGGTGATTTTGTCATCTTGCCAAATAAACAAGATTCGCATACATCGGCCGATTTGAGGTCGAACGATTCCAACACTCCATCCTTTTGGAGTTGGGCGATGCGTTTCTTATTAATATGGCCAATGCAACAGTGCCACAAACACGCCTTTTCTACACCGTCCGAAGAATCAATATGTAATACATTTTTACCATAATTATCAACACACATAATAGTCTCATACACTCCATCACAAGACATAGCATTGAAAATAAAAATATCATTTTTGAAAACTGAAATTGAACCATTCAATTTATTAAAATCATAATAAAAGCTCTGTTTGAACAATGCATGAAAAGAAATTATGTTCTTTGCCATATCAGGCGAGTAGCAACAATTATGTAAATCTAATCTAACTCCACTACTAAGCACTAGTCTATAGACACCGATCTTGGTAACAGGTGACGTTCGCCTATTGCCCATCACCAGGTTCAATCTACCATGCTCCAGCTCCCTACTTTCCTCTAGGCCTTGCAAATCAGAATAGATATGAAAACCACATCGAGCGTCAAGGACCCAAGAACAGGAAGAAGATAAGTTATTAGATATAGAACATGTACCTGCTTGTGATGGCTTCACTTTGCCATCCTTGATATCCTGCAAGTACCTGGGGCAGCTCCTCTTCCAGTGACCCTTTTTTTGCAATAAAAGTAGCCGGCTTCCTTTGGATTCGTGACATGCGGAATGCCGGAAGACTTGGCTCTCGGGGCATTGCTGGATGACTCGACATGAACCTTTTCCCTCTAGTTCTGCTTCGGAAGGCCCTTCCTTTTCTTTCCTTTGCAAGAGCCGATAGCCAGGACAGGCGGGTTAATTGGGAGTACACTTTCCCTTTCATCCTGTCTTCAGCAATATGAAGCATGCGGTGTAACTCAGCCAAAGTTGCCTGACTGTTGTTCAAATGATATGCCAGTGTGAATTGGTCATAAGAACTGGGTAGAGAATTCAGCACAATGTCAACTGCCAAATCCTCATGAACACGCATCTCTAGCTTTCTAAGCCTTTCCACATAACCTTGCATCCTTTGCACGTGAGTGCAGATGGACTCTCCATCCCTAGGCTTGCCGTCAGTGAACGCTTTTACAACCTCATGCCTTTCGATGCGTTCTTGCTTGCAGAACTTTTCCGCGAGCTCTTTGTGCATTTCGTAAGGCCATTGGTCCTCATAAATCCTTTGTAGTTCAGGGTTCATGGTGGCAATCATTATGCAAGCCACTTTGGTTGTATCATCAGAATGTTTTGTGTACGAGGCGAGTTCCTCGAGAGTAGCGGTATCTGGGTTAACCTCAACAAGCTCGGTTTCTGGAACATACTCTTTGTGTTCAAACCTTAGAGCCATTTTGATGTTACGGATCCAGTCATTGTAGTTAGTGCCATCCAGCATCACTTTGTAGCACAATGACAGAATCGAGGTGACATTACCGGAGTTTGAGTGGGGAACGGATTGGTCAGAAGACATCTGAATAAGAAGAAGGTAGTTTTAATTAGACATTAATAAATAATCCTTATATTCACCCAAGAATAAATATAATTCTAGGATCCTACAATAACAATCTACAATATCGAATAGGGATGCCGTAATCTTTATTGTAAATTTTATAAGGTAGGCGAATGACGATTCAGCCAATTCCACCGCGGAAACATAATCAAATTATAATGGAATTCCTAGTTTCTTTTGAGATTTATTGAACTATTAAATAGCATGTTTCAATCTCAGGAATGCCCCACTATTTGTGACTGGGATACCGAGGATCACAAACCGGGTGTGAATAACCATGCAAATTAGATTGGTACTCTCGAAGTCAATTACCATCTCTAATTGATGTGCCGGTTAACCACACACGCTCCGTCAATAATGGCAAAATTGAGAAACCCATTGCGGACCCCAGTTGGCGTGCCGGTAAACCACACACGCTCCACCAACGTTCCACAAAGTGCAATGTGCAATTCCATGGATTAGCATCGATTCACATTTTTTACCTAAAGTAACTAGATTGGGTTTTTTTGTTCAAAGTTCTAGTACTTTCAATTATAGCATTATACTTTTAAGAGGCTTAGCGGTTCTATCAAACCCGTTCGGGTAACGACACTCGACTGACCAAGAGAGCGGTGGATGAGAGTAGACACCTATTAGACTGCCATTTTATAGACAGTTGCCTTATACCCTCTTTATAGGATAGTTTAGTGAATGAGGTCTACTAACGGTAAGACTAACCAAATTAATCTTATATATAAAAAATTAACTTTTAATCATAAATATATAAGATATATTTTAATCTTATTAAAATATTTTAGATTTAATTTATTTCTAATTTTCGCAAATTATTAAGAATTTTTGAAAATTTAAATTAAATATTTAAGTGATTTAATTTGTCTTTTAATTAAACAATTTAATTAAACTAATTAAATCAAGCAAGGGAAACACAAAAATTAATCAAATTAATTTCCTAACCCTTATCCCTAGTCATCGAAAATTAAGATAAGGGGTTCCAGTTATTTTAATTATCCAATAATTAGCAAAAATAACAACCTACTTATAAGGCAGCAAGCAAAATCGCAGAAAGGGAAGGGAAGCTAGGGTTTTCTAAACCCTAGCCGCCAAACAGGTATTCTCGGCCTCCCAAGGGTTATTTTCGAAAACCCTTATGTCAAACAAAGCAGTTTATATCAAATTCACAAGAAAACAAGCCATAGCTCTGATACCACTAAAGGGTTTTGTACAATCAATGAACTATAAAATTCCTAAGTTCACATGCAACCCTAAAAGAGATCTATGTTTTCTTCTATGAACATACAATAATAAAACCTAAGGCCAACATTTATTTCTAAAGATCAAAATAAGAATTTCCAATATTTTGATCTTGTTCTTGAAGCTAGCAGCAAACAGATCCTGCCTCAAATGAAGTCACACCCAAAGCAAGAGAGGAGAGAGTCCAGCAGAGTTCCAGAGAGTTATGGGAGGCGCATGTTTAGAGGGTGCCAAGGGGTTCCTTTTATAGCCTCCTAGGGTTACAGCTAAAACCCTAGAGGAGCCTCCAAAGTGGGCAAGCCTGTTGACAACTTGGACCAGATCCCTTAAACCCTAATTAGGGTTTCGCCACATATGGAGAAGCCTCCATAGTTGGCGCCACTTTTGGCCCCTGGCAACTGGCTTGCCAGTTATTCAACTATTGAATAAATACAAACCAGTCCCTGCACTTTTACTTTATTAATTTAATCCCCAAATTAAATCCAATTAATTCTAGATTAATTTCCAATTAATTATTATAGTTTCTAATTAATATATTAACACTCAAATGTATTAATAAACTATTTATTTATTTCTATTGATTTATTTAACAATTAATAAATCAACATTTCTCTCTGCTGAACTCTACATCAATCCTCCAGCTATGACGGCAACCCAAATGAACTTTGCTTCAATTAACAAGATAAACACAATTATAAGTCATGCCTTAGACACCAAATCCAACAACATTTTGGTTTGTATGCAGGGAATCAGTAGGTACGGGACTTTGGCGCATAGGAGCACATTTGGATTGGATTTCCAGCTCATGCAGTTTTGAAGTTGAGTTAGATATTAAAATCTTGTTATTAGCTTATTAGATGCGTACGACATTGTCTATAATATAATACATTGTTCAAGGATTTCATTTTAATAAAATAGTTGATTTTCTTTTAACACATGGTTGCTTAAATTATCCTTGAAGTGTTGTATGATTGTGTTAAATGCATGATTAGTAATAACTTGAATGTTCATGCATCCAAAGTGTTTGGATTCAGGAATTGTGTCCTTTATGATTGTTAAAATAAATGTTATAAGAATCAATTCAACCAAAGGTCCAGTTGGACAGGACTTTGGAATCATTTGACTTAGAGTCACATGATGAATTGAGTTCTTAATGTGGCAAGAAATGAATAACCCAAAGATCCAGTTGGACAGGGCTTTGGAACCATTTGACTTAGAGTCAGATGATGATTAAGTTCTTTATACAACACATGTGGCAAGAAATGAATCACCCAAAGATCCAGAGGATAGGATTTTGGAATCAGTTGACTTAGAATCAAGTGATGATTGCAAGTCTTGAACAAAGTAACAAAGTCATAAGTTTACATAGAGATGTAAAAGACATTAAGATTAGGAGCACCGAACACATCAGTTACTGTGTATTGCTCGAATTTTCGAAAAGAACACAGTTAGTTATACTTCGCAATATTTGTCATTCGGTATGACGAATATGGCTTCGCTTATCAGAATAAGCGATTGAATTGAGACTTTGAGCGATTCAAGGACTTCAAAGGAAGTATAAAATCCATAGAACCTGAGTGTCATCATATACTGAGAAATGATTCACAGTTTATTCTCTTCCAAGAACATTAATGGTTATAATGTGTCTTAGGGAAGATAATGGAGCTTTAATCGAAATAATTCGATTCTCGATGCATGAGATACATCTTTAATTAGTTTTCGATGAATTGAATACTATACCAGTCAAACCATATAAACCACATTCCGACCACATCCTAAGACTAAGTAGGTCCTACAAACACTGTCTGAAATGTAAAGTTGGGATTGTCCCACTTGCACATAGAAAGTCTAGGGTCTTGTAGTGTTCGTCCGAACCTCATGACTGGCGTGAACCTGATCAGCAATGTCGTTTCATTGGCTATCCCATTGTACCTGTAAAAGAAGAGCTCTTTTAGAAAGAACTCATTGTCTAAGGAAACAGTGGGAGTTGGGACAGTCGTGAATGAGTTCAGGATTAGCCAAGTGAAAGAACCTTTGGTCACCACTAGGCTTGGAGCAAAAATCAGATTTCTGTTTTAAAACTGACATAATCTCCTCTTGACCAGTAGTATTGATCACCATCATAAGTAGTTATGATCGGGGTGACATACCGATTGGTGGTAAAACACTGTAGTTGGTACGAATTAACAATCCGACTACTAGGAAGCATTGGTGAGCCCGGTTGCTGCCAAACAAGAGAACCTTAGGGCGAGACACAGTCTATGAGAAAATTTGATTGATTCTTACACCTAGTCTAAAAACCAGTGGGAGTAATTGAATCATAAAAAGAAAGCAACATGGACAGAAACGTACCTTCAGAACATCTGGTTGAGTGAGACGATACTCAAAGTCAAGTAATTGATTCCGGGAGAAGCATTCTCAATATAAGATGAAATCTGAAAGGATACTGCATGGGACATTGTGAGTCATTAGTGGAGCGCGTCTGGATCACCGGCACACTAATAGGGACTCACAAAGAGTGTCCCAATACAAAGGTACATGGGTCCGGGATTACCTCACGGGCATCTCGCAAGAAAGGATATTCAGATTCTCAAAATATACCAAAGGATTGCATTTTGAGAAAGGGCTGAAAGATTTCCATTAAGATGTCAAAAAGGTTTGGATTCTCAAAATGTGCCAAAAGTTCTGGATTTTGTGAATAGTCCATAACCGTGTCAAATCCAGTGGGAGTGTCGCTGTTATCTACTATCTCCATATGTGGGTTACATACTGTTTTTAGGAAACTTCTCTTTTCATTACAAAGTGTATTGACTTGGTGTTAAGAGACGGATCGCTATGAAAGACTTAATAGAGATACGACATACTCAGGTGGTTGTGAACATCTATGAAATAGATCAAGACTCTGCCAATATGATCTTGATGAGATTCAAGATGCATAGCCCAAGGAAAGGAGTTTTCTATCATTGTAAAGTATGATGATTTGGAATGAGAGATATAAAGAAGGTGCAACATACTCACATAATCCATAGACATCTATCGGATAGATATTATCATCAGTATAGACCTAGCCATAGTAAGCATGATCTTGGTAAGATTCAAGATGCATGAGAAAAAGTACCCGAAATGAAATAGTTATTAAAAGTCATGACACAAGGATTATAAGTAATCTTAAGATTCCAAAAGGGTTTGGAATAAGATTAGATCGGATTTCACGAGCTTCTTGGATCGATCAGAAGTGTCAAGAACATGTCCTGATGACTTAATGCTTAAAGCATAGTAAGTCAGATTCAGGATATGAACTGGCTGGGAATACATAATGGATTCTGTACATACGTGAGAAATCATTGGGAAATGATTGGGGTGAATGTTAATAGTAATTTGAAAAGAGTTTCAAATAAGTAAAAGGACTTAATGGTTAAAAAATTTCGTTGGTATTCCGATGGACCGTGTGTGGGTCACCGGCACATCATAACACCTCGAAACAGTCTTAGGGTGCAGTCATGTGGACTAAAGATCCCAAGAACCATGGAAAGTCACAGTACTCGTCACCAGAATGGAGTTGTAAGTGAGAATGACAATATGACTAATTTGAGATATCATCGGAAGAATGTCCGATTGGATAAAGTGTATCAATGTATGACATTTGGATATATAGGAAGAGTGAAAGGTCATATAGACATAGATATAGAACATGAATTAAAAGTTTAAAAGAAATCTAGAAACCGATAATAGTTTTATGAAGGATCTGACTTGGTGATTACCTCGTGGAGACTTGGTAATAAGCAGGAGTAGCTACCAATCAGATTTTATGTTTCATTTTTGTATGTTTCACTTCCTGAATAATTTGATTATTCAAAGGTCCACAGTCGCTCGTACTTTCAAGGAGTAAGTATGAACGAAGACTGTTGTGAATTGGTTTGTAGATTGTCTAAGGAGTTAGACATTGCAGTAAGACTGCTGCAACGTTCATGAGTACTTGGAAATAGAGATTTGAGTATTGGATAAACCCACGCTCAATAGGTTGCTTCATGGATTACATCACGAGCAATGTTGAGACGATAACATCTTATGATCTTGAGGCGGAGACATATGAGTTGAAATTTGCGAGTCGGTTGTGCATTGATAATGCGTAAACGCATCGGTAACTTGATGTTATAAAACGTAATGTTGTGTGCAATTTTGATAAGTAAAAGACACAAGCATATGAGTCGAAGCTTATTCGTTCCTTGACCCTGATGGGAAACAGATATTTGTAGGACTCTCGATGATTTTGAAGTTGACTAAAGTGCTGGCCAGCCTAGACTAAATTGATGCGTTCAATTAGAAGTCCTAAAGTCATAAGCAGAATCGGAAATCGGGAAACAGAGTATCGGACAGAGATTGATCTTAATCCATGTCTCGTGTCTGAAAATATCTTGTTGGACGAAGGATCATATGATCACTTATCTAAGGACAGAACTGACTGGGTCAGAGTTCGGCAGAAGTTTCTAGGAAGCTGCAAGTTGTTGATTAATCTAAGGATAAAAGAACAATTAAAGTCATAGACTTATCCAAGTGGGAGACTGTTGGATTAGGTTTCTAAGCCATGACTTATAAATTGTATTTATCTTATTAATTGAAGCAAAGTCCATTTGGGTTGCCCTCACAGCTGGAGGATTGGTGTCGAGTTAAGTAGAGAGAAAGGTTGATTTATTAATTGTTTAATAAATCAATAGAAATAAAATAAATAGGTTATTACTATATTTAAGTGATAATATATTAATTAGAAACTATAATAATTAATTAGAAATTAATCTAGAATTAATTTGATTTAATTTGGTGATTAATTTAATTAATTAAAAGTGCAGGGACTGATTTGTATTTATTCACTAGTTGAATAACTGGATAGCCAGTGGCAAGGGGCCAAAGTTGGCGAGAATTAAAGTGGGTACACTCTAAATCTCGAAACCCTAATTAGGGTTTAGAATGCTTGGTCCAAATGGTCAACAGGCTTGTCCATTAAGGAGGCTCCTCTAGGGTTTTGACTGTATCCCTTGGAGGCTATAAAAGGAAACTCCTGGCCACCCTTTTATGCACCACTTTTCACCATCTCTCTGGAACTCTGCTGTCTTCTCCTCTTGCTTGGGTGTGACTCCATTTGAAGCAGGACAATTGTGCTGCTAGCTTCTGGATCAAGAATCAAAGGTTGGTTTTCTTATCCAAATTCTTTAGAGATTGATTGTTGGCCTTAGGAATATTATTATATGTTCATTAGAAGAAAAACATAGATCCTTTATTAGGTTGCATGTGAACTTAGGGTTTCTAGTTCATAGTTTGCTTAAAACCTTTCACAAAAATGCACATATAACATGAAAATCAACAATATAATTGAAGTTTGTATGGATATCAAGCAAAATATTAAGATTTTAACAAAAAATTCATAAACCCAACAGGCATAGACGTCGATTTCATTAATGAATAACTATTAGGGTTCGATAATTCAAATAAATTACAGATTCAAATTATAGCAAACATATACGCCGTATTAGGGTTTAACCTTACCGCATTAAAAACCCAGACGGTCAAAACCTCGATTGATCGGTGAACATGAACAATCAAAAACGCCATATTAGGGTTTAACGTTACCCCAATCAAAACACATACAGTAAAATTATCGATTTTTAAGGTTTAATCGAAACATTTCTTTGATCAAAACAAACTAAACGTGACCGATAGTGGTAAGAATATAGGGTTTTAATATTGTTATATACACATAAAATCGATACAGTAGTTGAAAAAAACAAAAAGGATCAACGAAGAACAATACCTCTGCTCGCCTTGTTGAATGCTTAAACACCTTCAATCCTCGACTGCGATAATATGCTACAACTATTGCAATAATACGATAATGAAGGTGATGATAGTTCAGAATTGGTGTAAACAGAGAAAGCGTATTACACGGGATTTGATTGAAAATAGAATTTGATGAGGATATAGGATTGTATGTGATTTTACTTTCTTACCCCTAGCCGGGTTTCATCATTTTAAAATTAGTGTTGTTTTACCATATATTTGCAAAAATGCCACCTTTGATCTCAGCCATGGGGTTTTTTTCTTTTATCTAAAGGTCCATGTGGGGTTCTCAAGATCTCATGAATTTTTGAGATCCCACAAGAACCTAACTATATATATATATATATATATATATATATATATATATATATATATATATATATATATATATATATATATATATATATATATAGGGAGAGGATCAACATAGAACCCCTTTTTGTCCATAGAACCATAGAACCCCATTTTAAGCCATTAGATCATTAAATCAATGGATATGATTATTCATTCTAAATACAATTAATTTTAATCCAATAATAAAGCTGGAAGGGTAATTTTGGTAATCCATTTAATTGTCTTTATTATTTTCCCTTAATCTTAGGAATCAAAATCAAAATCAAATCCTACAAACCATTCAAAACATAAATCACGTTGATATCAATCGATCACTCCCACATCAACGACTCTCTTACCTGATCTAAAGGTTAGATCGAAGACACCGAAGAACATGTGCCACAAAACCTCTGTTTACAACATCCAATGAATCTGAAATCGAACACAACGAAGAACCAGAAGATGTTTGTTGATTTGCCACCAAAATCTGAAAATTGAACCGATTTTATGCCATATCATGACTAGATGGAGCTCGAAAACACATATTGTTGTAAGTATCTAGTAGTTCTGTCAACTGAGATTCAATTTCTACAATATCGTATTGGTTTTTGTTTATTTGTTCGTCAATGTTCAGTTATGAACATGAATGAAATTTCTTAGGTTTTTATAAATGTTCATCACGTTTTCCATAGTAGGTGCATCTTCTTCTGTTATTTGTGGTTTCTTTACAAACGATTAGACGATTTTCTACTAGTTCTATGATGTAGTGATTGACCGTTGCGTAGATTAATTGTTTTTTCTGCTATTGTTATTTTTTCATAGTTGTATAAATTGATTTTATTACACTTGATTAGACTGTAGTTTCGATCTGAGTAGTTCCTTCACTCTGTGTTGGTGATTTCGACAGGATTATTTCCTTGCAAATGAATTATTGTAGGCTAGTTGTGGCTGTTTATTGATTTTTGTTTGCATCCACAATGCAGATGAAAAGTTTATGGTGAAATCGTATCTTAATTGATAGCCCATACGCTTTATTGATTTGTTTTCTCAATTAGAACGTTTATGGATCTGATGTATGTTGTGCACACAAGGTGTTTGATGTGTATATTTTCAGATCTGATGTTTATGGTGTTTATAGATCTAATGTATGTGGTGCACAGAAGGTGTTTGATGAAATTTCTCAATGAAATCTGTAAGTTTTTATGTTGTGAATGAGTTCCTAAACTGCTATGTTAGTTACTGAACATTTATGAGCAATTTGTCTTGAATGTTCATTACTGAACATTGTTGTTATTAACAGGTTTTTCAATCTGTAAGTTTTTGCAATTTATTGAATGTTCATTACTGAACATTTATGAGCAATTTATCATGAATGTTCATTACTGAACATTGTTGTTATTAACAGGTTTTTCAATCGCAATTTGTCTTGAATGTTCATTACTAAACATTGTTGTTATTAACAGTTTTTTCAATCATGAAGAAATACGTGTACAAGAGATCTAGGACATACATCGTGATCATGAAGCAAAGATTCAGAGCCAAAGAAATCTGATGAAAGTGAAAAATTTCTGAAATTTTAAAGATTATGTTCATGGATGAACATATGTTCATTTATGAACTTGTTTTTTTTTTTTAAATATTTATTGATGTTCGTCACTGAACATGTGTTCTTCTATGATATTTTTTGGGTAAGTTTTAGATATTTTTTGATAAATATTAATTAGGTTTGATGAATGTTCATTTCTGAACATGTTTGTATGTTCATATATTTTATCAACCTTATGAATGTTCATTTCTAAACAAATTCTAGGATTTTGAATATAATGTTCATCAATAAACATATAAGTGTAATTTACTCATCATACCCTTATCATCCTAATTTGATCTAACGGTCAAGAAGATCGTTCTATGGTTCTATGCATAATTTTGGTTCTATGTTGAACCCACCCTTATATATATATATATATATATATATATATATATATATATATATATATATATATATATATATATATATATATATATATATATATATATATATATATATATATATATATATATATATATATATATATATATATATATATATATATAGGGATGGGATCAATGCAGAACCAAAATATATTACCTAACTGTAGAACCATATATTTCACCGTTGATCTAGTTTTGATGATAAAGGGTATGATGATCTAATTAACATCCATATCCACATTTCCATAACAGAAGATACTGAATTAAAGGTACGTATCCTATATAAAATTGCGCAATTCATATGTTCATCAGTGAACATATGTTCATATATGAACACATGTAAATTACATGAGCAAGGTTCTATGTTCTCTCTCCCTTTGATCAAAATACAAAGAAAACTTCAATCCCAATAATATCAACCATTACATTGATCAAAGTCTTAAACAATTACATGAGCAAAGTTAAAAGAATAAGAACATATCACGATTCAGTCTCAAGGTATCAAATCAAAATATGATCATTTATGAACATATGTTCATTTATGAACATATGTTCATTGATGAACATATGTTCATGGACGAACATAAAAATCCCCCTGCAACCAGTGTTTCTAGTTTGTATTGATTCGTCTGATTCTCATCACAATATCAAAGCATTTGCATCTTCTATAACCTACAAATTAACTAATAAAAATGAGATAGCTAACCACTGCGTCGTAATTTGTTGATTGATGGACATAGTTCATTGATGAACATATGTTCATTGATGAACATATGTTCATTGATCAACATACCGTTTTGGCCTAGAAATACATGGTTCGACTTCAGTTAGGTCCAATCGTAGATGAGCAGAGTGAACTTTCTCTTGTTGAGGCTATGAAATTAACACCAGATTGTTAGATTTTAAGAATTAAAAAAGTACAATTGATAATGGAAAAATGAAAGGAAAAAAAACTAACCTCGCTATAATTGAAAAACATTTTGTTTGCTCACAAGTATGCTTCAATCATGGCCACCTAAAATAAATCAAGACAGAAATGATCGAATCGAGAAAATCAGTTGACAACATAAACAATTAATTTGGAATCGAGAAAATCATTGAGGCAATTTAACAAACAAGTGGTGGGCATTCCAATTTGAAAAAGATGAAATAAAAAACACCCATACATACACATAACATGTAGACGTGAACGTGATTAACAATGAAAAAAAAAAGATGAAATCGCCTGAGTGGCTGTGGTCGGAAGAAGGGAAGGAAGAAGGGGGCGATCGGGAAGAAGTTAACAGGAAGAAGCAAATTATCTGAGTGGGTGTGATCGGATGAAGGGACCATCGAGAAGAAGCTATGTACCTTTTTAATTTCTTGAGTGGCTGCGATCGGGAAGAACCAAATCGCCAGAGAGGTACGATCGAGCTTAGTGATTCAGTGAATAATGTAATATGAGTGGTACGATGAGAATAGCAAGACGATTGAAGTCACGCAATTGGGGAAGAATTTAGGAAGATAATCTGCCTTTATTTCAAAAGACGGGTTAAAAACGCAATATACCCTTACCTAGGAATAATCCACTGCATAATGTGTATAATTTTACGGTGCATCTTTTTTAATATAAGACGTTGATATAATGATCCAAGGGTTTTAAGGATGGTTCTGTGGTTAGGTGATTTAATTTGGTTCTATATTGAATCTTTCTCGCTCTCTCTCTCTCTCTCTCTCTCTCTCTCTCTATATATATATATATATATATATATATATATATATATATATATATATATATATATATATATATATATATATATATATATATATATATATATATATATATATATATATATAGGGTCCGGTTTCGGTGAGGATTCGTAAGGACACCTTAAAAAACTTGAAAAAATATATTAAAAAAATACAAATCAAAAAATCAAGAATAGTACTATATCATTATCAAAAAAATTGAAAAAAAAAATTTGGATCATTGAAAAAAGAAATGATCCAATTTTTATTCATTTATTTTGGATCATTGGATCATTATAAAAAAATATTGACTCAAAAGTTTTTTTTTTCGAATATTTTTTCTCCAATATAGTACTATGATCCATTTTATTATTCATATTTTTATTTATTTTTTTTCAATCTTTTTAAGATTTCCTCACGAGTCCTCACCTAAAAAAGAGTACTCACCCGATCATGATTCTATATATATATATATATATATATATATATATATATATATATATATATATATATATATATATATATATATATATATATATATATATATATATATATATATATATATATATATATATATATATATATTGTTGGGTATTGAAATCAATTAAGAGTTGAATAGTGACTATGGTTCTAGCAATTATATAAGAGTTTAACAATCATGCATGAGTAATATAAAGCAAATAGAAGAACAAAGTGAAATGGATAACTTGTGCCGAATGCTTGATTATAACTTTAGGGTTTTACAATGGGGTTTTACAATCGCACACTAAACACGGTATGGTATCACTGATACTTATACTGAATCAGTGATACCACGCGTGCACCAGGGTTTGACAGCTGTGAAGTCTTCGGATCCTCCAGGTGATACCCTTCGGAGTCTTCAGACTTCGGGGTCTTCTATTCGTTTATTACTTCAGGGTTTTTCTTCAAAAAGTCTTCTGATAGAACTTCGGATACATCAGCACTTCATCACAATTATTCCCAACAATCTCCCCCTTTGTGTGAAGTGCATCCAAAGCCTAAACACGGAAGTGTCTTTTGTAGGCCCTCTTCAAGGTTTTCCTAACTACCAAATACAAGTTCATATGATCCATGAACTTCTTCTTCTTTTCCTCTAAATTAACATGACAAGCATTCACATGAGGAATCATGCCTGAGATAAAACAGGAGGGATGGAGGCCAAGATAGTCTATTTCAAAGAACTTGATCATGACTTTGGTTTCATTTCGAAGTCCTTTAAAGACTACACCGTATGGTTCATTGAGAATCTCTCCATTCTTGAATCTGCTTATGTTCCGAACTCAACAGGAGGAGTGTTTACTGGTTGCTTGTAGTAGGAACATAACTCAATGTCGTGCTTGGCAAACCTCAGCAGGTAGTTGTTCAGAAAACCCAAAATGTGGTTTTTGACTATAAGTACAGACATTGCGGCATGAGCTGCATCATTTCTTTGTATAATGTCAAGAATTTGAATGAAGTCCATTGGATTCATGATTGGGAAGTCGGCAATCGTAAACCTTGACTCGACCTCATCTGCACCACGAAGAACAAGAAACTCATAGTTCGTGAGGTTCTCATAAGTTTCTACCTCCTTGATTGATATGATTCTCTTGATCTTGTTCAAGCTCCATACTTCACTCTGATGTTGAATGAACATGGCATGGAAGTTGATTTTGTTGGTCCAGTAGATTGTCCTCTGTTCATTTGTAATGGACTGAACGAATTGGAGGAAGGAGAAGGTCTTCGGATTAAAAGGAATGTCAAGTTGCATGTCTTCGGAGTCTGTTGTCTGAAAACTCCGAAGCGGTAGTCTGTTGTGTACACTCAGGTCTTGAAATCCAAAGAGTTTAATAGCCTCTGCGGTCTATTTTCCATCATCACGTGCGAAGTTGTTCATCTTGATCATCAAGGCGTAGTCAGCACGTCTGGCTTTTGTAGACATCCTCCATGTGTGGAGCAATTATACTTTCAACAGACCTATCTGTTGAGCTTCCAGCTCCAGCTGAACCACCAGCTCCCATGGTTGATGTTGTGATGGTTGAAAATGTAGGACCAGCAGTGGTTGTTGTGGCTATGGAGGTTAACCTAGGCCTTTCTCCCCCTTGTGAAGCATAACCCGCATGCTGAGCAGTTATAGGCCTGCCTTGTGGTCTAGATAACCTATCTGCAAAGTTTATCAGAGGCTGTTATATAGTTCTTAACCGAATGGTCATGTCTTGGTTAAGAACTGAATTTGTTCTTTGGAGTTGCTTTGTAAACTTTGAGATGTCTGAAGCAGCTTGGGCGGCTGTGAGCTCTTCAATCTTTGCTCTAGCCTCATCAAGTTGTTTTTCAAACTTGGTACTTTGCTGAGATTCACTCCGAAGTTTTTGTAAAGCTTTCATGACTTCGGAGTGTGATTGTTCAGCCTTTTCAGCAAAGGCTCCAATTTTCTTGTCAATATTGGCTACAGCAGACTCCAATTTTTGTTCAAAGGAAGATTGGATCTTACTCTGTTGATCCATGAGTTTCTTCTCAAGCTGTTGTACTGAATCCTTTATTTCTTTGGATAGGGTGACTTCCAGAGACTCGATCTCTTCAGTGATGTCACCCAAGGTTGGTTTTGTGGGATCGAAGCCGGTTTGTGCTTGAATCAGAGTATCAAGCTTGGAATTCAGAATTTTGTACTGTTTCATTAGTAGAAATGCTTCATCTGGCAGTTCTTCATCTGAGGTTCCTTCAGCAATCAAAGGAGCCATATGAAAAGCCTCAAAGAAGGCTGCTGAAGTCGGGTTTTGTCCTGAGGGTGATGGAGATGAATCAAAGTCTAGTAGAGAAAAGTCAATACCAGAGAAAGGGATAGTAGATGTTCGAGGTGTAGTTGTAGGCGGTGGAGGAAGTGGTATATCAGATGATGTGGTGTGGATTGAGGTTGTCAGTTGAGCTGTTGTGGCTGGAGGAGGAGGTATTGTTGTATGAGGTGGTGTAGGTGGTTGGGTTGTTTTAGGTGGAGATGGTGGAGCAGTGGTATTTGGAGGAGTGGGTGGTCTAGTTGTTGGTGAAGGTGAAGGGGGTTGGTCATCATGTTGTTCTTCTTCCTGGACTGTGGATGGAGTCTTTTCTGAATCCGAAGACTCATCCATAATAGTTAGTTTCCTCGTCCTCTTCGGTTGCTTCCTCTTCGGAGTAGTTTGCCCCGAAGTCTTTCTCCTTTTCTCAGTCTTCTTCGGACCGCTCGGTCCACCAGTTATCTTCCTCTTCCCTTTCCCTTTTGGATTTGCCATGACTGGTGCTTCTTGACTTAAATCACGAGTGGGGTAAGGGATAACTAGAGTGTTACGATAGGTGTTTACCTCATTGCACTCCATGGGCACTTTAGAAAGCATGACTTGTGGAATTTGAGCATAGAAGGGTGCTGGTTCATCATCCAGCGGTGGGATGGCAATGGGAGTGTATCGTAGTTCTGGAAGTGAAACGTCAAGAACAAATCTAGCTTGTTGATAATGGGCGTGAACAACAATTGCCCAAAATCTTGCATTAGACATTTCTGTCCCCTTCAAGATGTGATTAGTATGCGAACAGAAATCAGTCCAAAGAATGGTTGCGTAATCTACCTTGACGTCATAGTAGATTCCGTAGAGCATGGTTTGGAATGAGACACTTGCAGAGTTCAATCCTGAAGTTCGTCCTGAGAGACATCTGAGGAAGATGCTGAAGTAGTATCTCCACAGATCAGGAAGTTGGTTCTTCTTGAATGTGCTAATCTTTTCGAGTGGAGGTGAGTATCCCATCTCATTGAACATTTCAACCAGTTGTTCAGCAGAGGGAACAACCATTTCTTTAGAGTTGTAGACGGGGAGATGGAGGGCATCAACGAACATTTCTTTAGTTAACTGTACCTTTTTGTTCTTTCCATTTGAATCGATGGCCTCATAGAACACCGATTTCACCTGATTGTTGTGATCGAACAGAGCATTCGATGTATAGTAGGCTCTGTGAACAACAGTTGCAGGAATCGTAGGAGTATAGGTTAGGGCATAGCCAAGAACCGATCTCTTCAAGCATTCAACCAGGGCATCGATTGGTTGAGGGTAGAGTTGTAGATTGTTGTGAAGAACCAGATTAGCAGACTGGCTCTTGAGGGTTGGGACTGAAATGGCTTCAGTGGTTTGACATGAAGCTTCAGCTGCCATTGTTGACGAAAGGAAGAAGATGAAGAAGCTTAGGGTTTCTTTGAGAGTAAGTTTGCAGAGAGAGTTTGAAAGTTATGTTCGCGTAAAGAGAGTAACTGAAAAGGTGAGAGGTTTATATAGTATTTGTGGTCCCTAGGTCATTTAATGCACGATTAAAATGGTCCTGTAATTACTGGACACCTCAGCACCTGCACGTCCCACTATCTCTGCAAAAAGGAGAAACGTACGGCTGTCAGTTGCAATGATTTAAAACTTGAACCGCCCTTTTTGTGAGACCTTTTTGTTAAGATTTTCCTTTAATTTCTCATTGACAGCTGTGCACGAACAAACGGTCATCTATTTCTAAGGAATGTTTTTCTCTGAGAGTTATCATAAATGTGGAAATCATTTGAACAATAAATTGACTTCGGATCTATGGGGAAAATTATGACCGTTATAAGTGCTCTTCGGAGTGAAGGCATAAAGTTATGATTAACTCCGAAGGGTATTATTTTCACTTCGGTGGATAACATGTGTTTGTGAAGTATCTGTTAGGACGCCGAAGTTCATTGGTTTTCCTTTGAAGTTTTGGTTTTACTTTTGAGATATGTAATATGACATTTATCCTTAACTTCCCTGAATATTATGAAAAGATGATTTAACAAGTTAATGTTCAGAATCATTCGAATCATGTTGGAAGTCCATTTTTCATTTCAAAGGTTGTTTGATTCAATATCAGTCATGAATGTATAAGTCTAATCACCCCATCACTAACTTGATTTCGCATTTTGAAACATGGTTTGAATTGTGCTTATGTGTTTCAAAATTTTCATACACAATAGTGGTAACATTCTATGCATTTGAAATTTAAAGAAATTTTCATTCTTGAATTGAACATCATAAGTGTTTTTATAAATTGGATTGTTTTTGAAGAACCTTTTTGAAAAATATATTCCCTTTCATCAATTGGAGTGTTTGGATACTAGGCTCTGATGACAAGCCTTTGAGCTTCGTACACCACTCCAACTTTATCATTTAAGATAGACTACTTGAAATGTTCATATTCTCTACAAAGTACTCGACTATGTTATAGGAGCTCCTTGTATTGTTATTTAAAACAGAAGAATAAGTCTTTGAATGCTGATTTATATTTCTTTTGCATTATATTATTTGTCATCTTGTTTTTGTTTGTTGTCTTTGATTCTTTTAACAATTTTTTTTCTGTTTATCTTTTCGAGAATTTTCAATTTGTCCTTTTTATCTTTTCTATTTTGGATTTACTTATCCGAAGATACAAAAACTTCACCATTTAGTTTCTTTCTTGGTGCTTTTTGGTTTTGATTTATACAATCCTTGAATGTGAAAATCTTCTTTTAGTTCAATTTTGTACCATTAATGAAAAGAGATTTAAATTTGCTTATCAGACAATGTTGGTACTATTTTTGAAGAAAACTTCGGAACACTTGAGTTATCCTGTGTAGTTTTGAGGCTACATGATTAATTTGAAGTTGAAGCGAGTCAAGTTCAGAAGGGAGGTTAGAAATAGACATTTTGTTAAAGATATTGGAATCAAACAAGGCTTCAAATTGTAAAATAGCCTTGACCTCACTTCGAAGTCTGTTTTCTTACCAATGTTTCAAGTCGATTCCCAAATGCCTTTTAGTGCAATAAGGCATGATTATCAGAATCTAAAATCAAAGTTTTGTCCTTTAGTTGATTGATTCATGAAAGTAAGGATAATCTTTCCATTTTGCATCAAACTTTTCTCAAAACATAATGTGTATGTATAAGAGCCTTTATTTTTCTTGTTTTTGATTTTTCTTATCCTTAAAACTTTTTATGATTATCCTCAAGAAGTGAAGTCAAAATATTTTTAAATGAATTTTTCCATTTTCATGATTTTATTTGACAGAAAATTTTGTTCCGCAGACTTCCGAAGTGATATTTTACTTCGGAGTGATGCGGTGCAATTCTACGTAATTTTTTTCTTATTTTACTCCGATGAGCTCCGAAGCAATGAAACTCTTCGGAGCGCTGCGGTGTGTTGTGATTTTACAAATTATCAGACTGAAGAAAAGAGTAATAGTGAGCAAATCTGAGATTTATTGAATAGTGGATCCATCGATCATTCCAAGTCTACGAACTATTCTTGTGAATTCCTCTTCATTCATGGCCTTTGTGAAGATATCTGCCAGTTGTTCTGTAGTGTGAACAAAGTGCACCTCAATATTCCCCTCCTCAACATGATTTTTGATGAAGTGATAGCGAAGAGCTATATGCTTCTTCTTGGAATGTTGAACTGGATTGTGGCATATACGAATTGCACTTTGGGAGTCACAGAACAAAGGTATATTTCTCATGTTGATGGCATAATCTTTCAGTTGGCTTTGGATCCAAATGATTTGTGAGGTACATGCTGCAACTGCTACATATTCTGCTTCTGCTGTGGAGATAGAGACACAAGTTTTCTTCTTGGATTGCCAGCTAATTAGTTTTCCATCTAAGAATTGACAGCCCCCCAAAGTGCTCTTACGATCAATAGAGCATCCACCAAGATCTGAGTCAGAATAAGCTTGTATGTAGAAGCCGTAGTTTTCTAGGTACCACAGGCTATAAGCTGGTGTGCCATGAAGATATCGAAAGATTGTCTTAACCGCAGCCAGGTGAGGTTCTCTTGGGTCAGCCTGATATCTTGCACAATTACAGACTGTAAACATGATATCAGGACGACTGGCTGTGAGATAGAGCAGTGATCCAATCATGCTTCGGTATTGCTATATGTCTGTCTTTGGTTTGTCCAATGAAGGATTTAACCTTGTACCTTCAGGCAAAGGAACTTTTGCTTTGGAGTAGTTAGTCATTTCGTATCGTTCAAGCAGACTCTTCGTGTATTTTTGTTGATTGATGAATATCCCCTCCTTTGATTGTTTTATTTGTAATCCAAGAAAGAAGTTAATCTTTCCCATCATACTCATTTGAAATTTGCTTTTCATTAATTTTTCAAAATCTTTTGATAAATTGGGGTCAGTGGATCCGAAGACTATGTCATCCACATAGATTTGGACTAACATCAAATGAGATCCAACTTTCTTTCTGAAAGTGTTGGATCCACTGAACCTTGTTTAAAGCTTGATTCTTTTAAAAATTTTGTCAAGGTCTTATACCAAGCTCTTGGAGCTTGTTTTAAACCATAGACAGCCTTGTCTAGCACATAGCAATGGTTTGGATGCTCTTTACTTTCAAAGCCAGGTGGTTGTTCAACAAAAACGGTTTCCTCGAGATCACCATTCAGAAAGGCACATTTGACATCCATTTGATAGACATCAAAGTTTTTATGTGCAGCATAAGCTAAAAATATCCGAACTGATTCGAGTCTGGCAACAGGAGCAAATGTTTCTTCATAATCAATTCCCTCCTGTTCACAATAACCCTTGACAACCAGTCTTGCTTTGTTCTAAACCACATTGCCTTCGGTGTCTAGTTTGTTTCTGTACACCCATTTCAGACCAACAATTGAAGCATTTGCAGGTTTTGGAATAAGCCTCCAAACTTTGTTTCTTTCAAATTCTTCTAACTCCAATTGCATAGCTTCAATCCAGTCTGAATGATCAAATGCATCTTTAACATTCTTAGGTTCTACCTTAGAAATAAAGACATTGAACATGCACAACTCGGAAGTTTTGTTAAGATCTAATTGCCTTTGGTGAAGTTGTGCACGAGTCAATACTTTATCTCGAACGTTACCGATGACAAGTGATGGAGGATGATTTCTCGTCCATTTGTCCAAGGGAGGATAATTTGGATCAAATTCAGGAGGTCCTTCAGAATCAATGTCTTCGATGTCTGAAGGATACCCCGAAGTAGAAGAGAAATCACCCATTATTAAATGATTGTTTGAATTAGTTGTGTTAGATTGTGGTGTGTGCATCTGTGAAGTAGAGTTTAGAGTGTTCTCCCCCTCGACACCTGTTGGTGTGGAGGAAGTTGTTGTTTTATCCGAATCGATTGGTGTTACAGAGTTCGGAGTGTTCTCCCCCTCGACAGCTGTTGGTGTGGAGGAACTTGTTGCTTTATCCGAAGCGATTGGTATTACAGAGTTCGGAGTGGTAATCTCTGGCTCCCCCTGGACTGTTGGATACAGGGACATGATATTAGAGATTTCCTGTGGAGATGAGATAGGACTGTTGGCTCCCCTTAGACCGTTGTTTGGCTCCCCCTCAACACTAGCATTTCCTTCACTTCGGTTAGATGGCTCCCCCTCAACAGATGACGGTCTTTGTACACTACTTGTGGAAGAATAATTAGGTACATCTGTAAGTTTGGACAATTCGGATACTTGGTTGCCAGGTGCACTGGCTTCGGAGTTTACAGCCCTCACAGGTGGATCGAACAAAAGTGCAAAGTCTGTATCAAATGTAGTGATTGGTATAGCATCCACAGCAGGTTTTGGAAAGATGGATGACATAGGAAATGGATGCAGAGACTTCTTGATGTAGTAATCATCAAACCTTAGGTTGAAGGTTTCTTCAATTTTTCGGGTTCTCTTGTTCATGACTCTGTAAGCTTTTGAGTCTTGAGAGTATCCAAGGAAGATTCCATCTTCTGACTTATCATTGAACTTAGTCAAGTGATCCTTCAAGTTCAAGATAAAACACCTACAACCGAAGATGTGAAGAAATTTGACATTTGGTTTTCTTCGATTGAGTACTTCATAAGGTGTGATATGAAATAACTTGTGAATATAGGATCTGTTTTGAGTAAAGCACGCAGTAGAAATGGCTTCGGCCCAGAAGTACATAGGCAGGTTTGCAAAATTTAGCATAGTTCGAGCTGCTTCACACAAAGAACGATTTCTCCTTTCCACAACTCCATTTTGTTGAGGAGTATATGGTGCTGAGAAGTTGTGACTAATCCCTTTTGTTTTCAAGAATCCATCAAGAGTTTGATTTTTGAACTCCGAACCGTTGTCACTGTGCACAGTTCGGACTTTCTTATTTAGCATCACTTCCATTTTCCTTATGAAGTTAATGATTTCTTCAGCAGCATCTGATTTATTTCTTAGATATAACACCCAAGTAAACCTTGAATAATCATCAACTCTCACAAGAATGTATTTCTTCTTTCCAATTGACTCAACTGCGGATGGACCACACAAGTCCATATAGAGAAGTTAAAGGGGTTCGGTGGTTTTGGGATTGATCACTGTTGGATGCCTTTGTTTTGTTTGCTTGCCATGTTCACAAGCAGAACAAAGAGAGTCATTATCAAATTTGAGAGCAGGCATTCCCCGAACCAAATCCATAGCCACTAACTTGTTTAAATCTTTGAAGTTCAGATGAGCAAGTCTTCGGTGCCATAGCCAGCTGACATAGGAGTTGGCTTTTGAGAGAAGACACAAAGATTGCCCACCGGTTACAGGCTTTAGATTCAAGGGAAACATCGATCCCTTCCTTTCAGATTTCAGCAAGACTTCTTTTGTTTCCTCTTTTGTGATTACACTCCCTTGGTTGTTGAATGTAACAGCATTGCCCGTTCTAACCACCAATTGAGAATATTCTATCAGATATCTAAAAAAAATCCCAATTGTTTCCATTTTTGGAATGGAATATTTATGGAATCTCCATGAATAGGATCAAACCTTATTCCATGGTATTTACATGAGGTTCTTCTTTCTTATTCTTAAGAAAGTCCTCGAGAGGGCTTAGTTGATCCATGATTTATGTTTCATCTTTCGTTTCCTTTTCGTTTGTTTCGAGAAATATATCGATCAATTCCGATTCTTTCTTTTTCTCTTGATTCTTTTACGATCGAGATGCATAGATCCTGTTCATGGATTAACGAAAATGTGTGTGTGTATATATATATATATATATATATATATATATATATATATATATATATATATATATATATATATATATATATATATATATATACATATATATATACATATATATATATATATATATACATATATATATATATATATATGCATATATATATATATATATATATATATATATATATATATATATATATATATATATATATATATATATATATATATATATATATATATATATACATATATATCTATATATATGCATATATATATATATATATGTATATATATATATATATATATATATATATATATATATATATATACATATATATATATATATATATATATATATATATATATATATGTATATATACATATATACATATATATATATATATATATATATATATATATATATATATACATATATACATATATATATATATATATATATATATATATATATATATATATACATATATACATATATATATATATATATATATATATATATATATATATATATATATATATGTATATATGTATATATATATATATATATATATATATATATATATATATATATATATATATATATATGTATATATATATATATATATATATATATATATATATATGTATATATGTATATATACATATATATATATATATATATATATATATATATATATATATATATATATATATATATATATATAGGGGTGGGTTCAACATAGAACCATTTTTATGCATAGAACCATCTCCTTGACCGTTAGATCAAATTAGGGTGATAAGGGCATGATGGTAAATTGCACTTATATGTTAATGAATGAACATACGTATACGTACATTCATGAACATATACGTATGTTCATCAATGAACGTTGTGTTCAAAATCCTAGAAATTATCAAAAACTTACCTAATATAATACAAATCAAATCCCAAAATTATTGAAGTTTCCTAAATTACAAACATGTTCAGAAATGAACATTCATCAATGCGAATTAATATCTAACCAAAAATATCAAAAACTTGCCTAATCTATACAAATCAAATCCCAAAATTATTGAACTTTCCTAAATTACAAGTATATATATATATATATATATATATATATATATATATATATATATATATATATATATATATATATATATATATATATATATATATATATATATATATATATATACATTTTCTGAACATACACACACGTTCATTGATGAACATGTTTAGAAATGAACATTCATTAGTGAACGTACGAAATTGAACATATGGATGAACATGAACAAAAAGGAATAATCTTTATGGATGAACACATGTTCATTTATGAACATATGTTCATTAATGAACAAATGTTCATTTACGAACATGTATTCATCGATCCATCTATCTCGATCTCTCTCTTTCTCTTCCTTGATCCTTGTGTCTCGATATCTCTCTTTCTCTCTTTCCTTCTCGATCTTGACTGTTCAGTAGTGAACATGAATGAAATTGATTTCTGGAATCGCCTCAAATGTTCATTACTCGTTCTCGATCTCGATTTCTCTATTTCTCTATTTCTCTCTTTCGTTCTCGATCTCGATCTATCTCTCTTTTTCTTCTTCAACCTGTTTGTAATTAATTGAACGACTGAATAATTGAAAACAACAAGGAAAATCTGTTTGTAATATTGTTGAGGTTGACTTCATCCTTTACATGTTCATTAATGAACATATGTTCACTAATGAACATATGTTCAATAATGAACACATGTTCACTAATGAACATATATAAGAACACGAAGACCAATACAGCAAGAAAACACTTAGTTAATTGAAAGTATGTTCACTAATGAACGTATGTTCACTAATTAACATATATGAACACGCGATTACCAATGAGGCAGGAAATCACTCGATTGAATGTGAATGATTGAAAACAACCAGAAATTCGACCTCAAACAGATTCACTCAAACATATTCAAATCATAGTTCAATGTTATTAAGCGAAATTTGCAATCCAAATTAAATATTAACTGAAATCAATTACATACCTGATGATAAATCATTGATGGAAGCCAAAATAGGTTACGATCCTAGATCTGATTGCAGGTTACGATCGATTCCAAGTTTCAAATCCTAGAACTGATGAAGCCGAGTTTCAAATCAGATTTCAATGTTACGATACTAGATCTGATTGCAGGTTATGTTGTGGCTTTTCCTTCTTCGATTCTCATATGTTCTTCACGAGATCTCATGTGATGATCGCTTTTGCTGGAGAATGAAATGGCGATCAGATGTGTAGTGGATATATAGAATCCCCATTGTACCCTTGCCACTATGTAATTCCCTGAACTAGTGTGCATAATCTTATTGTGCACCCTTTTAATCATATCCGTTGATTAATTGATCCAATGGCTTAAAAAGGGGTTTTATGGTTCTATGCATAAAATGGGGTTCTATGTTGATCCCCTCCCTATATATATATATATATATATATATATATATATATATATATATATATATATATATATATATATATATATATATATATATATATATATATATATATATATATATATATATATATATATATATATATATATATATATATATATATATATATATATATATACATATATATATATAAATATATATATATATATATATATATATATGTATATGTATATGTATATGTATATGTATATGTATATATATATATATATATATATATATATATATATATATGTATATGTATATGTATATGTATATGTATATGTATATGTATATGTATATGTATATGTATATGTATATGTATATATATATATATATATATATATATATATATATATATATATATATATATATATATATATATATATACAACATCGTCGCCGATATACGAATATCAAATTATTTTACTTTTAATGTTGATTTTTTTAATTTTCAAACTATTGTACTTCATTTATTAATTTAAATATGTTGTTCGATGTAAAACATTATCATTTTAGTTATATAACTTTTAGTTTAATAATCTAATATACATAATTTGTTGATAGAAATATGATGATAAATATTGAACTTGAATCAAAGAGTCAACTAAACATAAAACAAAAGGATATTTGTTAATAGTTAATAAAATTAAATACAATGTAAAATACATAACCTAATTCGAAAGGTCAAATTTTCTAAAAGTTTATCCAACTGTTATATTTATAATAATAATAATTTTCTAAATAAGTAATTTTTATATTAATAACTAAAAGTTGTAGTTAAAAAAAACATTATATTAAAAAGCATAATACATGACAATGAAAACATCATTTTATATTTGAACTAATCATCATGATCAAAATAGAAAATTTGTCAAATAAGTTATCTTTAAACAAATTAATCATAAGGTTGTGTCTTATACACAACCTACAATTTGTAGGATGTTGACATAACCTATCGAACATGCCAAAAACATCCTTTTGTCTAGGAAGGTCCGTTTGATTAGAGACATTGTGGTGGCAGACCTCTACCTTCCCTCTCTATTTTGTTACTTTTTTCAGTTACATGATACTAACGAATATAACTACTTAAAGTAATACATATTTAAAATGATCAATTACTATATTTTTCAATTATTGTGTTCTTTGATGTATGATTGGATTACATTAGATTATGATATAGTGTTTTTATAAATTTTCCCTGAATTTAAATATCTAACAAATTCTATAATGGGATTTAACAAAATAGTATGGTAGAGATATTCCTTTGAATGGATTTTTAGGATTTGAATATCGTTTGATTGCTTTGATAACTATTCAAAAATCAAAAGAAGACAAATATAAAAGAATTATTATAATTTAGAAATTTTTAAAATTAAATTAAATCAACTATAATGCTGTTATTTGTTTGTTGTTTATCATTAAACGGAGGTTATACTTTATAACTTCAATAAGTATTTTTTGAAATGATAAAAAATACTTAAACAAAATAGATAAGTGATAAGGGACACCATATTTCATTTAATCATCTAAATGTCATTTGTTAAAAGAAACATTTTATTGTGGTCATTAATAGATAAGTTCAAAATGTTTGGTTTCAAATGAATATGGTTCAAGATAAATGAAATACGTTAAACCATATTAGTTTAATTGAGATGACCCTAGCTACAACACTTGTAAAACATATATATAAACTAGTGTAAGAATTGCTCCTGTAACCATCAAATTGATATTTGTATCAAAAATATCATCTTTCTTGAAAGAATCTTTAAAAAGTTTTTATAGGCTGAACCCGTTTAGATGTCACCTACTGTCACTAAACATCCAAACGCACCCATATTCGGCTGATTTAGTCCCTAATGTTACCGTAGTAGCAAATCATGGAAATTCTTCAAAAAAAAAAACTAAAACTAAAACTAAGGATGACAAATAAGGGGTAAAAAATGATGAGTATGGATTGGTGATATCACGAAACAGGTGGGGCAATATTTTTTGTTAAAGGGCTTTTAGGAGAAATTATTAATCTAATATACATAATTTGTTAATTTAAATAAGATGATAAATACTGAACTTGAATCAAAAAGTCAACTAAACATAAAAAATGTTAAAAGGATATTTGTTAATAATTAAAATTAAATACAACTAGCGGGTGACCCGTGCGTTGCACGGGTCGATGGGTTAGAATTTCCAAAGTACAATGCCTTAATAAAAAGAAATAAAAAGAACATTGTAATAATAGATAGAAAGAAATGAAAATGTAATGTTACTATAAAAAAATAAATGAAAGTATGTCGCCTTAAATAAAAATTTACTGAACATCTATTCCTTTGTTACCTTATGTAGCAACTTTTCATGCCACCACATGTAATTGTATCTTCCTGCTCTGCTTTGTGTAACTTCCTTTTTTATCAAACTTGCTAAAAAAATGAAGATCATAAAAACATAGAAAAATTATTAAACATTCTGAATAAATTACGCATAGAAATCTGCAATAGGTGTAATGCAAGTTTTCCTAGGCCTTGGTCCATGGATTAGCAAAGCGGGCCGAAGTTTCTACTTTTTATTATAGGGCTCAAAGCAAGAAATAGCAATACACTTTGGTTCATTTGTGTATTAATTATTATAGCATTCCTACTTTCATTTCTTTCTATTAAAGTAGGAAAAAGTGAAAGTAGGATGCTATGATAAACAAATAAATGAAAGTACATTGCTATTTCTTGCATTTACACCTAACATTCGAAAACTCGCCTACCTTATTGTCAACAGATAAGCCATATTTTTATGCACCTCCTTCACTTAAAGCCAACTCCTTTGCTCCATCATGTAATATCTATTTTAAAAATAATAAATTTCACATTAAGAAAAAAAATCAAGGCATTCTAAAATCTCAGCATTACAAAGATTCATGCAACTTTTAATTTTAAAACCACGTGTTTTGGTTCCTGTTTTATAGTTTACAATCTTTTAAAACAAAGGAATATAAAACCTAAACACACCCTTTCAAGTATTGCATACTTTTATTGTCTGATAGACATTTGCATGGATGACTGAAGTATAGCTCTGAAGCTCTCTCTCATCAAAGCCCGTTTGAAACAGTAGTTTTGGCTGTGAGAAAATTAGGGTTTTTTTTCACTTTTTAAAATAGAAAATTGTAGAAAAAGATAATATTTGTAAATAGATTTGCATGATAATTCGACCTATTTGAAAATTGTAGACTCCCTGACTCTCCAGCAACTAAACAAAATCAATCCCAGTTGACATATTTAATATATATTCATTAGTAGATTAATTTAAACCAAAAATAGAATATAGGGTTAAATGCAAGATATAGCAACATATTCATTAAAAAAATATGAATTATACCAAGTAATAGAAGTTTCTGAATATGTTTTTCTGTCTTTGTTTCTTGTTCAATCCTTCTTTCTATTTCTGCAGCCTGAAAACCATAACATTAATTGTCAAATTTGAGAAATATGCATAAAACCTATAATTATAGATGAAAGGACAAATTTGAAAAAGTACTGAATGTTTGCACATATTACCTGAACATTTTCTTCTGTATTAGCTTGATTACCACGTTTGTGTCTAATACAAAGTAAGCCCATATTCTGAAGTGTAATTTTATAAAAACTTAGATCCAAGTTGCATTTTTCATTGTTGAATATTATGCTTCTAGAAGACAGAGTGCACCTGAAATTAACCACTTGTCCCAATAAATTCAAGAATTTATGAACCACATTCATTTGAATCACTGTTAACATTATTGAAACTGACCCTAGGTCTAAAATTACATGAAATTAAATGGAAATAGAGGATCTCCCAAGAGGGCCCCTTAATCTAATCTTCAATTAGTTTTCTGGAAATCACAAGATGATTTGCTCTTTCTTTCTTCAGCTATTTCTTAATATTTCAGCTTTTGAAATTCACCACAGGAAGATAGATAATTTAGTTTTCAAATATCTAGAAGGAGAAACAGTTCAATTGTTGCTGGATAAGGGAGTACTTTTCCCCTTAATTTTATGTAATGCAATTGACTACTTATGTTCCAATTAAGACACAAAGAACTCTATGAACTCATTTTTCCAACATTCGAAAACGAAAAAAAATGTATGAAAAGGTACTTCACCAAACGATTGTTTACTTGTGAAATCTACTACATTGAAGGAAAATAATATCGGAGCTTACTTTTGTGATTCAATGATAGGCAAACGTCCTACGATAAGTTCACAATATATCTCGATCAAATCATATGATGCGATCAGCTTCTCTTCCCTAATTACATGTTCAACCTGATAGAAATTTTAAAATCAGCACATAGATCTCATAGCCCCCATTGAATCAACTCAAAAACGCTGTTATTCTGTATGAAATTTTTTTTTCGATTCCAATGATGAATTTGAAGTAAAAGGGTCAGATTAATCAGGATACTTACTCGAATTCTGGCAGTTCGGTCCTGTCCTGACTCCAATAATTAAGCTAACTCTCTCTTCATTTGATTAATTTGTATTACCTTTTTATTCCTCATCAACTTGATTCGTGATGTCGCTAATTTTAACGACGTTTTGCAGCATCGATCAATGAACTCAAAGTCAACCCTCGGATAATTACATAGAGAGATTTTCGTAAACTAAAACCATAATCTTACCATTTAGCGATCTTGAATCTCGAAAATATTCAACAAAATCATAACAAATAGTTAAATACTAATGTAGTTTAACGTGTTTAATCGAAGGAGTATTTGTATAACCTGTTGTATGACAAGTATTGCTTCTATCAAGACCTTGAGAAATCCTCTGAATCGCGACAAATGAACCACCGTCGTGTCCTCCTCTATCATCCATTCCCAGAATAACACACACAAATACACAGACTAAATGAGGTTCGTTTCCACCCTTTTTAACATGAAATGGACGGTGATTTGGATTTCGGCAGAACCACCAAATTCTCCGTCTTCGTTTCCACATTGGATGAGGAAAGAGAAATTATCAAGGGGATATCGAAGCAATATCATTCAAGAAGGAAGAAACTGTGTTTTCTAGAGATAGAAAAGGAAAAGAAATACAACCAAACAAATGGGATTTACCTGAAATCACCGATTGAATATGAAATCATAAAATTGTTCGATTTCCTCCTGCGACTCACCCAAGCATCTTTCAACAATCCTCGCTTCTGTATGGACATGGTAGCAGCGAGATTTAGTCATGAAACTTCACCATCTTGATTTATCAAGGAGACGATGTTGGTGCGGTGATAATGGTCATATCGTCATGGTGAGAACAGCGATGGTAGTAGCAGATGGTGATGGAGAGAGGTTAGATAGAGTGGAGGTTTGACGGTGGGCTTCAAGTGGTCTCGAATGCGCTACTTCCTGGCTTGTTCGACGGATCGAGCAGGGTTTTCATCGATGGATGTTTGGACACGTTAAGGGAGGAAGCGGTGGAGAATGGAGACTGGAGATAAAAGGGTGGAGGTGGTGGGTAACAAATGGAATGGATGTATCGGTGGAAGAAAACGGATCCAAATTGGATCCAGAACCCGCGACCCGCGTTACAAAGGAAAAAACGTTACATGTACCAAAAAATTATGTTTTTAAATATAGATATAAATGTTAAATACATAACCTAATTCGAAAGCTCAATTTCATAAAAGTTTATCCCAACAGTTATTTTTATAATAATAAAAATTTTCTAAATAAGTAATTTTTATATTAATAAGCAAAAGTTATAGTTAAGAATAACATTATATTAAAAAGTATTATACACCCTATTGTCATTAAACATCCAGGCGCATGCTCCTATTGGGCTGATTTAGTCCCTAATGTTACCGTAGTAGCAAATCATGGAAATTCTTCCAAACAAAAAACTGAAACTAAGGATGACAAAATAAGGTGCAAAAATGACGAGTGTGGATTGGTGATATCACAAAACAGGTGGGGCATTTTTTTTTTTTTTTGTTAAAGGGCTTTTAGGAGACATTATTAATCTAATATACATAATTTGTTAATTTAAATAAGATGATAAACACTGAACTTGAATCAAAGAGTTAACTAAACATAAAAAATGTTAAAATAATATTTGTTAATAGTTAATAAAATTAAATACAATGTTAAATACTTAACCTAATTCGAAAAGTCAAATTTCCTAAAAGTTTATCCAACAACTTTTGTTTTATAATAATAATAATAATTTTCTAAATAAGTAATTTGTATATTAATAAGCAAAACTTATAGTTAAAAATAACATTATATTAAAAAGTATAATACATGGCAAAGAAAACATCATTTCATATTTAAACTAATCATCATGATCAAAATTGAAAATTTGTCAAATAAGATACTTTTAACAAATTAATCATAAGGTTGTGTCTTATACACACCCTACAATTTTTAGGATGCTAACGTAACCTATCACACATGCGAAAAACATCCTATTGTCTAGGATGGTCCGATGATTAGAAACCTTGTAGTGGTAGACCCTTACCATCCCTCTCTATTTTGTTACTTTTTTTTTTCAGTTACATGATACTAAAGAATATAACTACTTAAACTAATATATATATATATATATATATATATATATATATATATATATATATATATATATATATATATATATATATATATATATATATATATATATATAATGATCAATTACCATATTTTTCAATGATTGTATTCTTTGATGTATGATTGGATTATATTAGATTATGATATAGTGTTTTTATAAAGATTCCTTGAATTTAAATATCTAACAAATTATATAATGGGTTTTAACAAAATGGTATGTTAGATATGTTCTTTTGAATTGGTTTTCAGGATTTGAGATCTTTTAATTGCTTTGATAACTATTGAAAAAATCAAAAGAAGACAAATATAAAAGAATTATTATAATTTAGAAATTTATAAAATTAAATTAAATCAACTACAACACGGTTATTTGTTTGTTGTTTGTCATTAAAAAGAGGTTATATTTTATAACTCCAATAAGTATTTTTTTTAATAATAAAAAATACTTAAACAAATAGATAAGTTATAATGGACATCATATTTCATTTAATCATCTCAATGTCTTTACTGTGGTCATTAATAGATAAATTAAAAAAGTTAGGAGTTTCAAATTAATATGATTCAAAATAAATAGAATATCTTAAACCATATTAGTTTAATTAAGATGACCTTAGCTACAAACACTTGTAAAAACATATGTAAATTAGTGTAAGAATTGCTTCTGTAACCATCAAATTGATACGTGTATCAAAACATGCATCTTTCTTGAAAGAATCTTTAAAAAGCGTTTACTTCTAAAAACATAAATTTTCTTTGCATAATTATTTTCGAATACAACTTTACTAAACTGATATTGGTTATAGTAATTACAATGCCTTCATGTTTTCCAAGTTCAAGTTTCTCTAAGTTTTGTAACTGTTTAGATACAGTATCAAATAAAATAACAAATTCGTGTTATATATTCGAGCACTATATAACTTCTGTAAGTCAATTAAACATAATTTATATATCTTAGATAAAGTTTCCATATTCAACCTGCCATCCTAAACCGATAGGACCCATTGGCGTCAATATCATCATTTATTACACGTAAAATTTTCAAAAATGACATAGATCTCTTCATAAATAATTACTCTTGGGATCTTACCAAGCATATACTTTTCATCTTAAATTGCATATGTCTATAATCGTCAAAAAAAAATTTAAAGTTTCTTATCTGTTATCTATTTTCTTAACCGTGAATATCTATAATAGTCTCATTTATATACAATAAATAATTCCATATGGCCAAAATTTTAGAAACGGTATAGTATTTGCCATACGAACTAACTTTTCAAATATATATCATATTGACAACTACGTACTTTTTAATCATATTCAAGAATAACTATATTGACAACTAACAACTAAGTAGGTATATGTTGTATGTACGGGAAAAGATAACTCGCAACTTAATGTGTATCAGTTTTGTCTATATTGAAAAGAAAAAAAAAATCTGGTTTCTTTTGTCTTTTATTAGTAGGTTTCAGTGTTATATGCAGAAAAGAAATAAATTTTTGGTTACCCATGAATGGAAAGAATTTACTGATTAAATTTTTTATCGGTTACAATATTTATCATAAATTAACAGGTTTGAATTGTTAGTTATCTTTAGAAGAAAAAAAATAATTGGTTGCCTAATAAAGAAATGATGCACAAATTTGGTTGATATTACAAATAACGCTTCCTAAAAAACAATAGACAAAACCAACATCTTATTTTTTCTAAAAAAATGGTTGATAAAACTTATTTAAATTTTAATAGGCAAAATAGGCATACTATTTATTATTATCTTAAAATAAAAGCATTCGAGTAACACATATACGCAATGCAAGTCTTTTTTCTGGGAGAGTAATCATCGTTTATTGTTCATATATTGAAACAATTTAATTTTTCCAACAGTCAAATATCCCAATAATAAATAAAACTATAAAAAGTCTGAACAAATTTTATACAAAATATATATATGTTTCACGTTTGTAATTAAAATAGAACCAACAAAGTTAAGATATATAAGCTTATTTCCTAAATCAAATAATACTTTAGCTGAAAATTTTTAAGCAATACAAATATGAGAAAGCCTTAATTTTCATCTACCTTCCATGACTGATAATGTAATAGTTACTATATATTCTGGCTATTTTTCATAAAGAAAAGGGTTAATGTCATAAAATAACAACTACCAATACAACTCTTTAAGTCACTTATTTTTTAATTGTATTTAAATAGATCACTAAACTTTTTTTTGTGTTCTCATTATATCATTAAAGTGCATTTAAATCTAGTATTCTACCAATTTCGATGTCATTATGGATGCAGTGGTAGTGTTAGAATGCCCTAAATGAATAAATAATGTTATATTGAATGTCACATTGGACAAAACGTAAGATTTAGTGTCAGTTTTATCTGGATAAAATCTCTTTTAATAGTGTAATGAAAATATAGAAAAAAGTTTAGCAACCTATTGAATAGAATTAAAATATAAATGATCTAAAAAATAAATTATGTATTATTAGTGGTCATCATATTAACCGTAAAGAAAAATGATTACACTACTTAAAAGAAAATAATATGAGAAAGATATGTTCGTAATAATATATTTAAAGTCGGGTTTCTTGTATTTTGGAATCTGACTGTCATGAAAATAACTCTAATCCACCAGCAAACATCAAGTTTCATTACGCCACTTAAAGTTTCAAATGGGCCTCCTAATTAATATTGCCCCATGCCTCTGTTAACACTCCATAAAATCCATGGGGACCGATTTTGATGGATGCATTTCAACCGTGGTCAATAATCACCTACAACTGTGCTTATAAATCAATTAGATAATTGTTCATCCACTAAGTGTAAAGAAAATTATTTACTTAAAATTAGGTAGATATAAGTAGATATATGTTATTGAAATAGTTAATTTATTGTTGTTAACTATGAAAAACATATTTTCACATAATTAAAAAAATTAATATAACACATTTTGTTATTATCTCATACCATAATTATATTACAAGTTTAAATTTTATTATAGTTATATAATTTCATACAATTTATAAAATAAATTTCAAATTCATGGTGCATGATAACATTTTCTCTCGAACATGCGTGTGATCTTAATATCGTCTCTACAAATGAGTTGTGAATAAATAAAAGCATATATAAATTTTAATTAAATATAAATTTCACTGTTACATTAAATGAAATTAAACAGTACTATGGTGCAATGCACCATTTGAAAGATCCACCGTAAACCCACTCCAAGACTCAATGATAGGGTAAGTCATGAAATATAAATAACATTTTGTGCCTTTAAATTAAAAATAATTTATTTGATCCATTCAAACATTGATCAAGCTAACATAATCTTTATTCTTTGTAATATTTTATTTACCTATAAATTCCCATTTAGTATTAGCTATAGTGATTTTTATAGTTAATTATTTGAAACAATTTTATTTTTTTTAAAACACTATTTGTATATCTATTAGTTTATTTGATATTTTAAATTGTTTGTAAATTTAACACCATATATAACGCTTTTTCAATAGAATAGTAGTGTTTGGATATCTTTACAATATATTTAAATTAAAAAATTAAATATATCATCGAAAATTACAAAATTAACATAAAAATATAAATATAAACGAGTTTACTGTGTAAAAATACCAATTTAATATTCTTTAAATAAATATTGTTCTTAAACCATTTAAAATTTGAAGTCTAAAAATTAAGAGATATAGATTTGTTTCAATTTTTTTGGCAAATATACAGCACTTTTTCTGCAAAAATAAAAAATAAAATAAAATGTATTTGATATATAGACAGAGGGACACGCGAACCAGAAACACCCGATGTTTGCATATATATCATGGTACCCAAAAAAACGTCGGTAACTAGGATCAAGACGAGGTATAAATTATCTACGATTTAGGTCCTGCCCTTCATTAAAGTAAGGCCATACGTGGTCACATGCAACTAGAGGATCAAGACGAGGTATAAAAAATCTTCAAGTTAGAATAATATGAGAAACAATATTCTAACGTTCCAAAAAGATTTTGTTATAAAAATAACTAATACTACTTTTCAGGAACACATAAGTTAGAACAAAATGTGTCAACAAGGTTATTTTTTTGTCTAAATTTGTCATGATCTCTCGTCCTTGCAAATTACATTACTTTCTAATATATATATATATATATATATATATATATATATATATATATATATATATATATACACACACACACACACACACACACAAGACCATAGCAATTCGAATATAGTTATTTAATTAAAAAGTCAAATTTTAACAAGTCAAATGGAAATTGGCATCTAGAATTCTCCCCTGTCATCAAAAGCATTAGATGTGCAACAACAGTAAAGCTCAATAACTTATCATTGTCCTAAAACAGTTGCTGAGTTATCATGATCTATAAATATGTGTCAATTCGCCCCTACCATTTCACAATCTAAATTTATGATGTTTAAACTCATGAATATCTCAGAAGTTATTACCATATTTTAAAATATTATATATAGCATAAAGCAATTCGTTTCTTGTTGCATGGATTGATTCATTAAAAAATATGTGTTTGCTCTTAAAGTAATCGTTTCTAATATTTGAACATATTTTTTAAAAGTCATCGTCGTAATAAATGTTATAATTAGGTTTGTTTAGATGGTAGCTTTTTTTTATGATAATCCAAAGGTTATGTGTAGAACTTTATCCTTGCCTCCTTGTTGGTGCCTATTGTGAATTAGCAAAGATTGGTCAACGGATATGAAACAATAATTTCTTCTTAACAGATGTTATTTCTCGACATAAGAAACTGATGCACATAATAAACTGATGCACATAAATAATTCCAAGATAAATGGCAAGAGCGAAATTCCTCTAACATGTTTTTCTTAATGAAATCAGTCTCACAACCAAGCTTGATATTGGAGCATATAATATTATAAGATACATCTCTAATCAAGGAATTCCTTTTCATAATCCTAAACTTTGTTTGTTTTTCATTTATAGAACATACTTTCTTTCTTGGCAATTATGACATATAAACTCAGTTTCCTTTCTTAACTATATATTTTCAAACATCAATACTCAGTATCATATGGATTCACTTTGAACTACTTAGCGAGTACATACTCTTCTACCTTTTTAATACACAAAGTACATCGATTTATGCATAAGTTCTTTAAATACCAAAGGTGATCGTTATCACTTAACATAAAAAATCCTTAGACAAAACAGGCGAAAGATATTAAAATTTTGATGATCTTAAGAATCGTGGCTAAGTATATCAATAGATGACTGCTAACACTTACCGGATGCAATAGTAACGTTTATTGATCTCAAATGTGAAGTGACTAAAATGAACGGAGATGTCCTTCCTTATACAGTTATACTTGGCCTTGCGCACAGAAATGAAACTAAGGGGGATATTTCAGAATATACAAGGAATATAAAAGACGACTCTAGAATACTTTGTATTCTTGCCACACTTGGGTTGGGCTTCAAACTTTGGGTCCTCACAGTTAACAACCCTAATAGTGTGCCCATATGATAATCTAGTTAACTTTGAGTAGTCGAGTCTTAGGATACTGGGATGGGTTAGATATTATAGAAAATTTCAAATTTTGTGAGATGTAAATGGAGTTGTGATCCCCGAGACATAAGAAGTGTGCAAAATAGTTAGAAATTTAAATCAAAAAAATTAGTGAGTTAAGAGTGTGTGGAAGATATCATATATGTTACACAAAATAATATATATACTATATCATTCATTTTCATATGCATGCTTTTATATGAAAGAGTATATATAATGTGAGAGTAATTTGATAATAACCGTTGCTTAGGTGATTAAAATTATCACTATAGATAGTTGAACTACAAAGTCTACAATTTATAAGTGATATATAGAAGATAAATCCTAGAAATAAGGCCTACATATTTACATCATCATATTCTAGAATATTATAAAATTTCAATCAAGTGAGTAATCCAAACAAGTTTGCTAGTAATATTTGCAAGAGCTTTATATTTAGATTCATAGCTTTATCATGATATTGTAAGTTGTTTCTTGGTAATCCATGACACTAAATTGCCACCTAAGAAAATTGAGTATCCATATGTCGAGCGACAAGCGCCAATGCACCAACCCCAATTAGCGTCTGAGTAGCCAATGAGCGTTCGATCATTTCTACAATTAAAATGACGGCCAAAATTTTACCTTTCCTTTAACACAAATAAGAATGCAGTTTACGGTAAGAAAACCGTCATGAATGGGTTATAATAGGAGTGTACCCGCGCAATGCGGTGGACGTCGAATAGTTTTTTCTTTTGACAATTATTTTTTAAGCGGCAGGTTGGAAATACGTTGCTTCCGTCGAATATCTTATACTTCGACGACAATGTTGTAGTTGGTTCCATTGGCATGCTAATTTCCTCCACAAAATCAAACGAATAACCAAAAGTCTAGATAATGAAGTGTCTTAGACCGATCGGTATACTCCTCACGAAGCTACCATGAAGTTCAGCTGGAAGCCCATCACACGCGTGCACAACGCCCCGTGTCCACCATGATAGGTATTTTATGGTCCTCTGTGCTCCCCTTCACGACATATCACACCCAATCACATATCAGCACCATTTAACACTCAATCATATATCAGAACACTCAATCAGTTTAGTTTTATTATTTATTTCTTTTAATTAGAAATGGTGATGTGGTGTGATAGGTATATCAATGTTTATGTGATATGGTGTGGTGATGAGTTGGAAGTGATGTGACATCCTATCACATGTGATCATGTGATGGGTATAACTAATAGCCTTAGTGAGATTTTTGTTGGTTTTAGTTGGATTTTTTGGATTGTTGATGTACATAGATGTTTTATCATGGAATTCTTGAAATCAATGTCTGCATGAATTCAGATAAGACAATATATGTGTGTTTTAATTTTTTAAAGTAATTATAAGAAACAATAACAATGAAAATGATGGTAGTTGTACATCACATCTATTTAAAGAAGGAACAGAGAATCTAAATAGTGTCAATACAAAAATTGAGATAGACATCACCAATTTCATTTGCATTTACCAATAGCGATACAAAATTGTTGATGAATATGAGATAATGGGGTGGACCAAGAAAAATATGCAACGGTAAAACTGACACAGACACAGTAAGGACCAAATGTGGAAGGTAAAATTCAAGGTTAACATCAGTAAGGACCAAAACAGAAATTTTAAATTACTTATGGGGAATCGAACCTCAACTGTTCAATTTCGTGTGTACGGAGGGTTACATCATATCTCTTACGGCTGGCAAAAATGTATCGTGTAAAACTAACCAACATGTCACCAACCGTACCAATAAAGTCGGTAGCCAATATGTTTGGCTGGTAATACCATACCAATTAAACAATATTGGTACGGTAACGGTACAAAATTTTGAATACCACGGTTGTATCGTACCAACCAATTTATATACGTGTGTGCATATATATATATATATATATATATATATATATATATATATATATATATATATATATATATATATATACATACATATATGTATATATATATATACATATATGTATATATATATATATATATATATATATATATATATATATATATATGTATATATATATGTATATACATATATATACATATATATATACATATATATATATATATATATATGTGTGTATATATATATATATATATATATATATATATATATATATATATTCATATATATATATATATATATACATATATATATATATATATATATATATATATATATATATATATATATATATATATATATATATATATAAGTTCAATAGAGAACCAAAATAAAACAATGAACCAATGAACCAATCGTGAGCGTCGGAATCCATTTTATCGACGGCCGGAGATAAGGTTGTAAATTTCTAACTTAGACGCGCATGTAGCGGATCATAACAAAAAACTCACTTCGTTTTTTTTTAGAGCTTATTTTTTATCGAAATAAAAAACCAAATATATCAAAATTCATTACTTTTTTATTCTCTTCCAATAGACGCCCATATCAATATACTAAAAACCAGAAAAAAAAATCAAAAATTTTATTCAGATTCACAATACTTAATTAATATGAATCTGAATCACAATAAGTTTTTTATAGAAGATTATTCGCATGTGAATGATCATTGAAATTATATTTTTCAACAATAATTGATCATTCAATAACAACTCAGGTGAATTTAAATAAACTTTTAGATTTGCATTGTGAATTCGACTAAATTCATATTGAATTTAAGTAATTTCATTTATATTCTTTACAATTTCAACATTTTGATAATGTACAATTGAATTAACTAAGATTCACAAATTAATTTATCTAAAGTTACACATTAATGATAAAAAATTGTTGAAAAAAATCGGGTTCAATGATCATTTATATGTGAATTAATATGTATTAAACTAGATGCATACTATTTTGAACCTTTTGATCATACACAAAATGAATTAATTCAGATCCACAAATGAATTTGCTTAAAATTCACATATGAATGATAAAAAAATTGTTGAAAAACCAGGGTACAATTACCATTTATATGTGAATTAAATGTCTAAAAAAGAAGCAGTTAAAATTCACAATGTGAATATAAACTGTATTAAATTTATATGAAAGATATTTCACATGTAAATGGTCAATGAATTCAATTTTTTCAATAATTGTTAATCATTCGATAACAACTTATGTAATTTAAAAATATTTTGAAATTCAGATGTGAATTCAAGAAAAATCTTTTTACTATTTCAATGTTTTAATATCATAAAGAATTGAATTAACTGAGATTCATAAATGATTTACTTCAAATTCACATGTGATTTGTAAATAATTATTGAAAATTTTGGATGGATTTGTCATTTAGATGTGAATGAATATATCTAAAACAATGCAGTTCAGTTCAGGTTCACAAGATGAATCTGGACGAACCTGAAGAAAAAAAACAAAAAATTTTGTATATCAATATGGATCTCTATTTATAGATGATGAAAAATTATGAATTTTCGTATAATTAGATTTTTTTCGTAAAAAGAATAAGCTTAAAAATAAAAAAACATAAAAAACGAAGTAGGTTTTTTGCTATGATCCGCTACATGCGCGTCCAATTAAGAATTTTACATCCATCTTAGTTGCTTGTTTAATTTTGGTTCTCCATTGAACCTAACCATATATATATATATATATATATATATATATATATATATATATATATATATATATATATATATATATATATATATATATATATATATATATATATATATATATATATATATATATATATATAGTTAGTATAAAATACATTTGGTAAATATTGTGCGATTGTAGGACCAATTCTGGACCATTATATTGAAAAAATCAAGGGCTTAGATGATAGTGGCATTTATGTAATTAAAATGAAATACTTAAATAAAAATAATTAAAATAATCTGATTAAGGGTATAATGGGTATTTTAATATACCTACAAATAAGGAAACGATATTTTATTTCAAATCAATTTTGAAGATCGAAACAAAAATGACGGAACGTGCTCTTAATTTCGGTTCCTTTATTTTACGATTTCTGGGGAAGAACATCATCACTTGGGTACACAAAGAATGACTCTCATTATCAAAGAATGTGTATTTTGGGTTTTATATCTTTGTCTGTTCTCCGTATCAAATATAGTGTACCAGCAGCAGACATATTCTCGGAGAATGCGTATACAAAGAATGACTCTCATTCTCAAAGAATGGAGTACACAAAGAGATGCAGACAGTTACGTTCAACTGTGAATGTCTCTCATTCTCAAAGAATGGGTCATAAAATACACTCAATTTTTCAAAGAATACACTATTATTTTGAGTTACGTACTTTTGTTTTGGCATAACACATAACTCATTCTCAAAGAATGCACTTTATTTTTGCCATAACACACACTATTCTCAGAGAATATTCTATAAAAGAAAGAAGATGTGAACTATTCTCAGAGAATACACTTTATTTTGGTTTTATAATTCTCCAGAAGAAAGAAGATGTGGACAATTCTCAGAGAATCCCATTTTTTTCCCAGCAAAACCTTTGTCGACATCCCGATTTCACTCCACCTCCGTCTCCCACACCAGATCAACGTATGCATGTGCGTGTTTGCGATTGCATATAATTTTTGAATTCTGATCGAGGTGTGCATGTTTGCGATTGCACCAACTCCGTCTTTTCGATGATTGTGATTGCAAAGCTGCGAGAACGATGATTGCGACTACAAATCCGCGAGAACGAGTGGGAGAGAACATCGGCTGCTGCGGTTCCATTTCAAGCGACAAAAACCGAAGAAACAGCAACACTGTCGCTGCCCGGCGGCGGCGATTGCTGGCGGAGGGGTAGTCGGTCAATTGTATGGTCTGTAATCGGAAAATGGACTGGAATCAGAGGATCGATTTGGGTTGAATTGGGTAATGGCTGATCTAGGGTTAGATCACTTCCTTAATTATAGGCGTAATATCAATTTGTTAATAAACAAATTCTCAAATTGCCCCCATCAAATGATTGGCCCAGAATTAGTCCTACAATCATACAATATTTAGAAAATGTATTTGAACTTTCATATATATATATATATATATATATATATATATATATATATATATATATATATATATATATATATATATATATATATATATATATATATATATATATATATATATATATATATGTCAATTCCAATACTCATATTTTTATTTTTTATTAGGAGTAATAACTAACAAGTCACACTCAGAAATTAATTATTAAAACAACTCTTAATATTAATTCTTTTTCAAACAATAATAGATATTAAAATTAAACTAATTACACGAGTAACCCGAAAATAAGCGACGATCAGTTAAGGCAGGCAATATTAAAAGTAAAGTTTTTGGTATATACCAATACCAACTTGTACCAACCAAACTTGTTGGTAGCCAAATAAGTTGGTACCAAGTATACTTGGTACGGTACTGATAATCAAATTTTGTTACCAATTATACTTGGTACGGTACACAATATAAAAACCTCGGTACCGTACCAATTCCACCGCTAATACCTCTCAAGTCTTTTCAACTTTTAGGTTGTATATATTGATTATTTATTTAATTTAATTAACTTTGAATTAAAAAATTAAATACCGGAAAGTTAAGTGACACCTACATGATTTTAAAAATATACATTTACCTATCGTCTAATCAAAATATAATAGTAACTATAACGTATAGATACAACTCATATGTCAAATATAAACATGAGATATTATAAAAAGTCAAAAATTTTAAATAAGATATATTTGAACAAAAAAAATAAACTTATATTAAAATCAAGATTTGCTAAAATGTTATGCTAGATTTAGAAGTTTCTCTAATGAGTTGTATCACTTTTACTTAAAATCGTTATCTTCCGTTAACTTTATTTTAAAAAAACTACTTTCAATCATTATTTTCCATTAACTTCACTTTCAACTCAATTACAATAACGGAAAATAGTATTAAAGAGAAGAATAAGAGTGTTGCCATAAAATGTAGTCTGGAATTTACACATAAAGTCATAAAGATAACACATCATAACATTGTTTATAGTCTACAAATGTATGTTTCCTCATAAATGAAATCACGATCAGGCTCTTCCAAGGCTTTCATTGTTGCAACACAAATTTTTTATCATTGTTGGATTAGGTGTCTAAGCCCATAACTATAATTAGTATATACTTGAATTGATAGTTGCACAGTTCTTTTGGGTTGCTCTCAGTAGTCCAAATGATATTAAGGTTAGTAGAGAGAGAGAAATCAATAGTTTATTAATTTATTATGTGATGATAAATTAATTAGAAACTAGTTTGAAATTAATTTGAATTAATTTGAAATTAATTAAAAGTGTAGGGGCTGAATTGTAATTGTTCAATAGTTGAGCAATGGATAATGTTGGGGAACATATGTTGGACGATTTAATAAGGATTTATACTTATAAAATTGCCAACTATATATGGCAATTAAAGTGTTTGAATTTAAAGATAAAAGGTTTCTCCGGTTTGAATTCAAATAAGGCTTATCTCTAAGATTTATCATTAATCACATTTGAGGATATAAAAACCCTCCCATGACACCTCATTTTCTGCGCCAACTCCAGTAGACATTCCTCTGGAGTTTTTCTCTTCACTCTGAAGCAGAATCTGTAATCCTTCTCTAAGATTTTATAGCGAGCTTTTCTATTAACCTATTTATTTGGACTTTTGGGTGTGAACCATTAGAGGCACGACATTTGTGGTGCTTGCTTCCAAAATATCTACAAGAAAAGGAATCTTGTTATTTACTATAATAACAATAAGGTATGAAACCCTAGCCTCCTCCCCTTATTTTCGAAAAATTATGCTAGGGGTTTCTAGGGTTCTTATTTGATGTTCTTAGTTAAAGGTTTAATAGTGAAAACATAGGTCCTTTAGGTTGCATGTGAACTTAAGTGTTTTAAGTTTAATTGTTTTACCTAATTCCTATAAGTGGTATCAGAGCTAAATTTGTTTTCTGTTGAATAGTTGTAATTGTAGAACTTGATCAATTAGGGTTTATAGAAATTAAACCATAAATGCCAAGATTTCGACTGAGGCTAGGGTTTTTGAAACCCTAGCCTCCTCCCCTTATTTTTGAGATTCCTTATAGGGTTTTAGGGTTTTTTCTAATTTTGGTAATTATTATTTTACTTGCCTAAAAAGAAATAATTAAAATTGGATAACTCTTATACCCTAATTTTCAAAAATTAGAGGATTGGGATTAAATTATTTGATTAATTTAATTAGTTAATCCTTATTTGATTTAATTTATTTAATTAATTGTTAATTAAAAGATTAATATTAAATTATTTAAAATACACCTTATATATTATTATTAATTGTTAATATTTTATATGTATAAGAATCAGTCAGTCAAATCGCTAGGATGCCTCATTCATGAAGTTAGTCTATAAGGGGTATAAGAAAACTCCCTATAAAATGGCAGTTGAATGGGTGTCCACTCTCACCCACCGCTTCCTTGATCAGTGGAGGGTTGTTAGCAGAACGGGTTTGATAGGACACTAAATCTTATTAAAATTATAATGTTATAAAAAGTACTAGAACCTTTTATTTAAAATCCCAAATCTAGTTACTTTATAAAAAATGTAAATTAGTATGCTAACCCATGAAATTGCACATTACACTTTATAAGTTGTTAGTGGAGCATGTGTAGTTAACCAACACACTAATAAGAACTAATAAAGAGTTGTAATGGGTATCTCATAAATTATCATTGTTGATGGAGCGTGTGTGGTTTACCAGCACATCAATCGAGATGATAAATGACATTGAGGTTACCAAGCACATTTGCATGGTTATTCACATCTTATTTGTAATCCTCGGTATCCCAGTCATAAATAGAATAGCATAATCTGAGATTAAACATGCCATTGAATAGTTTCAATGAATCTCAAAAGACCTAGGAATTTCATTTCATTTATTTCCTAGTGGAATTGGTAAATCGTCATTTACCTACCTTTATAAAATTTACAATTAGATTACGGCATCCCACTTCTAAGTTGTGAATTATGTAGTTAGGTCCTAGCCTTAATATTTTATTTTGGGTTACTATATTAAGGATCATTCGTATCTAACTAAAACTACCTTCCTTCTATAGATGTCTACTCATATTGATGCTTCTGCTCCACCATCCTCCTCCCACCATAACTTCACTTTGCTTTCGGTCTGCTCAAAGGTGATATTGGATGGCACCAACTATAATGACTGGATGCGAAACATAAAAATGGCTCTTAGATTCGAGGGCAAGGAGTATGTCCTTAAGAAAGAACTCATTGAAATCAATGAAGAAAAAGCTACTCCTGAAGAATACGCCTCTTACAAGAAACATTACGACGATGCAACCAAAGTGGCTTGCACCATGGTCGCCACTATGATCCCTGAGTTGCAGAGATTCTATGAGGACTATTGGCTGTATAAGATGAGCAAGGACCTTGTGGAAAAGTTCCACAATTGAGCTTTTCAAGAAAAGTACGAGATAGTCAAAGCTCTCATGGCATGCAAGATGAAAGAGGCAGAATTTGTCTGTGGCCACGTGTAAAGAATGCAATGATACGTGGAACACCTTGTTAGGCTGAATGTGCATTTTGATGAGGAGTTGGCTATTAATATAGTCGTAAACTCCTTACCAAGTTGTTATGATCAGTTCATTCTGGCTTATCATTTGAACAACACTGAGACCACATTGCCTCAATTGCACAACCTACTGCAGACTGGTGAAGCAGGAATGAAAGGGGAAAGGTTCAGCCTCCACTCCTGCCAGTACTCTCGTTCTAGCCATTGGACAAGGAAAGGGGAAGAACAGGAAAGGTCCTCCAAAACAGAACTGGAAGGGCAAGGCCCATGTCGGGTCATCTAGCAATGGCCCGAAGGCCAAGCCCAGTTCTAACATTCCTCACACCTCTGATCCCAAAGAGGCCGATTGCTTTTACTGCAATGAGAAAGGACATTGGAAACGAAACTGCCCAATTTATCTACAAGATATCAAGGATGGTAAGGTGAAGCCATCTTCTATAGGTAAATACACTATTTCATCTAATAACTCATCATCTTCTCATTCTTAGGTCCTTAATACAGGATGTGGTTTTCACGTCTGTTCTGATTTGTAGGGGCTAAAAGAAAGTGAGGAGGTGGAGCATGGAAGAATGAACCTGGTCATGGGGAATAGGCAATCTTCTCCTGTTACCAAGATTGGAGTTTATAGTGTTGTGCTTAGTAATGGTGTTAGCTTAGATTTAATAAATTGTTGCTACTCGTCAGAAATGACACGAAATATTATTTCATTTCATGCATTGTTCAGAAAAGGTTTTAGATATTCATTTAATGATATGAATGGTTTTATTTCATCTTATAAGAATGGTGTTTTTATATTTGAAGCTTTACCTTGTGATGGTGTGTATGAAACTGTGACGTGTGTTGATAATTTAGGTAATAATGTATTTCATATTGATTCGTCTAATGGTGTAGACAAAGCATCCTTGTGGCATTGTCGTCTTGGACAAATTAACAAGAAACGCATGGCCCAACTCCAAAAGGATGGTGTTTTGGAGTCATTTGACCTAAAGTCAGATGATATATACGAATCTTGTCTTTTGGGAAAGATAACAAAATCACCTTTCACGGGCTCTTATGAAAGAGATAAAGGTTTGTTGGATCTCATACAAACGGATCTGTATGGACCCTTCAAATCATCCACAAGGGATGCTAATCGATTCTAAGTGGCTTTTACAGATGATTAGATATGGGTACATCTACGTAACCAAGCATAAGTCAGAAACCTTTGAAAAGTTCAAAGAATTCAAACATGAAGTCGAGAACTAAGATCCGATAGAGATGGAGAGTATTGAAAACGCAGCGGTCGTCGTGCGGTCAAAAATAAAGAAAAACCTAACACACACTAGTACAGTGGTAGTCAGGGTCGATCCGCAGGAGCTTCGTGGTTAGACTAAATGAAAGATTACCAACTAGTAGTGTCACGCTACAGTCGGAGGAATCAGTTTCTATCTTCCCAATTACTAACACCCTAAAGCAATGCTCAAACAAACTCAAGCCAAGCTAAGCTAAGCTCAAATGAACCTAGTCATTTTCTGAAATCAGAAGTGCATCTCTGAATCAGAAGCAATCAAAGGCATCCAAACTAAGCAAAACCAAGCAAAGCATAAACTAGCCACTAACTAAAGTTCTACTGAACAGTTACTAGCCAATGTTTAATGCCTAAAAATTAACCTAATTAGCTACTGATTTCAGCAAGGAAACACAGTCCCAACAAGGTCAAACAATATCCAAATACAAATCAAATATCCAAAACCAAACACAAGCATAAAAACTCCGAAATACCAATATTACTTGTAACCAAATGCTTCTCATTCATCAAATCCAATATCCAAACATCCAAACAGTAACAAAATGTCATAAAACAGAAACCTAAAGCTTGGTATCAATGGTTGTCACTCCCAAGGATACAAACTAAAGCTTACAAAAATCTAACTAAATGAAAATAAAATCCAAAACATGAAAATACCACTTGAGAAGTTGCTGGAACGAATTCTTGGAGTCAAAGAGCTTCAAGGTCGATTTTACACCCCGTCTTTGCTAGCGTTTTCGGCTGGAAATGCATCTATTTATATTTGCAAATTTCCCGCAGCCGCGCCGCGCAGATGAAGAATCCGCGGCACGCGTACTAATCTTTTCCCGTTTCTTCGACATTTGAATGTGTTACACCGCCTTAAGCCCGCGTCGCGCGTATCATAGATCCGCGGCGCGCGTACGAGTTTCCTTGATTTTTCATTCTTTTCCAAACTTCTTCCTTTTGCACGCTTTTAGTCCCTGTTTCTATTCTTTTTCTCCAAACAAGTCCTGGCACGAAAAGTGATAATACCAAGATATATTTGATATAATTTCATCAAGAACAGGGCTCAACAACGCCTAAAATACTTGATATCACTAGGCGTTGTCAAACACCCCACACTTGTGCCTTGCTTGTCCCCAAGCAAGAGAGTTTTTAACAAATTATAATAAAGAATAAAACAATTTTTGACTGTGTTCAGTTTCAAAGTTTATTGCTCTTTGAGTTAGAGTGGAATAGTTCGCGAAAACATAATTGAATTGCTCTTTGGAATTCATGGCTTTCTAGAGAACCCTTGATTACAAACTTTCTGTCCACAATGAAGTGTACTTACTCATTCAGATTCTAAAGGCCATTAAGGAATTGTCCATGACTTTCGATGTTGTCCGTGTAGCGAGTTTTCAGAAATACCATCCCAGACCAGACGATCTTAGGTGGTAAGGTGCATAAGGCCCACCCATTTTAGACTTACTGGCTCGAACAACAAAGGCCACAGATTGACTTTTCCTTCCTAAACTCCAATCCTTAAACAGCTCAATCTTCTAAACTCGTAAAACTCAACTTATTTGACTAACTAATAGCATGATTACAAATAAACAGTATTTCTTGAAAAATACTAGTGCTATCACAATCACAAACCATTCAATTCAAAATTGCAATTTATTAAAAATTTTGAAAAATATTGCTAAAAATTGAAAAATTGATCATTTCTGCAAAAATTTCAAAAAATTACTCTTTCGACCGTCTACACCCCACACTTAAACCCGTACAACGTCCCCGTTGTACAAAATTATTTAGAACAAGGGAGAAAGAGTTACCCCTTTTTGGACGATAGACTGCTTGGTGCTCAATATCACAGGTATAATTGCGAACAAACGGATCCTTGATTTCGTATTCCAGAGTTGTAGCGCTACAGTGAACACGCCGGTGGTCGAGACAAGTGGAGGGGGCACGGTGACCCCACACTTGTCTGAGACAACTCCTTCTCAATTGGTGTATCATGCATAACTCAACAAACAAATTAAAAGCAAACATGACAAAATAAAATATGAACAAAATATACAGATAGAGGTGTCATAAGTTTTGTACATATATCCCAAAAAATATAAAAAGAAAGAAAAAGTAAGAAAAAGTACATCAATCATCACCAGGTGGCCTGGAGGGTCCAGCCTCGTGATCGTGGGCCCTAGCTGGGAATGGTCGGGGGCGCCGGCCCTGCTGAGTGGCCAAATCCAGGAGTACCTTCCCGATCCATGCCAACTGATCCTCGATCCTGGCAACCCTGGCTGCCAGGTCCTCCTGCTGTGGCTGTGGTGCTGGCTCGGCGGGTGGCTCCCGCCTCTGTCGTCTCTGGCCCGGCTAAGCGTAAGCGGGCTGGGGTGCCTGAGGTGGCTCTGTCGATGCCCGGATGAACTGCCCCGGATGCTGTTGCTCGATGAGCCTCATCCTCTCCAAAGTGCGCGCTGTAGTGCGGGATGGAGGTAGAGTGGTCAAGGAGGCAACTACGGGGGCAGTGAGGATCCCATATGAGCGGGCCAGGCGGGTAATGAAATACCCCCTGGCTAGTGGGCTGCTGGCGGAGGCGCCAGTCGAGTGGGTGGAGAGGGAAACTGCGAGGGCGAAGGAGAGATGGAGGAATCGGGATGGGTCGAGGAGAGTCCACAGGAATGTCATGTCCTCCCGAGACACCTTCTCGCCCCCCTCTCGCTGCATGATGGAGGTGGAGACGATACGGTGCATGAGGCGGTGAAGTGGGTCGCGGAGGTGGCTCTCCCTCGAGGTCCCTGCCTCGTACATAACGTTGGACAGTGGTGTCCAAATCTCCATGTTGGCAGCTCGGTCCGGCTGCCCCTGGATGCATGCCCCAAAAAACTGAGTGAAGTGGCAGTGCTGAAGATCCGCCGGAGTGTAGATGCCGGTGCGCCTCCCAAACTCCCGGAGGTTGCACTCCCTCTGTGCAGCTCCCAGTCGGAACCGTATAATCGTGGATCGTGGGTCCGATGCCCGAGGAGCGAAATGGATAGTAGAAAGGAACTCCAGGAGGAGCTCCGTGTAGACCACGTCCTCGTCAGTGGCCATGATCCTATCCCATCCACGGCAAGTAAATGAAGCATCCTCGTGGGTCCAGGTGCGATGTAAGAATGGCTCAATCGCACCCAGAGCCCAGCATCCCGCAAAATGTCTCTGTCGATGACCGTCGCCTCGAGAACCCGACGACTAATCAACGCGTCCCTCCGTGAGATGTACTCTGCCGAACTGGCAAGTCCCTCGGGGAACTGAAGGAAAGCGTGCTCCAATCTGAACATCATCTGCAAAAGATACATAGCCACAAAACAGAAAAAAAAAATTGCAAAATTAGTCCTTCTTCCCCACCGCACCGCGGCGCGGCCCAAGAGCAGGGAGCATCGCGGCGAGCGGCTGTTTTTAAACCCCGATCCAAAATCTCGATTTAACTTGCTATAACTCGATTCAATCATACCATAAGGTAGCCTAAGTGCCAACTAAGTCATCTAGGGTCTCCATTTGGCAAAACAAACACCCTATGAGTTAGCATTAGCGATTCTAAGTTTTGAACTATTTTGGGCAAATCACTAAAATTAACCACCTAATTGCTAGTTTTAACAGCTAATAGTTAGTTAGAATTGCGTACCTTGGCAGTAGAAACAAAATGAGCAAGAAAAATTGCAAGAGAATTTCGTCAATCAGAGCTCCGAGTCGTGTGAGGGTTGTGTGAGCCGTGGCTTACCTTATATAGTAGAAAATCGACTGATCGTTTACCGCGTCGCGTCTTTTCCCTTTGCGCGTCGCGCGTGTCACCAAATCAACCCCTGCGCATCGGGTTGGTTTACGATCCCGCATCGCGTAATTCAAAAACCCGTGGCGCGGTCTTCAAAAATTTCAAATCTTCTCACATGACCCCACACTTATTTTAGACCACTAATACCTGCAAAAAGATTGATGTATTTTCCTAATTAATTAAAAGAAATATAGATCCTAACTTATGACATGATGGGTTGCCTCCCAACAAGCGCTAAGTTTAACGTCTTCAGCCAGACGTGCTACTCCTATACCGAATCTTCTTCTTCTTAAACCCTTGATGACATCTGCTTGAATCCTGGCATGAAGTTGTTGGCCATCATTGACATGAGAGATGTGAGTTGGGTCATTCGATCGCTCACACTGCTAATCCACTGTTGCTGAGATTCCAGGAGCTTAAAAACTTTTGCCTCTCGTTCTCTTGATTCCTTTTCATATTGCTGGTGTCTTGCTTCCATCATTTCTATCATGTCCAGCAGCTGCTCCTTATCGATGGTGGACAACGGGTGGTCCTTGGTCTCTTTTAAAATCTCTTCTCTTCATCCTTCTCCCGTACGTGTCCAGATTTTTTCCTTACTCTTGATCCCAGGCTCCATTAATATCCTTCTGTCCATTTGTTTGCCATTTTCTTCTGAAGGTAATGATACAGGATTTCCAAACATGTTCAATCTTCTTTTCCTTGTCCCAAAGAAAATGTCCATGTCTCCTGTCTTGCAATCAATCACCGAACCAGCGGTAGCTAAGAATGGACGTCCTAAGATGAGTGCAGGCGCATCGTCCAAGCTTTCATATTCCATAACCAAAAAATCCACGGGATAGAAAAAGTCCCCAACTTTGACTATGACATTCGTCAGTTTTCCCCGAGATACCTTTGTTGATTGATCAGCCAGCTGCAATACAACTTCTACTGGCTCTATTTCTTCATTTTTGTACTTATCGTACAGGTATCCTGGCAGGATATTGACACTTGCTCCCAAATCTAACAAGGTGTTCCGAATAACCACGTCCCCTACAGTAGTAGTGATCAGTGGTGATCTAGGGTCCTTTTCCTTTTTGGGCAGTGTTCCCAATAACGCCTCACTTGCTTTCACAGTCAACCTCACAGTTTTTGGTGTAGGTGCTTTGCTCTTCCCATTTTGTTCACACATTTCTTGCAGAATCCTGGTATCTTCAGGGGCATCCTTGAGCTCATCCCACAGGGGCTGGTTCATTAAGGGCCCCATTGATGTGGGTGCTTCCTGCTTCTTCTTCCCTTTCCTATTCTTCTTTTTCTGCTTGATTCCCGCTATCGTTGGATGCTCCTTCTTCTGGACCTCTTTATCTATTTCTGGTTGAGTTTCCTTCTCAACAGGAATTCCTTCTTCCTTAACTTCCTCACTTCCTAGAGCTTCCTCTTCTTCCCCCAGTTTCACTTCACTCCCTACTTCAAACAAGTCTTCCAAAGTGACTTTTCGCCATCCAGATTCGACAGTGTTAACTTGCTCTTTTCCTGGTCGCTGATTATGAGTAGGGTTGACCTCTGTAGCACTTGGCAATTTTCCACTATCTCTCTTTTGCTGATCTGCAGCCATTTGACCAATTTGTCGTTCCATGTTTGCAATAGCTTTTGCATTTGCTTGAGATTGTTGTTGCGTAGCAGTGACCATATCGTACATCTTAGCAATCATCTCTTCTTGAGTTCCCGGGGCGTTGTTGGTACATTATTGGGCCCCTGTTGTTGTTATTGCTACTATTTCCATTTGTGTTTCCATTGTGGTTGTTGTTATTTGCAGGCTGATGTGTTCTAGGCTGATTGGTCGGTTGACTTTGGTAGTTGTTCTGCCTAAAATTCTGCTGCTGTCCTTGGTTATATGGCCTGTAGGGTCATCCATTATTATGCTGGCCTTGACCCTGGCCATAAACTTGATTCGCCTCTTGAGTCTTAGGTCCTCATTGACCTCCTTGCGATGGATTTTGCGGTCCATTCTGCAGTGTTCACATGAGCCTGTCAAACTTCTTATTCAGTTCACTAATTTCCTTCTTCACTTCCTTCTTCCAGTCAGCATCGGCTCCCACTGCTACTGCCGTACCTACAGTCTTCCTGGTAGAAAAATTTGCCTTGGAACCATTGCTCAATTGCTCCAAGAACTGCCAAGCTTCCTCTGGGTCCTGCCACATAAATGTCCCACTTGATGAGGCATTTATCATGGCCTGATGTGTCTCACTGACTCCTTCGAAGAATAACTTAACTAACTGCCACCTAGGAATTTCGTGATGCGGACAAGATCCTAACAACTCCTTCAACCTATCAAAGGCTTCGTGGAAAGCCTCTCCTGGCTTTTGCTGGAAGTCCTGGATGACCCTTCTGATTTCAGTTGTCTTACTTGCTGTATAAAATTCCTGAAGGAACTTTGCCTTAAGCTGATCCCATGTGGTAATGTTGTTCGATGGCAAAGATGTAAACCAATATTTGGCCTTATCCTTAAAAGTGAATGGAAACAGTCTAAGCTTGAAAATGTTTCTATTGGTGTTCCTAGGGTTATTAGCATTAGCAATCGCTAAGAATTCATATAGATGATTATAAGGATCGTCTTGCTTATACCCTCTAAACTCTGGCAATATTCCTAATAACTGAGGTCTTATTTCTACTTGAGAATCAATGTTATCAGGAATATAGATTGGCGATGAATCATCATATTCCCGCGGTTGGAAATGTGATGCAACCGATTGCCGTCTCGGTTGTGCGAAATGTAAAGGTTGGGCGGGATTACCGTAAAGATGATCGTTATATTCCCGCTGACCTGGTGGTTGATACTGTGGTGCTCTTCTGGGAGGTCCCCGACCTCGGTTCCACTGTGGTTGTGGTGCTGGTGGCACCCATCCCTCGTCTTCCTCGTCATATCCCTCCTCTGTCTCTGGATGATGGTATTGTGGCTGAGGAGGTTGTTGATAATGTATCGGTTGTGTAGGTTGGAATGTGGGTTGAGGTTTAAAAAGAACGTGTTGTGGTTGAGAGGTTGGTGCCTGCTGTCGAGAAACTGGGGTGCCATCACGGGTCGGCTCTCCCCAAGACATTGCAGAGGTAAATGGATTGGTAGATTGTGGTTGTGAAGCGGGTGTAAATGGTGGGACAGATGGTGGAGTACATGATGGTATGGGTGCAGGGGCTGAAACTGCACCACCAGAAGCACTCGTGCTCCCGAACTAAAACTCTGACAGTAGGGGAATAGAAAACACCCCCGTTACCTCACCTGATGGTTCCTGGGCAACACTTACTGGACTACTACTAACCTAACTAAAATTCATGATATTTAAACGCCTACGGGCATAGATTTTGCGCGCAGTACGCTCAATCTCAGAATCAAAATGCAATGGGGATAATTGCTTACCCCTGCGGGTACGCATGCACTAGTGCAACACGCCCACAAGCAAAAATCAAAAACCAAACTAACCAAATGAAATTTCCAAAAAGCAAGAAACAAGTTCCTACTACTCACCTAATCTAAGCTCACAGCTCCCCGGCAACGGCGCCAAAATTTGACAACGCAGCGGTCGTCGTGCGGTCAAAAATAAAGAAAAACCTAACACACAATAGTACAGTGGTAGTCAGGGTCGATCCGCAGGAGCTTCGTGGTTAGACTAAAAGAAAGATTACCAACTAGTAGTGTCACACTACAGTCAGAGGAATCAGTTTCTATCTTCTCAATTACTAACACCCTAAAGCAATGCTCAAACAAACTCAAGCCAAGCTAAGCTAAGCTCAAATGAACCTAGTCACTTTCTGAAATCAGAAGTGCATCTCTGAATCAGAAGCAATCAAAGGCATCCAAACTAAGCAATACCAAGCAAAGCATAAACTAGCCACTAACTAAAGTTCTACTGAACAGTTACTAGCCAATGTTTAATGCCTAAAAATTAACCTAATTAGCTACTGATTTCAGCAAGGAAAAACAGTCCCAACAAGGTCAAACAATATCCAAATACAAATCAAATATCCAAAACCAAACACAAGCATAAAAACACCGAAATACCCATATTACTTGTAACCAAATGCTTCTCATTCATCAAATCCAATATCCAAACATCCAAACAGTAACAAAATGTCATAAAACAGAAACCTAAAGCTTGGTATCAATGGTTGTCACTCCCAAGGATACAAACTAAAGCTTACAAAAATCTAACTAAATGAAAATAAAATCCAAAACATGAAAATACCACTTGAGAAGTTGCTGGAACGAATTCTTGGAGTCAAAGAGCTTCAAGGTCGATTTTACACCCCGTCTTGCTAGGGTTTTCGGCTGGAAATGCATCTATTTATATTTGCAAAATTCCTGCAGCCACGCCGTGCAGATGAAGAATCTGCGGCGCGCGTACTAATCTTTTCCCGTTTCTTCGGCATTTGATTGTGTTACACCGCCTTAAGCCCACGTCGTGCGTATCATAGATCCGCGGCGCGCATACGAGTTTCCTTGATTTTTCATTCTTTTCCAAACTTCTTCCTTTTGCACGCTTTTAGTCCCTATTTCTATTCTTTTTCTCCAAACAAGTCCTGGCACGAAAAGTGAGAATACCAAGATATATTTGATATAATTTCATCAAGAACAGGGCTCAACAACGCCTAAAATACTTGATATCACTAGGCGTTGTCAAGTATCTTAGTATCGAGTTCCACGACTATCTAAAGGAATATAGAATAGTTTCATAACTGACTCCTCTTAGGACACCACAATTGAATGATGTGGCTGAGAGGCACAATCGGACCTTTTTGGATATGGTTCGTTCCATGATGAGTCGAGCTTCTCTTCCTATTCACTTCTGGGGGTATGCCTTAGAGACAGCCGCCCACATCCTCAATCTTGCCCCTACAAAAAAGGTTGCCAAAACACCTCACGAGATGTGGACGGGGAAAGTTCCCTCGTTAACACATATCAAAGTCTGGGGTTATGAAGCTTTCGTAAGACGAGAGACTCATGAAAAGCTAGCAGCTAGAAGTGAGAAGTGTATTTTCATTGGTTGCCCAAAGCAGTCCTTTGGGTATTTGTTCTACAGACCTAGTGAAAATGTGGTATTTGTAGCACGAAGAGGAGTCTTTCGAGGGAGAGAGAACTCATATTCAAAGAGGACAGTGGGAGCACAATTGACCTTGAGGAAATTCAAGAGTCAGCCAGTGAAGGAACCGTAGATGATACTAGCACTCAACCTGAGTAAGAAGTTCCCGTTGAACCGATAAACAAGTCATTACCTCTTAGGCATTCAAGTAGAGTTAACATGCCACCTGAGTTCTACGGTTTCCACATTACTACAGATGGTGACACATTTTTCAGTGCTAGGACATTGATAAATTTGGATGAACTAGCTAGCTACAACGAAGCAATGGCAAGCCCTGAGGCTGCTAAATGGAAAGAGGCAATGGACAGCGAGATCAAGTCCATGTATGACAACCAATTTTGGAATTTGTTTGATAATGTACCAGGTCGGAAGACAGTTGGGTGCAAATGGATCTTAAAGATGAAGACCGACATGGACGGAAAGGTACACACTTTTAAGGCTCGACTGGTTGCGAAGGGATTCACTTAAACCCCAGGGGTTGACTTTGATGAGACATTCTCACCAGTAGCCAAGATAAAATCTATTAGGATAATGCTCGCCATAGCTGCCTTTCATGATTATGAAATTTAGCAGATGGATGTCAAAACCACTTTCCTTAATGGGAAGTTGGCTGAGGATGTTTATAACGAGTCAGCCAGAGGGTTTTGTAGATGCAAAGTTTCCCAATAGAGTGTGCAAGCTTGAGAAATCCATCTATGGATTGAAACAAGCATCTCGTAGCTCGAATCTTTGCTTCCATGAGAAAGTCAAAGAGTTTGGTTTCTCTAGGAGTGAAGACGATTCATGTGTGTATATCAAGGCTAGAGGGAGTATAGTAACTTTTCTGGTATTATATGTCGATGACATACTACTCATGGTAAACGACATTCCAACCTTGCAAGAAGTTAAGTCTTGACTTGTAAAGTGTATTGCCATGAAAGACCTTCGAGAAGCAGCCTATATTCTCGGGATAAGAATTTTGAGAGATAGAAAGAAGGGACTAATTGGACTTAGTCAAAGTACATATGTGGATAAGGTACTAAAGAGGTTTAGTATGGGAAATTGTAAGAAATGAGAGCTACCAATCCAGAGCAATTCCAAATTGACTAAGACTCAAAGTTCTAGTACAGATGAAGTGATAGCTGATATGAGTCGGGTACCTTACGCTTCGGCTGTAGGGTCGATCATGTACTCTATGATATGTAGTCGCTTTGATGTGTCCTTTACTTTGAGCATGGTCAGTCGCTATCAGGGAAATCCAGGCAAAGCTCATTGGATAGCGGTTAAGAACATTCTCAAGTATTTATGGAGGACGAAGGACATGCTTCTAGTCCTTGGTGGCAATGATACATTGAGAGTAAGTGGGTACAGTGATACCAGCTTTCAGAGAGATAGAGACAACTTTCGTTCTCAGTCGGGCTGGGTGTTTCTTTTAAATGCTGGAGCGGTAACTTGGAAGAGTTCCAAACAGGAAACGGTGGCTGATTCAACATGTGAATCAGAGTACATAGCTGCAAGTGAAACATCAAGGAATCAGCTTGGCTAAAGAACTTCATCGGTGACCTCGGTGTAGTCTCGACCATTCAGGATCCAATGGAACTTTTCTGCGATAATGAAGGAGCGGTTGCATTGACTAATGAACCAATAGATCATGGAAAGTCCAAACATATCGACAGAAAGTACCATTACATCAGACACAAAGTAGAAGAATGTCACCTCATCATTAAGAGGGTATCATCTGAAGAGAACCCTGCAGATCCTTTGATGAAGGCTCTGAGTAGGCTCAAACACAATCAGCATGCTAGGAACATTGGTCTGAGAGATGATATTAGTTTTAGTAGTTAGATAGTTAGTTTGAAACATGTAACAAAGTAAATGTAATTGACCTTTGGTGATTAAATAATAGAGAATTATTTATAAGTTTGTTTACTTCCTTCTTTCAATTGTTTATTCTTGTGTTTCATTTTGCATGTTTTAATTCCTGAATAATATGATTATTCAAATTCCACAGTCGTTCATACTTTTGGAAGTAAGTAGTGAATTAAGACTCTCATGAATTGAATCGGAGATTGTCTAAGGATGTTAGACATAGAAATAGTATTGCTACAATGTTCATGAATACTTAGAAATGGGGATTTAAGTATTGGATAAACCCACCCTCAGAGAATTACTTCATGGATTTTATCATGAGTGATTCTGAGACGATAATATCTTATGATCTTAAAACAGAGATATATGAGTTGTAATTTACAAGTCGGTTGTACATTGATAATGCGTAAACGCATCAGTAACTTGATGTTATAAAACGTATTGTCATGCATGATTTGATAAGTAAATGATAGAAGCATATGAGTCAAAGTTTATTCTTTCCTTTTTGCCTAATGGGAAAAGCGATATCTTTCGGTCCCTCAGTGATTTGGTGTTGACTTATAGTGCTGGGCCCAACCAGGACTGAATTGATGTGTTTAATTAGAAGTCTTATATCATCAGAAATCAGAAATCGGGAAACAAAGTCTTGGACAATGAGATTGATTCCATTCCATGTCTCATGTCCGAATGATATCTTGAAGAACGGATGATTATATGATCACTTATCTTAGGACGCGTAACTGGCTAGGTTAGAGTTCGGTAGCAGCTTATGGAAGCTAGAATTTGCTTATCGATTCAGAAGTTATACTGGCAGTTATAGTTATAGACTTATCTAAGTGGAAGACTGTTGGATTAGGTGTCTAAGCCCTTAACTATAATTGGCATGTAGTTGAATTGATAGTAGCACAATCTTTTTGGGTTGCCCTCAGTAGTCCAAATGGAATTAAGGTTAATAGAGAGAGAGAGAGAGAAAATAAATAGTTTATTAATTTATTATGTGATGATAAATTAGTTAGAAACTAGTTTGGAATTAATTTGAATTAATTGGAATTAATTTGAATTAATTTGGAATTATTAAAACTGCAGGGCTAAATTGTAATTGTGATGGAAATAGGCATAACAAATAAACTTATACTCTTAAATTCACATGCAACCTAAGGATCTATGTTTTCTCTAATTGAATCTAAAACTAAGAACCCTAGGCAAAAATCGATTTCTAAAAAGATGAATAAAACTACTAACCTTTAGTTGCTTTCGTTGGAAGCAAGCACCACAAGTGTCGTGCCTCAAATGGTTCACATCCAGAACTAGCAAGCAGGAAAACAACAGAGAGATAGAGATAGATAGAGAGAGAGAGAGAGAGAGAGAGAGATCCTTAAAAGTGGCATAGAAATATGGGAGCCAGGAGGGTCTATTTATAGTCTCCATGGTGATAGCAGATAAGTCTTACAGATAAGCCTTATTTGAATTTAAATCAGATAAACATTTTATCTTATATTCAAATCCTTCTTATCTACTATATATTTAGCGAAAATAATAAGGATAAATCTTTATATTTTCGTTCACCATCATCCCTCCTTAATTATCTATTGCTCAACTATTGAACAATTATAATTCAGCCCCTGCACTTTTAGTTAATCCAATTAATCCCAAATTAATTCCAGTTAATTTCTGATTAGTTATTAACTAAATATTACTATTTCTAATTAATATATTATTCTCATAATATATTAATAAATTATTTATTTTGATTTATTAATCATGTAATAAATCAACCTCTCTCTCTCTCTCTTTCTAAAAGTCGTCCTGTCCAATTGCTAGCGTTGAGGGCAACTCAAAAGGACTGTGCTACTATCAATCAAGTGTATACCAATTATAGTCATGGTTTAGAAACCTAATACAACAGTCTCCCACTTGGATAAGTCTATGACTATAACTGCCAATATAACTTCTGAATTGATAAGCAAATTATAGCTTCCAAAATCCGTTGCCGAACTCTGACCTAGTCAGTTACGCGTCCTAAGATAAGTGATCATATGATCCTTCATTTTACAAGATATCATTTGGACATGAGACACAGATTGTAATCAATCTCATTATCCAACACTTTGTTTCCCGATTTTTGATTTGTGATGATATAGGACTTCTAATCGAACACATCAATTTAGTCCTGGCTGGGCCCAGCACTATAGGTCAACACCAAATCATCGAGGGGCCCAAAGATATTGCTTTTCCTGTTAGGGCAAAAGGAACAAATAAACTTTGACTCATATGCTTGCATCCTTTACTCATCAAATCACGCACAATAATACGTTTTATGACATCGAGTTACCGATGCGTTTACGCATCATCAATGTACAACCGACTTGTAAATTTCAACTCATATGTCTCCGTTTCAAGACCATAAGATATTATCGTCTCAGAATTACTTGTGATATAATCCATGAAGTAATTCTCTAAGTGTGGGTTTGTCCAATACTCAAATCTCCATTTCTTAGTACTCATAAACATTGTAGCAACACTATTGCTATGTCTAACTCCTTTGACAATCTACAATTCAGTTCATCACAGTCTTAATTCACTACTTACTTCCAAAAGTACGAGCGACTGTGGACTTTTAAATAATCATATTAATCGGGAAGTAAAACATGCAAAATGAACACAATAATGAACCATTGACAAATAGCAGTAATCAATACTCATAAATAATTCTCCAATATTTAATCATCCAAGGTCAATTACATTTACTTTGTTACAAGTTTTGAAATAACTATCTAATTACTAAAACTAATATCATCTCTCAGACCAATACTCCTAGCATGCTGACTATGACCTTACTCAGAGCCTTCGTCAAAGGATCTTCAGGGTTCTCTTCAGATGATACCCTCTTCACGATGAGGTGACCTTCTTCTACTCTATGTATGATGTAATGATACTTTCTATCGATGTGTCTGGACTTTCCATGATCTCTCGGTTCTGACACGCCTAGGTCGTCGTGCGGTCAAAAATAGTAAAATAACCTAACACACACTAGTATAGCGGTAGTCAGGGTCGATCCACAGGAGTTACATGGTCAAGGTAGGCAACAGATTACCAATTGTAGTGTCACTCTACAACCAAAGGATCTAGTTTCTAACTTTTACCGAAAATAGTCCCGAAATCACAAAATCCAACAAATCCAAAAACTAACTCCAACATTAACCAATCCAATTCAATTTCTAAACTAAAAAGTTACTGAAATCAGAAAGTATAATCTAAATCTAGAAACACAAGAACAATCCAACACAATCAAACATCCAAATTCATCCAAAAGCATTCCAAAGCATAAAAACCGTAAAAAGAGCAATTAACAATAACCCAATGATTAACTATTAAAAACTCAGATCCCAACTTGTCCAAAACAGAAAACATAAGATTTCAGAAACTTAAACCTAATGCTAATGGTTGTCACACCCACTAGCACTAGCCAAGCTACTAAAAATTACTAACTACTTGAAAATTAAAAGAGAAAACAATAAATACCATTTATGGTCGACTGAAAGCTGAAACTCGGAGTCAAAGAAGCCTTGGGGGTCATTCCTATGCTAGCTCTTTGCTGCCGATTTCGACCTAGAACCCTCTATTTATAGTTTTGAAAAATAAAAGACCACGTCGCCCGCACTTAGAATCCACGGCGCGCGTACGAGATTATCCCCATTTTTTCGGCATTGAATCTTCTCCACCACCTCAATCATGACTCAGCGCGTCGCGCCCTTGTACATCACCATGGCGCGCGTGCTTATTCGACTCTTTTGCCTTTATCTTCAAACGTCTTCCATTTTGTACGCATTTAGCCCCTGTTTACATCTTTTCTTTCCAAACAAGCACTGACACAAAAAGTGAGAATACCACAGCATATATGATATAAATTCACTAAGAATAGGGCTCAACAACGACAAAAATACTTGATATTACTAGGCGCTGTCAAACACCCCACACTTGTGCCTTGCTTGTCCCCAAGCAAGAGAGTTTTTAACAAATTCTAACTAAGACTCAAACAATTTTTGAATGCATTCAATTTCAAAGCTTATTGCCTCAAGAGTTAAAGTGAAATAGTTTGTGAAAACATAATTGGAATATTCTTTGGAATTCATGACTTTCTATAGAACCCTTGATTACAAATTTTCCGCCCACAATGAAGTGTACGTACTCATTCAGATTCTAAATGCCATTAAAGAACTATCCATGACTTTCGATGTTGTCAGTGTAACGAGCTTTCAGAAACACCATCCTAGACCAGACGATCTTAGGTGGCAAGGTGCATAAGTCCCACCCATTTTAGACTTATCGGCTCGAACAACAAAGGCCACTGATTGACAATTCCTTCCTAAATTCCAATCTTAAAACACTCCAATCTTCTAACTCCTAAAACTCAACTTATTTGACTAAACATATAGCATGATAACAACTAAATAGTATTTCTTGAAAAATTCCAATGCTATGACATTCACAAACTATTCGTTTCAAAATTACAATCTATTAAAAATTTGAAAAAGTTGCTAAAAATTTTGAAAATTGGTCATTTCCCGCAAAAATTTCAAAAATACTCTTTCGACCGTCCACACCCCACACTTAAAACCGTACAACACCCCCGTTGTACAAAAATAATTTCAGAACAAGGGAGAAAGAGTTACCCCTTTAGACGGTAGAATGCTTGATGGTACTTGGTTGTCACAAGTACAAAAACACGAACAATTCCTTGACCCAGAATTCAGGAGTTGTAGCGCAACAGTAAAACACGCCAGTAATCAAGGCAAGTGGACGGGGCACGGTGACCCCACACTTTCCTGAAACAACTCCTCCATTTGGTATTACCTGCATAACTTACAAAAACATTAAATGCAAACAGAATAAACAAATAAAATGAAAATGTACAACAATCTAATATATATATATATATATATATATATATATATATATATATATATATATATATATATATATATATATATATATATATATATACATATATATATATATATATATACATACATATATATATATATATATATATATATATATATATATATATATATATATATATATATATATATATATATATATATATATATATATATTATGTGTTGCGGATGGCCGCGACGCATGATTGAAGTGCACGCGTCGCGGTAATTACGAGGTTTGAAGGTACCGTCAAGTTGGAAATGACCGCGTCGCGCCCTATAAGGGTGCCGCGGCGCGGTAATTGCAGAAAATTGAACCAATTTTAAACGCCCATAAAAGTCATTCAACACAAGTTTACCTAAAACTTTTTACTTTCATTTACTGCCAAAAGGCTTATTATCACATCTAAAACATGACTAAAACTCATTGTATCTAAACGCCTACGTGCACGGTTCTTGCGTGCGGTTCGCTCGATCTCTGAGTCAAAACGCAAGGATGATAACTACCCACCCCGACGGGTATGCATGCACTAGTGCAACACGCCCGTCAAATCCAAAAGAAAAAAATACTAACCAACTAAAATCTCAATATCAAAACCAAAAATCAGAAACTAAAAGTCCTACAGATCGCCTACTATCAAGCTCACAACTCCCCGGCAACGGCGCCAAAATTTGACACGCCTAGGTCGTCGTGCGGTCAAAAATAGTAAAATAAACCTAACACACACTAGTATAGCGGTAGTCAGGGTCGATCCACAGGAGTTACGTGGTCAAGGTAGGCAACAAATTACCAACTGTAGTGTCACTCTACAGCCAGAGGATCTAGTTTCTGACTTTTACCATAAACAATCCCAAAATCATAAACATCCAACAATTCCAACTCAAGCATCAACTATACTAAAGCCAAAACCAATACCTAACCCTAATCACTTACTGAAATCAGAAGTATAATTCAGAAGTAATCAAGATCAAATCAACACAATCAAACATTCAAACATCCAAATGCATCCCAAAACATAAAAACCATAAAAAGAGCATTTAACATTAACCGAATGATTAACTATTAAAAAGTCATATCCAACTTGCTCCAAAACAGCAAACATAAACTTTCAGAAACTAAAAACTAATACCAATGGTTGTCACACCTAATAACACTAGCCAAAGCTACCAAAACTACTAAACTACTTGGAAATTAAAAGAGAAAAAAAATACCAATTATGGTCGACTGAAAACTGAAACTCGGAGTCAAAGAAGCCTTGGGAGTCGTTCCTATGCCAGGTCTTTGTTGAACGTTTCGACCTAGAACCCTCTATTTATAGTTTTGAAAAATAAGTGACCGCGCCGCGCGCACTTAGATTCCGCAGCGTGTGTGCTAATTTATCCTCGTTTCTTCGACATTTGAATCTTCTCCACTGCCTCATTGCTGACTCAGCGCGTCGCGCCCTTGCACATATCCGGGGCGTGCGTGCAAACTCGACTGTTTTGTCTTTATCTTCAAACTTCTTCCATTTTGTATGCTTTTAGTCCCTATTTACATCATTTCTTTCCAAACAAGCACTGACACAAAAAGTGAGAATACCACAACATATATGATATAAATTCACCAAGAATAGGGCTCAACAATGACTAAAATACTTGATATTACTAGGCGTTGTTAGTCTCTAAGGATGAACAAGAACAAAGTGATGATGAGCCTGATGGCTATATGGTCAACAACAGTGGAGAAACAGTTGCTTTGTACGCTGCAAACAACTGAAAATTCAAGAAGCCATTTGTCAAAAACAACTATGGAAAACCATTCACCAAAAACTTCAACAAATCTACTTTCACCCCAAAACCTAAACCTGAAATCTATACATCGAAGGAGGAAAACACCAAATCCTTAACTCCGAAGACTTCTAAAACGAAGCCTTCGGAAACCCCAAAGAAAAATCAGAAGAAAAGAAGATTGTTGGTGATTCAGGATATGACTGCAATTACTGTCACGGGAAAAACCATTTTGCGAAGGATTGTATGCTTCGTAAAAAGAATGAAAAGCAGCCTCAAGTTAAAGATGAAGCCTACTATGCGAGAAAACTAGAAGAGGCAAGAGAGAAAAAAAAGACCTTGCCCTGATGGCTTCGGAATATAACATGGGAACATACCAAGTGTGGTCTTCTGACTCCGAATATGATGAAGTAAGGAAGCCAACTCATAGTGCTTTCATGGCCTATGATGCTGGTAAGAGCTTCTTGAAAGATGCTGACAAAGCCTAGTAATATCAAGTATTTTAGTCGTTGGTGAGCCCTATTCTTGGTGAATTTATATCATATATGCTGTGGTATTCTCACTTTTTGTGTCAGTGCTTGTTTGGAAAGAAATGATGTAAACAGGGGCTAAATGCGTACAAAATGGAAGAAGTTTGAAGATAAAGACAAAACAATCGAGTTCGCACGCGCGCCGCGGATATGTGAAAGGGCACGACGCGTTGAGTCAGCAATGAGGCGGTGGAGAAGATTCAAATGTCGAAGAAACGGGGATAAACTCACACGCGCGCCGCGGAATCTAAATGCGCGCGGCGCGTTCACTTATTTTTCAAAACTATAAATAGAGGGTTTTAGGTCGAAATCAGTAGCAAAGACCTGGCATAAGAACGACCCCCAAGGCTTCTTTGACTCCGAGTTTGTGTTTTTAGTCGACCATAATTTGTATTTATGTTTTTCTCTTTTAATTTCCAAGTAGTTTAGTAGTTTTGGTAGCTTTGGCTAGTGTTATTGGGTGTGACAACCATTGGCATTAGCTTTTAGTTTCTGAAAGTTTATGTTTTTTGTTTTGGAACAAGTTGGATCTGAGTTTTTAATAGTTAATCATTCGGTTATTGTTAATTGCTCTCTTTTCGGTTTTTCTGCTTTTCGTTGAATATTGGATGTTTGAATGTGTTGGATGTTTTGATTTAACCTTTGTTGCTTCTGATTCTGAAGTGCATTTCTGATTTCAGTAAGTAATTAGGTTAAGTATTGGTTTTAGTTTAGTTGATGCTTGATTTGGAATTGTTGAATATTCATGATTTCTGGATTGTTTTGGTAAAAGTTAGAAACTAGATCCTCTTGCTGTAGCGTGACACTACAGTTGGTAATCTGTTGCCTACCTTGACCACGTAACTCTTGTGGATCGACCCTGACTACCGCTATACTAGTGTGTGTTAGGTTATTTTACTATTTTTGACCGCACGACGACGTAGGCGTGTCAAATTTTGACGCCGTTCCCGGGAAGTTGTACGCTTAGGATAGACGATCAGTGGTATTTTTCTTTTGATGTTTGATTTTTAGTTTTCAAATTTTTGTATGTGTACGTCCTCACAATGGGCGATTACATGTACCCGGGTCAATACACGTGTTATGGTGGCCCGGTTTATTACAATAACAACAAGTGGAACCAGGGTCGAGGACCTCCACGACAGCAACAGCAAAACAATCAGTGGAGAGGACAACAGTATAATAATGGGCTGTACAATAACGGTAATGTCGTTCCTCCGCTTTATTTTGCACAACCGAGTGGGCAGTCGGTTGCATCGCACTTCCAGCCACGGGAGTACGATGAGGCATCGCCTATATTTTTTCCTGAAAATGTAGATTGTCAGGTAGAGATTGGGCCAGAGTTGTTAGCTGTGTTGCTTAAATTTAGGAGTCATACGCAGGATAATCCTTATAATCATATTCACGAGTTCTTAGATATAGCCAACGTGAACATACCTAGAAATACTGATAGGAATATCGTTAGGCTTAAGTTGTTTCCGTTCACACTCAAGGACAAGGCGCAGTATTGGTTCATGTTGCTGCCGGCCAACAGTATCACTACGTGGGAGTAGTTGAGGACAATGTTCTTGCAGGAGTTCTATCCCCCAAGCTGTTGGATGAGGTGTCTAAGTCATGACTTTATATTTATATTTATCTTGTTAATTGAAGCAAATTCCATTTGGGTTGCCCTCATAGCTGGAGGTTAGGATAGAGTTCAGTAGAGTAAAAGGTTGATTTATTAATTGTGTAATAAATCAATAGAATTAATTAAATGGTTTATTAATATATTTAAGTGTTAATATATTAATTAGAAACTATAATAATTAATTGAGATTTAATATAGAATTAATTGGATTTAATTTAGTGATTAAATAAATTAATTAAAAGTGCAGGGACTGGTTTGTATTTATTCAATAGTTGAATAATCTGGCAAACCAGTGGAAGGGCCTAAGTTGGCGAAATTATGAGTGAGTACACTCATATTTCAAAACCCTAATTAGCGTTAAGGAAAGCCTTGTCCAAATGGTTAACAGGCTTGTCCATTTGGAGGCTCCTTAGGGTTTCAGTTGTAACCCTTGGAGGCTATAAAAGGAGGCACCTGGCCACCCTAAAACCTGCGCCATTTTTCAACCAAGATTACTCTGCTGGACTGTCTTCTCCACTGCTTGGGTGTGACTCCATCTGAGGCAGGACACTTGTGCTGCTAGCTTCTGGATCAAGAATCAAAGGTTGGTTCTTCTATTTTATACTTTAGAAATTATTGTTGGCCTTTAGGTTTTTTAGTTTATATCTTCATAGAAGAAAACATAGATCTTTTAGGGTTTCATGTGAACCATAAGAATTTTATTTGTTCATTGATTGCTAGAAAACCCTTTAGTGGTATCAGAGCTTGGCTTGTTTTCTTGTGAATTGATATAAACTGCTTGTTTGATCAAAGGGTTTTCGAAAATAAACCCTTGGGAGGCCTAATTTTCGTCCATGGTGGCTAGGGTTTCAAAAACCCTAGCCTCCTTTGCCTTATCTGCGAATTATTTGCTGCCTTAAATAGTTGGTTGTTGTTTTAGTAATTATTGGATAATTAAATAACTGGAACCCCTTATTCTTGGCATGAAATTTTTGAAATTAGGAAATAATGATAGGGAATTAATTTTATTAATTTTGTGGTCCCCCATTCTTGATTTAATTAGTTTAATTAAATTGTTTAATTAAAAGACCAATTAAATCACTTAAAGATTTAATTAAAATTTTTGAAAAATATATATAAATTCACGAAAATTCTTAGAAAATTAAATCTAAAATATTTTAATAAGATTAAAATATATCTTATATATTTATGATTAAAAGTTAATATTTATATATAAGAAAATTGGTTAGTCTTACCGCTAGTAGGCCTCATTCACAAAACTATCCTATAAAGAGGGTATAAGGCGACTGCCTATAAAATGGCAATCTAATGGGTATCTACTATTACCCACCGCTCTCCTGGTCAGTCGAGTGTCGTTAGCCGAACGGGTTTGATAGAACCGCTAAGCCTCTTAAAAGTATAATGCTATAATTGAAAGTACTAGAACCTTAAACAAAACCCAATCTAGTTACTTTGGGATAAAAATGTGAATTGGTGCTAATCCATGGAATTGCACATTGCACTTTGTGGAACGTTGGTGGAGCGTGTGTGGTTTACCGGCACGCCAACTGGGGTCCGCAAAGACTTGCAATGGGTTTCTCGACTTTGTCATTATTAACGGAGCGTGTGTGGTTAACCGGCACGTTAATTAGAGATGGCAATTGACTTTGAGAGTACCAAGCTAATTTGCATGGCTATTCACACCCGATTTGTGATCCTCGGCATCCCAGTCACAAACAGTGGGGCACATCCGAGACCAAGCATGCCATTGAACAGTTCAATGTGTCTCAACAGATCTAGGAATTTCATAAGATGAAATTGATAAATGTATTATCTACCTTAATGACCATTATGTTGTGATTACGGCATCCCTCTTCACATCATAGTTGGGGCATTTTGGGTCCTAGCCTTTATGAATAATAAATTGGGTAATTATTTAAAAGGACTAATTAAACTAATAAAAGTATGTTTATTGTAGATGTCTGAATCAAGTGTCTATTCTTCTCCCTCTCCTCCTTCATCCATTTCTGAGAGCTTCAGAATGCACCTGCTACATATGGTAAGGCTGACTGGCCTAAACTATATGGTATGGCTTCATAAATAGAGAATAGTTCTCCGTTTTGCTGGCAAGCCATATCTGACTGAGTGTCCGCTCCCCAAAGGATGACATCACACAGTAGCTTGTGATGAGCATGACTCCTTGATTGTTAAGTCAAGAAAAGTTCGTTGCCTTATACTACTGATCATTGACCCCGAGTTCCGCAGGAATTTAGAATTCCTGGGGTCAGATAAGTTAACACAGCTAGTTGTGGAAAAGTTCCATGAACTGGTTGAGAAAGGACGAGCTAAGATCTTGAAAGAGTTTGAAGTGTGTAGGAAGTAGCACCAGATCACATGTTCTCAAGACTGAGAGACACATATGTGAACTGTATAAATTTGGTTCCCTTTTGATCGGGAGTTAAAGCATTAGCTCGACTCGCTGATCCGTTCATCCTGATGTACAGGAAGGGAAACCAGATAAGACAATCGTAGATATGCATTCAATGTTGACTCTGTATGAGTCGCTCATAGAGAAGCATAGTTCCATTGATTCAGCTGCTTCGGGATTGAGTCCAGTAATAGGACACATCAAGAAATGATCCAGATCATCTGAACCGGTTCCTCGATGCTTCAATCTGGGAATCCACAGGGTGGGACACAGTCACGGAAAGATTGGAAAATGCTCCGAAGCCGAACAGTTTGGCAACTCAGGAATATCTTAAAACTCAGAACCCATGATCCTTAATTCCCTGATACAGGATGTGTTTCTCACATTTGCTCTGTATGCATGGACTCTGTAGGATGTGGGATGTTGTTGCATAGGAGCATATTCAGATTGGATCTGAAGCTCATTCAGTTTTAGAGTTTAGTTAGATATTGAAATCATGTTATTAGCTTATTAGATGCGTATAACATTGTTCAAGGATTCTGTTTTAATAAAATTGTCAATTTCTTTTAAACACCCGTTGTTTGAAATTATCCTTGAAATGTTGAATGCATGAATAGTAATAACTTGAATGTTGAATGCATCCAAAGTGTTTGGATTCAGGAATTGTGTCCCTTATGATTGTTAAGATAAATGTTGTAAGAATCAATTCAACCAAAGGTCCTGTTGGACAGGACTTTGGAATCATTTGACTTAGAGTCTCATGATGAATTGAGTTCTTAATGTGTCAAGAAATGAATCAACCAAAGATCCAGTTGGACAGGACTTTGGAATCATTTGACTTAGAGTCAGATGATGATTAAGTTCTTTAGAAAGCATATGTGGCAAGAAATGAATCACCCAAAGATCCAAAGGATAGGATTTTGGAATCAGTTGACTTAGAGTCATAAGTTTACATAGAGATGTAAAAGAGATTGAGATTAGAAGCAACGAACACATCTGTTGCTGCGTATTGCTCGAATCCTCGAATAGAACACAATTGGTTGTACTCTGCGATATTTGTCAATCAATATGACAAACATGGCTTCGCTTATCAGAATAATTGATTGAATTGAAACCTTGAACAGTTCAAGGACTTCAAAGGAAGTACAAGAGCCACAGAACCTGAGTGACAACATAAACTGGGAAAATGTTTCACAGTTTATTCCCTTCCAAGAACATTAATAGTTATAATGTGTCTTAGGGAAGATGATGGAGCGTTGGTCGAAACAGTTCGATCCTCATTGTATGAGATACATTGTCAATACATTGAATACTAAACCAGTCAGACCATATTCCAACCACATCCTTCGACTAAGTAGGTTTTGCAGACACTGTCTGAAATGTAAAGCTGGGATTGTCCCACTTGTACATTAAAAGTCCAGGGTCTTGTTGTGTTCGTCCGAACCACATGACTAGCCTGAACCTAATCAGAAATGTCGTTTCACTAGCTATCCCGCTGTACCTGGAAAAGAAAGAGCTCTTGTAGAAAGAACTCATGTTCTAAGGAAATAGTGGGAGTTGGGACAGTCCTGAATGAATTCAGAATTAGCAAAGTGAAAGAACCTTTAGTCATCACTAGGCTTAGAGCAAAAATCATATTTTTGGTCTAATACTGACATAATCTTCTCTTGACCAGTAGTATTGATCACCGTCATAAGTAGTTATGATCGGGGTGACATACCGATTTGTGGTAAAACACTATAGTTGGTACGGATTAGCAATCCAACTACTTGGAAGCATTGGTGAGCCCGGTTGCTGCCGATTAAGAGAACCTTAGGACGAGATACAGTCTATGTGACATCCGCCTAAAATGGATTCAGGTCAACCCAACCCAATTGGAAATTTAATAAACCCTATTCGAGATTTCTTGACGCTAATAGGATCAAAACCCTTACACTACGATATAAATTGACGTTAATAGCAATATAGCATAGTATAACGTTATAACTATAATCAAATTAAATTATGATATCATATTAAAATCAAACCAAAGTATAATGCTCTAATTAAATTAAAAAAATCAAACTTGAATGCTATAATTAAACTTCAAATCAAAGTAGATTGTTATAATCAAATAATAACCTATTTTTTATAAAACTCTATTTTTATAAACAGTACATTAAATTTTATAAAACTCTTAAGATGCTTGTGTTAGTGGGGAATTATGAAGACCACCAAAAGTAAAAGTTTATTCCCTTTGTCTCCCACTCACACCTCCCATCATCTTTCCTTTCATTTTTCTCCCAACACATTATTCTCATCACCACTCAAACCATATCTATTCTTTCTCTCACTCTCAATCTCGAAATTCCTCCTAGAAATCTTCATATTTCAGCCAAGAACACTCCAATATACTCAAATCTTCATCCCTCTTGAAGCATTCATCAAGGTATGTTGTTAAAAGTCTCAAATTCATGAATAAAACAAATTAAATCCACCAAACTATCTAAAACTCATTTTATGCATAAACCTGATTTTTCTCAGGATCCCATCAATAAAATAAGAAGTTCTGGAAATTTTCATAAAATAATTTATTTTTATTGAATTACTATAATTCTTGCAATAAAATAGAGAAATAATTCACATAAAACACTTTTTGCAGTCAATAAATTCTGGGAAAATTTTGGAACAACCCATAGATTGAGTAAAGTGGATTTCTGAAGTTTCATGCATTTATATTACTGTTTGATGCTTATTTTGTATTTTATTTTGTTGTAGATAAATAAATTGAAAAATATAGTTATGTATGTTAAAAAACAATATTTTATATTTTTCACACCTTATTAACATTTTAAAGACTCCATGACAAAATATACAGATTTTTGTAAGAATTTGTGCTTATTTTTCCTGATTTAATGATTATTTAATGGTTTAAATTGATAATAAATAGCTACACATGTCCAAAAATTATAAACCCTTATCATAATATCATATATAACATGTTAATCATAAATAAAAAGTCTAATGAATTTCTCTTAATATTTTCCTATTATTTATGATTTTATTGATTAGTTAATAATGAAAAACATAATAAATACTTCCAACAGTCAAAAATATCCAAAACCTTTACAGTGGGCTCAATATAATGTTAGAAAACTATGGTTAAGTTTCAAGAATTTTTGGGAATCATTTATTATTTTTCCCGAATTTTGTTGTGGTTTAATTATTAAAATACTAAATAAATACTAAAGCAGTTAAGCAAAATATGAAAATTTTACCGTAATTACTATTTTATGCAATAATGATTTTCTGATAATTTCATAATGTTTCATTACTGTTTAGTATTTAAAACCATTTTCCTAAATATCTAAGCATGTAAAAATGCATTTTTAATGATTATTTCATATAAATAATTGTTTATAATATATAAAATATGTAAATACTTATAATTTGACTAGTTATTATTTCAATAAGAAATTATTAAAATCTTGCCTAAAGTGAAAATATAAATTAATTAAGCAAAGTAATTAATTCAATTTAAAATTCATTTAACATATGAATACATTAAAATTCAAAACAAAATTTGGATTATTGTTAATTTATCTAATATAAGAATATGTGTCTAATTATTTTTATTAATACTATATTCCCGTTTATCGATTCCTAAGCCAAAACTATTAATTATATTAGGTTCTACGACATTTTGACTCGAGCCGTCTATCGTACAACACGCGTATTCCTTATTGGACTAATGTGAGTTATCTACCCCATATTTTATAATTTTCAATACTATTGGGGTGTATCATGTGGTTTTAATATGTTCCAACTTTATTTTATTATTTTAACACAATTGAGACATTGTTGGGACATTTATACATGAATCATTATTTGTATAATTATTGTTTGTTTACGCTACATGTACTTGTAGTGCATTACCATTTTTAGTCTAATCTCCATGACCATGCCCGTATTCTTGAGGTACGTTATGGACAATAATAGCGCTATTGGGTTGACCACCCCGCCTTGGGACGCTAAGGTGATTGATCGCACGTGGTTGTGTGTGTATGATGATTAGATGCTCCATCCTATATATATACATATATATGTATATATAGGGTGAGGACTTATTATTGTTGTTATCATTTGTTAATCAATTTTTGATTTATAAACTGTTATCTCGATAACATTTGCTTGCCAACTTCAAAAGAAAACAAACTTCAAATTATTCAAACTCACGATTTTCTTAATAAAACTAGATTACTCACCAACTCTCGTAGTTGACCTGTTTTACCCATGATGCAGATTTGAAGAATGAAGTTGATGAAAAGTAGGGTGTACCTTAGAAACCCACAAGACTATTTAAATTTGATGTAATAAATGTTGTTGTATTTGGATTTGTATTTGTATGTTGTGGATCTTGTTTGCATACTTAGTACTTAATTGAATCTAATCATGTTATAACATAGTTGTCATGAGACTTTGAACAATATATCACGCCTTGATCGATTCCGCCACGGATCGGGGTGTGACAGTCTGTGTGACAGTTTGATTGATTTTACAACTGGTCTTAAAACCAGTGGGAGTAATTGAATCATCAAAAGAAACCAACATGGACAGAAACGTACCTTCAGAACGTCAGGTTGAGTGAGACGACCCTTAGAATCAAGTAATTGACTCCGAGAGAAGCACTCTCAATAGAAGATGAAATCCGAAAGGACACTGCATATTGTAAGTTGTTAGTGGAGCGCGTGTGGATCACCGGCACACTAATGGGGACTCACAAAGAGTATGCCAGCATAAAGGTGCGTGGGCCCGGGATTACCCCATGGGCATCTCTCAAGAAAGGATATTCAGATTCTCAGAATATGCCAAAGGATTGGATTTTGAGAAAGGGCTGAAAGATATCCATTAAGATGTCAGAAAGGTTTGGATTCTCAAAATATGCCATAAGCTCTGGATTTTGTGAATAGTCCATAACCGTGTCAAAGCCAGTGGGAGTGTTGCTATTATCTATCTCCATATATGTGTTACATAATGTTTCTAGGAAACGTTTTTTTTATTACAAAGTGTAATGACTTGGTGTTAAGAGACGAATCGCTATGAAAGACTCAATAAAGATACGACATGCTCAGGTGGTTACAAACGTCTATGAGATAGATCGAAACTCTGCCAAGATGATCTTGATGAGACTCAAGATGCATGGCTCAGGAAAGGAGTTTCCTGTCATTGCAAAGTGTGATGAATTGGCATCAGAGATATAAAGAAGGTGCAACATACTCACATAATCCATTGACATATATCAGATTGATGTTATCATCAATATAGACCTAGCCATAGTAAACATGATCTTGATGAGAATCAAGATGCATGAGAAAAGTCTCCGAAAGGAAATAGTTATTGAAAATCATGACACAAGGATTATAAGTAATCCTTAGATTCCAAAAGAGTCTGGAATAGGACTGGATCGAATCCAACAAGTTTCTTGGATCGATCAGAAGTGTCATGAACATGTCTTGATGACTTAATGCTTGGAGCATAGTGAGTCAGATTCAGGATATGACCTGGCTGGGAATACTTAACGGATTTTGTACATATGTGAGAAATCATTGGAAAATGATTGGGGTGAATGTTGATAACAATTTGAAAAGAGTTTCAAATAAGGACTTAATGGTTAAAGGATTTCGTTGGCATTCCGATGGAGCGCGTGTGGCTCACCGGCACATCGTAACACCTCGAAATAGTCTTAGGGTGCAGTCATGTGGACTAAAAAATCCCGAAAACCATGGAAAGTCACAGTACATAGAATGGAGTTGTTAGTGAAAATGACGGTATTACCAAAATTGAGATATCATCGAAAGAATGTCCGATTGGATAAAGTGTATCAATGTATGACATTTGGATACATAGAAAGAGTGAAAGGTCAGTTTTGCATGTTTCACTTCCCGAATAATTTGATTATTCAAAAGTCCACAATCGCTCATACTTTTTGGGAGTAAGTATGAACGAAGACTGTCGTGAATTGGTTTGTAGATTGTCTAAGGAGTTAGACATTGCAGTAAGACTGCTACAACGTTCATGAGTACTTAGAAATAGAGATTTGAGTATTGGATAAACCCGCGCTCAATAGATTGCTTCATGGATTACATCACGAGCAATGTTGAGACGATAATATCGTATGAGCTTGAAGTGGAGACATATGAGTTGAAATTTACAAGTCAGTTGTGCATTGATAATACGTAAACGCATCGGTAACTCGATGTTATAAAACGCATTGTTGTGTACGATTTTGACAAGTAAAAGACACAAGCATATGAGTCGAAGCTTATTCGTTCCTTGATCCTGATGGGAAACAGATATATGTAGGCCTGTCAATGATTTTGAAGTTGACTAAAGTGCTGGCTAGCCGGGACTAATATGATGTGTTCAATTAGAAGTCTTAAAGTCATAAGCAGAATCGGAGATCGGGAAACAGAGTATCGGACAGAGATTGATCTCAATCCATGTCTCATGTCTGAAAATATCTTGTTGGACGAAGGATCATATGATCACTTATCTATGGACATAACTGAATGGGTCAGAGTTCGGCAGCAGTTCCTTGGAAGCTGCAGGTTGTTTATTAATCGGAAGATAAATTAAAGTCATAGACTTATCCAAGTGGGAGACTGTTGGATTAGGTGTCTAAGCCATGACTTTATATTTATATTTATCTTGTTAATTGAAGCAAAGTCCATTTGGGTTGCCCTCATAGCTGGAGGTTAGGATAGAGTTCAGTAGAGTAAAAGGTTGATTTATTAATTGTGTAATAAATCAATAGAATTAATTAAATGGTTTATTAATATATTTAAGTGTTAATATATTAATTAGAAACTATAATAATTAATTGAGATTTAATATAGAAATAATTAGATTTAATTTAGTGATTAATAAATTAATTAAAAGTGCAGGGACTGGTTTGTATTTATTCAATAGTTGAATAATCTGGCAAACCAGTGGAAGGGCCTAAGTTGGCAAAATTATGAGTGAATACACTCATATTTCGAAACCCTAATTAGGGTTAAGGAAAGCCTTGTCCAAATGGTTAACAGGCTTGTCCATTTGGAGGCTCCTTAGGGTTTCAGTTGTAACCCTTGGAGGCTATAAAAGGAGGCGTCTGGCCACCCTAAAACCTGCGCCATTTTTCAACCAAGATTACTCTGCTGGACTATCTTCTCCATTGCTTGGGTGTGACTCCATCTGAGGCAGGACACTTGTGCTGCTAGCTTCTGGATCAAGAATCAAAGGTTGGTTCTTCTATTTTATACTTTAGAAATTATTGTTGGCCTTTAGGTTTTTTAGTTTATATCTTCATAGAAGAAAACATAGATCTTTTAGGGTTGCATGTGAACCATAAGAATTTTATTTGTTCATTGATTGCTAGAAAACCCTTCACAAGCAAGACAATAGAAGTAAGAAGAGATATACAGGAGTTCCAGCAAAAGCCCGGGGAAGCATTCCATGATGCTTTCAAGAGATTGAATGAGCTGTTACGCTATTGTCCACACCACGAGTTTCCACAATGGCAGTTGGTCACGATATTCTACGACGGTGTCAACAGTATGAGCCAGGCCATGATTAATGCATCATTTGGAGGTGCAATTATGCTGCAAGATAGCGAGACGGCATGGAGGTTCTTGGAACAACTCAGCAATGGATCCAAGTTCAATAATTCAGCAAGGAAGACAAACAACACCTCATCAGTGGTAGCAGTAGATGTCGATAATGACTGGAAGAAGGAGGTGAAGAATGAGATCGGTGCCCTTAGCAAGAAGCTTGATACAGTATTGGCCACCGTGCAGCAAGGACCACCAAATCAACAGCAGCACGGTCAACAAGAACAAAGACCACAAGAGGTTAGTCAAGCGTATGGTCAAGTGCAATACCACAACAGCAACCGTCAAGGTAATTGTGTTGAGTCGTGTTCTATGAACGACCAAAATTTGGGATTTCTGCCAAACTCGCCAGAAACGGAGGCGAGTGATTTTAATACCAATAATATGGTGTGTGAGCATCACCTGAACATGTGATGGTGGGGAATACACCTTGGGAAAATCAAGAGACCACTGAAATGGTCGAAATGGTTGCTCAGAAGGAGGTGGTAGATGACAATATTACCCCCGACTCAACAACTTTTGATGTTTTTGAGAATGTTAATAATGTTGATCTGGTGATGAGTGAATCTATACTATCACCAGACAATTTGGTCGAAAAGGACATTAAGGAGGGGGCTGTAATTGACAATACTAACCCCCATCCAACAACTCCTTAAATTGTTGAAATTGTTGATGCTTTTGAAATTCAAGATCTAGTGATGAGTGAATCCATACCATCACCAGACAATGTGATCGAAACGGTTGTCGAGGAAGGGGGCGTAGATGACAATACCACCCTTGACCGAGCAATTTTTGAAAATTTTGAACATTTTAAGAGTCAAGCTCTGGTGATGAGTGAATTTATCTCATCACCAGATAAAACTAGTCAATCACTCTTGGTACGGATCCACCTGTTGGACGATGACCAAGAAGATGATGACAATGATGTGGTCTTCGAAAATAATAAACACAATTTTAGCGCCACTCATGACCCATTAATGAATGGAAAATTAGATGTGATCAATACCATCGATGAGGATATACGGGAGCATATCAATATTATGCCCTCCGATCCCATTCGATTGGAAAATTTTTATTGGCACCACAGGCAAAAATCGCAACGTGCAGACAACACGCAATACGCAAGCAGCAAACGAGGCGCAAAACAATTACTGGGAGCGGCACTGGGTGCGCTCAAAGTCAAGCCGGTGATATTGAAGAGACACCGAAGAAAGGACCGAGCTTGGAGGTTTAAAGCCACTTCTAAGCATTCTCGCGAAATAATCTGAAAACAGCAACCGGGCAGCAATAGCAGAACCGGTAAACCATTTGACCCAGGAAAATCGGAGTACGGGATCGATGAAGGAATGGTGGTAACTGAAATTCAGTGGAGACAAATGGCGTACGATCCACCATAGCCACGGAAAGACGGTCCAGCTAAAAGACTGAGCAAAGAAGCGCTTTCGGGAGGCAACCCGATTTTCAATAAGTATTGTTATTTTTATTTTCATTTTTATTTTTGGTCAAAATATCATTGAAGGTAATCATTGAGTGCGGTATGTCCTAAGTGAGGGGTGAGGATGAGTGAGTAGAAAGGAAAACAAAGAAAATTTGAAGGTCGCGCCGCGAACATCATCAAACCGCGACGCGGACCGGGGAGAGACCCGATACGCACGGGCTTTTCGCGCATACTCGCGACGCGGCATACTTCATTTGGCGCCGCGGACCTTCAACCTGGACGATGGACACCGGATCTCATCACGTCTGCGCGTCGCTGCCTTGACACTCTGGCGTCGCGGAAACGGGGAATCAGCAAGAAGGACAACTCGCAATGTATAATCTTCTTTTGTATTTTGCAACTTTTATTTTTAATATGTTTGTTAGTGTGAATAGTATCTATCCAAACTGTGATTGCTGCACCAACTGATGGAGTTGCATAATGCAAGTGTGGGGTCACCGTACCCCTACACTTGTATCATGCTGGTGTATTTTCTGCTGCACCCCGACTTCCGGATTTCATCGAGACGACGAACATGATCGACCCTGTTACAAATGGTCCCGACAATCAAGTAGTTCTACCGCTCTAAAAGGGGTAACTCTTCCTCCCTAGTTCTGAAATATTTTTTGTACAATGAGGGCGTTGTATGGTTTTAAGTGTGGGGTGTGGACAGTCGAAAGAGTAGTTTTTGAAATTTTTGCGGGAAATGACCAGTTTTCAAAAAATTTAGCAATTTTTCAAAATTTTTAATAGGTTGTAATTTTGAAACGAATGGTTTCTGAATGTTTTAGCATTGGTATTTTTCGAGGAATACTATGTAGTTGTGATCATGCTATATGTTTAGTCAAATAAGTTGAGTTTTAGGAGTTAGAAGATTGGAGTGTTTTAGGATTGGAATTTAGGAAGGGATTGTCAATCAGTGGCCTTTGTTGTTCGAGCCGGTAGGTCTAAAATGGGTGGGACTTATGCACCTTGCCACCTAAGATCGTCTGGTCTGGGATGGTATTTCTGAAAGCTGGTTACACGAACAACATCGAAAGTCATGGATAGTTCTTTAATGGCCTTTAGAATCAGAATGAGTACGTACACTTCATTGTGGATAGAAAATTTGTAATCAAGGGTTCTTTAGAAAGTCATGAATTCCAAAGAATATTCTGGTTATGTTTTCACAAACTATTTCACTCTAACTCCTGAGGCAATAAGCTTTGAAATTAAACACATTTAAAAATTGTTTGAGTCTCTATTAGAATTCGTTAAAAACTCTCTTGCTTGGGGACAAGCAAGGCACAAGTGTGGGGTGTTTGACAACACCTACTAATATCAAGTATTTTAGTCGTTGGTGAGCCCTATTCTTGGTGAAGTTATATCATATATGCTGTGGTATTCTCGCTTTTTGTGTCAGTGCTTGTTTGGAAAGAAATGATGTAAACAGGGGCTAAATGCGTACAAAATGGAAGAAGTTTGAAGATAAAGACAAAACAATCGAGTTCGCACGCACGCCGTGAATATGTGCAAGGGCGCGACGCGCTGAGTCAGCAATGAGGCGGTGGAGAAGATTCAAATGCCGAAGAAACGGGGATAAACTCACACGCGCGCCGCGGAATTTAAATGTGCGCGGCGCGTTCACTTATTTTTCAAAACTATAAATAGAGGGTTTTAGGTCGAAATCAGTAGCAAAGACCTGGCATAGGAACGACCCCTAAGGCTTCTTTGACTCCGAGTTTCTGTTTTCAGTCGACCATAATTGGTATTTATGTTTTTCTCTTTTAATTTCCAAGTAGTTTAGTAGTTTTGGTAGCTTTGGCTAGTGTTATTGGGTGTGACCTATGCAGTCAATCGCGCGAGATAGCGCCGAGATAGCGTTTCGCGGGGTTAGACCGAGATAGAAATCAAAATCTCGGTCAGTAATCTCACCAGCGAGAATCTCGCCGATAATGTCCGAGATTTGCCGATATTTAGGAGCCCGAGATAGCGATATTGTCCGAAATTTGCCCGAGATAGCGGTAATGTCCGAGATTTGCCGAGATTTAGGAGATTTAGGAGCCCGAGATAGCGATATTGCGCCGGATCGTTATAGAGATTTGCCGAGACACGTTGACACTTTTCATATTAGAATACTATCTATGTTTTATGTGACCATTTTATGCAACTTTTTGTGATATTAATTCTACGTAGTATTAATAGTCTAAAAGTAACAAAAAAAAACCCCCACGCTATACCACCGCTATACCACCGCGATAAACGCTAAATCGAATCTCGCTAGGTGACCGCTATAAGGTTTATGGCCGAGATAACTGCATAGGGTGTGACAACCATTGGCATTAGCTTTTAGCTTCTGAAAGTTTATGTTTTTTGTTTTGGAACAAGTTGGATCTGAGTTTTTAATAGTTAATCATTCGGTTATTGTTAATTGCTCTCTTTTCGGTTTTTCTGCTTTTCGTTGAATTTTGGATGTTTGAATGTGTTGGATGTTTTGATTTAACCTTTGTTGCTTCTGATTCTGAAGTGCATTTCTGATTTCAGTAAGTAATTAGGTTAAGTATTGGTTTTAGTTTAGTTGACGCTTGATTTGGAATTGTTGAATATTCATGATTTCTGGATTGTTTTGGTAAAAGTTAGAAACTAGATCCTCTTGCTGTAGCGTGACACTACAGTTGGTAATCTGTTGCCTACCTTGACCACGTAACTCTTGTGGATCGACCCTGACTACCGCTATACTAGTGTGTGTTAGGTTATTTTACTATTTTTGACCGCACGACGACCTAAGCGTGTCAGATGCTTCCGAGGAGAAAGAAGTTGATGAAGAAATGGGTTATGAAGGATTCAGAGATATGGGATATGAAGATTCAGAGTTGAAGGATGCGATGGGTGCAGGGGTTCCGAAGGTCTGGACTGATGACTCTTCGGATGATGATGAGGAAGTTTGCTTGATGGCGAAGGAGTCTCGCCTGACCATTCCCGAACAGGTATCAAAACTTCTCTTATCTTTTAAAACTCTTGTCTCTAAATTTTCTGCTGACATTGATGAAATAACACATGATTGCTCTGTGATGAACAAAATGCTAATTGATGCTAAAACTAGGGCAAAAGTCAGTGACCTGGAGATTCTACAGTTGAGGGGGAGAGTAAAAAGTATGAAGTTGTCCCTAGAAAAAGCCAACTTAAGAATCTCGGTGTTAGAGGAGAACAGAGAGAAATATTTGAATAACAATGATGTAATTTTGAAACAACAAAACATCTTTTGTAAAACTGCAAAACGTCTGTATTCTCATATAACTCGTATCTATCATTCAGCTGACATATGCAATGTTCAACATAGACAATTATTTCTTTTCTTAGAATTTAAGTTGAAAAATGTGGACAGTATTTCCTATGAATGTGAGTCTATCATATCTGCTTCTGAAGCTCCTAATACTTCGTATATGCATGGCTTGATTTCTGTGGAAAAACACTTGACTGCTGATAATTTGTTAACATTGTTTCCAAAAGAAATTCCAATTTTGCAGAAAAATATTCCTCAAATTGAAAATAAATCAGAAGTTATTGTTGAGACTGAATCTGAGAATGATTCTGAAAGTGATTCAGATATGGAGGAAGTTGATCGCTCCTCTTTGTCTATTTTGAAGGCTTCCTCTTCATCCTCCTCACCCTCCAAAGATATTTCACAATTATCTTCGGTTGACAAAGGCAAAACAAAAATAGATTGTGAAATTATAACATCTAAACTTTCGAATGAAAACAAGGAAATTGTTAAAACTAAAATGCAAATTTCTAATGAATGTGTCTCCTATGAACAATATCTCAAAGACAATTCAAAAAGATTAGTCAATGTTGCATGTGTTTATCCGAAGGTTTCGTATTTCAAAAACTCTATTTTTGTGAAACCTGGAGATGTACTTTTGATTGACAATGATTTGGTAAAACTTGATGAGGAGGATAATTCCACAGTCACTGAGGAAGGAATCTTCTCATCCTCAAAAATGATTGAAAACAACATGAATGAAAACATTGAAGTGATTATCAATGTGCAAAACAAGATTTGTATGGTCATAACATTTACAATCGTCTTTGTTATGAACAAGACAAAATTCCAAAGAATTTAACTCATCTTCTGAACGATAAAAATAAAAATCATATTTATGCTAACAGAAATTAGAAACAAATTCAAGTTATGGATAAACTCGTAACTCCGAAGATGGATGTTTTTCAGTTAATGGAGTCAAATGAAAGTGTACCTCCTGCACAATCTTTTGAAAATGAAGTTGCAAAACCTAAGATAACCATTTCCAAACATGCGGTACAAAATCCCAGAATTCTAAAAAATCCACAATTTCAAAACTTCGCATCAACTTCCAAAACGAAACCAGCTGTTGTAATTTCAAAACCAACTCAAAAACCAACGAATGTGAATTTAAAAGAACAACAAACACCAAATCTTGTGAAAAGAAAAACACCCTTCATACCAACAAAACTTGCTGATACGAAGGCTTCCACCTCCGGAAAAAAACCCATTAATATGAAGGATTCAAATGCTAAAACAAATAAATTTTCCAAACCCTCCTTCATACCATCTAAACCAAACTTCCCAAATCCCAAATATCAAAAACCTTCAAAGAAAACTTTTCAAAAGGGAATAATTTGATAGACACTTTTAACGTTTGGCTAGACAAAAATTTGAATCAGTTCAAAGATAAGAATCTATCATTAAATGATTTCAAGCTTGCATACGAAGAGTACTTGTGTACTTCCACATTATGTAGTTCATTGTCAAGAAAATCAACAATTGAAAAATCTAAACCAAATTGGAAAATGGGAAGTGGACTGCAGAATCAATTCGAGCGTTCGGATTCTCAGACCTTAATGTCTACAATAGACTGCCACTCCGAAGTTTTGAAACAAACACAACCATTGATCAGCAACTCGACATCCCATTCAATCCAAAAACATTCTCATTTCTTCAATTTATCAGAACTCTCGCCAATAATGAGCAAGCCGCCTTCTGGAAAAAGAAAATAGCATTCCATGCTAATTGTATTCAGGATCAGAAGGTTGTGTGGAGTTCGAAAAGAATAGTGAAACTAATCTCCATCAAAGAGGCTGAAATTTTTGAAGATCTTCAAAACTATGAATTCTTCGTACTTCGTGGTTCAGATGAAGAGGAGTCCAGATTCACCGTTGCTGATTTTCCAATCATGAATCCTCATGATTTTATCGTGATTCTAGAGCTCATGAGGAATGCACCTGGCCATGCTGCGAAAACAATGATGATATTCAGTGCAGCTAGAGATCATGTCAGGGGATTTCTTCGTAATTATATATTACACTTTGCAAAGAATGACATAGTTGTGCACCTTCTTTAATCAACCCTTAAAGACTCCCCCAGTCACAGTTCGCAATATAGCAAGATTCAAAGGTGGGGAGATAATTCAAGAGCCTTACGGTGTGATTTTCAAGTTCCTGAAATACAACAATGAAATTGTCACAAAATTTTTTGAAATAGACTACTAGGGCCAATATCCTTCTGCCTTGATATCAAGTATAATCACTGCGGTAAACACCTCCATGTCAACCCTTACGGAGAGAAAAAGAAATTTATGGATCACATGGCTTGGTGGATGGCAGTAAGGCATGCCTTGAAGCAGGTCTACAAGACGTTTTTAGCACAATAGGCTTCGGATGCACTTCACACAAAGGGGGAGATTGTTGAGAATAATTTGTGATGAAGTGCTGACCCCTCCGAAGACCTGATGACTACAAAGAGAAACAGAGCCCGAAGCCTGAAGACTCCGAAGGATTTACTCCAGAGGATCCGAAGGCTTTCCAAGTAACAACCTTTTGCTGTGCACGCGTGACTGGCAGACTACGTGTTGCACAATAATACATTCTTATTGGATAGTACACTGTATGAATATTCAGAATATCTTCTTGTACTATTGGTATCACTGGTCTAGTATAAATATCAGTGATACCATCCGTGTCGAGTGTGCTTGGGATTCACCACTATTGTAAAACCCTTATTCGTAATATCAAAGCATTCGGCACTTGTTATCTAACTATTGTGTTCTTCATTGTTCATCTTAATATATATATATATATATATATATATATATATATATATATATATATATATATATATATATATATATATATATATGTGTGTGTGTGTGTTGATTACATAGCTTGATTCTATTCTTCTGAATACTTGTTATTTTCTAGTCTTTGATTGAATTTCACACCCAACTATTAGGGCTTTGACTACTTCATACTTTTCTTGACGTGCTAGCTTACGGAAATTTTCCATAAGGTCATTGTTCATCTAATATAGCCAATAGTCCTCATAAAATCTCTGCAATTCCGGGACCATAGTAGCGCCCATGATGTAGGCTACTTTGGTCGCATCATCGTAGTGTTTTTTATATGAGGTATATTCCTCAGGAGTAGCTGTTTCTTGATCAATTTCGATGAGTTCTTTTTCGAGAACATACTCTCTATCCTCGTATCTAAGAGCCATCTTAATGTTTCGCATCCAGTCGTTGTAATTGATGCCATCCAATGTCACCTTTAAGCACATCGAAATGATCGAAGAGAAGTTATCGTGGGATGCGGATTGGGGAGCAGAAGCATCAGCAGAAGTAGACATCTATAAAAGAAAATGTAGTTTTTATTTAGATATATAATCCTTAATATATTAACCCAAAATTAAATATTAAGGCTAGGACCCACTTATATAATCCACAACTTAGAAGAGGGATGTCGTAATCTAATTGTGAATTTTATAAAGGTAGGTAAATGAGGATTTACCAATTCCACTGCGGAAGATAATCAAATTAAGTGAAATTCCTAGGTCTTTTAATATTCATTGAACTATTCAATGGCATGTTTAATCTCAGATTATGCTCTTTCATTTGTGACTGGGATGTCAAGGATCACAAACAATATGTGAATAACCATGCAAATATGCTTGGTAACCTCAATGTCATTTATCATCTCAGTTTGATGTGTCGGTAAACAACACTCTCTATCAACAATGATAATTTATGAGATACACATTACAACTCTTTATTGGTCTCTATTAGTGTGCTGGTAAACCACACACGCTCCACTAACAACTAATAAAGTGTAATGTTCAATTTCATGGGTTAGCATATATTTCACATTTTTCCTAAAGTAACTAGATTTGGGATTTTGTTAAACAGGTTTTAGTACTTTCTTTAATAGCATTATACTTTTAATGAGATTAAGTTGTCCTATCAAATCCGTTCTGCTAATGACCGTCCACCAACCAAGGAAGCGGTGGGTGAGAGTGGAGACTCATTCAACCGCCATTTTATAGGCAGTTTCCTTATACCCCCTTATAGACCGGCTTCGTGAATGAGGCATACTAGCGATTTGACTGACCAGTTCTTATACATATAATATTAACTTTAATAATAATATATATAAGATGTATTTTAAACCTTTTAAAATATTTGGTTTATCTATTTTAAATTTTCGAATTAAACAATTTAATTTAAGCTTAAAATTTATCCTAAATTGATTTAATGTTTATCCTTTTAAATCAGATGAGGATTATCAAATTATTAATCATATAATTTAATCCTAATCCATACCCACTAATATACGAAAAACAAAGGGTATAGGGTTATCCATTGATTAATTAATCATAAATACCAAAAATAGAAAAACCCTAAAATAGCCTATGTAAAAATCGAAATTTGGAGCAGGGGCCATGGTTTTAGAAACCCTAGCCAAAATCGATAATTAGAAGGCATTAGGGTTTAATTTCTATAAACCCTAATCCAAAAGGTTCAACAGTTAAAGCAAATTCAACAGAAAACAAGCCAATAAGCTCTGATACCACTAATTGGAAATAGGCATAACAAATAAACTTATACTCTTAAGTTCACATGCAACATAAGGATCTACGTTTTCTCTAATTGAATCTAAAACTAAGAACCCTAGGCAAAAATCGATTTCTAAAAAGATGAATAAAACTACTAACCTTTAGTTGCTTTCGTTAGAAGCAAGCACTACAAGTGTCGTGTCTCAAATGGTTCACACCCAGAACTTGCAAGCAGAAAAAAAAACAGAAAGAGATCCTTGAAAGTGGTGCAGAAATATGGGAGCCAGGAGGGTCTATTTATAGTCTCCATACTGATAGCATATAAGCCTTATAGATAAGCCTTATTTGAATTTAAATCAAATAAACTTTTTATCTTAAATTCAAACCCTTATTATCTACTATATATTCAGCGAAAATAATAAGGATAAATCCTTATATTTTCGTTCACCATCATCCCTCCTTAATTATCCATTGCTCAACTATTGAACAGTGACAACTCAGCCCCTGCACTTTTAATTAATCCAATTAATCCCAAAATTAATTCCAATTCATTTCTGATCAATTATTAATTAAATATTACTATTTCTAATTAATATATTATTCTCATAATATATTATAAACTATTTATTTTGATTTATTAATCATATAATAAATCAACCTGTCTCTCTAAAATTCATCTTATCCAATTGCTAGCGTTGAAGGCAACCCAAAAGAACTGTGCTACTATCAATCAAGTGTATACCAATTATAGTCATGGCTTAGACACCTAATCCAAAAAATTGTTCAATAGTTGAGCAATGGATAATGTTGGGGAATATATGTTGGATGATTTAATAAGGATTTATCCTTATAAAATCGCCAACTATATATGACAATTAAAGGGTTTGAATTTAAAGATAAAAGGTTTTTCTCTTCTCTCTGAAGCAGAATCTGTAATCCTTCCCTAAGGTTTTATAGCGAGCTTTTCTATTAACCTATTTATTTGGACTTTTGGGTGTGAACCATTAGAGGCACGACATTTGTGGTGCTTGCTTCCAAGATATCTACAAGAAAAGGAATCTTGTTATTTATTATAATAACAATCATGTATGAAACCCTAGCCTCCTCCCCTTATTTTCAAAAAATTTTGCTAGGGTTTCTAGGTTTCTTATTTGATGCTCTTAGTTATAGTTTCAATAGTGAAAACATAGGTCCTTTAGGTTGCATGTGAACTTAAGTGTTTTAATTTTATTTGTTTTACCTAATTCCTATCAATCCTTCCTCTCCATCAAAAACCGGAGCACTTCCTTTCAAAATCTGAAACAGGGAATATAGAAAAATAAAAACTAAAAAATCCAAATAAACACCAGATCACGTCAATGAACTAAATAATATCTCATCTAAAAGGTAAAACCTAAACCATATATAACAACACATTTTGGTTCTTAAATTTCTAGATCTACAATACTTGTTACTAAAACCCGAAACATAAAAACCAACAAAAAAATCTAAAAAAATCGAAATACAATAACAGATCTAGAAACAGAAGGTGATGATAGTCAGATCTAAAAATAGGCTTTTCTGATACCAATTATTTAACCATTTCAACTTTTCTAAATCTGAAAAAACAAAAACAAAAATAAAGTCACTCAGAGAATGGTTTTTAATCTAGTGTTATTAGCAATCATTGGGGAAGCATCTTTGGGTGGTTCAAGGCAGAAGGATAGTGGTTGAAGGTACCTATAAACAGTAGTTGCAAAGGTGCTTGCATCGCCAATAGTAAGTTGTGGTGGCGGCTGTCTTTTAAGAGAGAAGGGAGTAACTGAAATCGGTATAGAAGTGGTAGTGTTATAGTGGTGATGGTGCATGGTGGTGGCAGTAGACGGGGTGATAGCGGCGACCAGTGGTGGGACGTTGGGTGAGCTTGGTAAGGTTTTTCTTCAGAGACAGAGACAACTGGTAAATGTTTTCAAATGAACATATGAGTGGGTTGATCTGTATTTTTGTAGTGTAATATTGCTTATTTATGATTGGTGAAATACTAATTAGATGGATCACTATTAAAAACCATTACAAAATCTCTATCATCCAAATCAAATTTTCCTTGTGTTTAAGACTTTAGTCTTAAAACCTTTGGGTTCCATATATATATATATATATATATATATACACATTCATGCATGCATACATACATATATACCATGTTGTCACCCATGAAATGAGCTTTTTGCTACATGATATTTCATCATAATGATTTCATGAACTTGTCATAGTCATATCATGTGGATTGTAGGATATTCTGTTCACTTATTATGTTGACTTATTATGCATCGTGATGTGGAGGGAAAACTTTGGCATTATAGATAGACATTGAATACCTGCCCAGGCTCATTAGGGCAAGTGTAGGACAACAATCGCTTTTTAAACCAACTATGTGGTCATTGATTCGGGGCATTTATGTGCATTCTTATGTAAGGACTTTAATTGTTGCAAGGAAGGTGAAGGGATGTTGATTTGTGCATTCCTCATCTAGGCTATTGTCATGTTCACCATGTAGTATTGAAGTTGTGATCAGCGGTCTTAAAATTGTCGGTCTTGGTTTAGGTTTTGCATGGTCATATGGGTATTAATTTTCATGTGTTATCATTGCACATTTTAACTTTGTTGGATATACATATTCTATATATAGTTTATGCAATTATCCCTTTTGTTGTCTCTAGGTATTAAGCCTGTCATTTGTATTTGTGCTAAAATGTATCTCATATCCAAAGAAGTAGACAATGAATGTTATTTGTTGAAAAACACAAAATTTTCTGTACTTGATGATTTAAGTATTTGGAAGTAACATGTTAAAGGCATTAGTTTGAGTTTTCATTTTGATGGATGTATTAGATGATTGTGTGTTAATTGAAGTTTTCGGTAAAATCTTGAGTGTATATTTGTTAACTTTGAATAACTCGTTACCAACCAAAAACTAAAAAAAAAATATACATAAAAATGGGGTGATTAGAAAATAAATTTGCAATATTATGTAAATAACATAAACAACGGGTTATATGTGATCCTATCATATATAATTTCTTATTTCTTTATGAAGAAAAGCATGTCTTTTCCATGATTATATAAAAGTGTGTGCGTTGATCAAGCATAGTATTAAACGGCAGAATTAGCTATAATTATTATATTTATAACTTTGTTTAATTTGCGTGATTTTCATGATATGGTGTACGTTTTTTTTTTTTTTTTTGGTTTGTTACATGCGGGTCGTCTGTCGGGTCGGATCCCACCGTCAACCCCTTACTCACCGAATGCTCTCCACCTCCCTCGATTTCTCGTCATTGTAGCAGCGAATCTCTCTTCTCCTTCATTGTTTTCTCCGGCGCTGCATCCCGGCGACTGGAATATCTGTAGGTTTGTGATTTTCTTGCGATTTATGGTATACATATTCTTACTTCCCCTAATAAATCCCCCAATTTCATCTTCTGCTATTGCGTTGTCATCTTTCATTGCATGTGTGTTTTGTGTAATTTGTATCAATATAACACGCACCCTAGGTGTTCGACGATATGCCACAAAGAATTTTTTATGTAAGTTCTCAACACTTAAACTTCCCTTAATTTTTTAAAGATTTGTCTAAGTATTTATGTGCATTTGAGGGTTGTTATGTTTTAAGCCAGGATTTGGGACCTCAAGCAGTTGAAAAAAGAGTTGAAGTGTTGTCTTAAATTTGTTTCTCTTTTATACGATCAATGAAGCACAACTACAAATAAAGGGCTATCATAACTTATTATTCTAGCATAGTAGTTTCATATCGGTCTTGCTGCCAAATTAACATCAGTATTGACATTTTTAATACGTGTAATAAGCTTAGTGCAGTACCAAATTAGGAAAGTTTTGTTAATCGACTCCTCTTTCAGAATGAAGAGGTCGTTTCAGTTTTTGTAATATGGGAAAATTGAGAAAGGAGAGTGATTTTTTTAGGTTTGTTTAATGTGCTTTTTGATGATAAAATGTGGAACTGCTATAGGATTGTTAAAATTGGGAATAAGAATTATCCACTTCGGCCATTCATTGGGTGTCCATTTGGTTCTTTGTTTCAAGTAGAAAGTGGAGAAAATGGTCCTTCATTGGGTCGGGTGATTTCATCTGCTGAAGGTTTGTTCACTTTCTTTTTTTTATATTTCATTATTTCTTGATCTTTTCCACCTTTTTCTTTATAATTTACATTTCGTAAGACCCTTAGATCCATAACCATGAAAGTAGAATCATATTCTAAAGATCTTTTTCCTTTTTTCTGTTCTTTTTTAATAGATAATAACACTGAATACAAGAAGGAATGTGACTTAAAAGAAGAGTCAAGAGACAATCGTGCATTGATTGATAATAATACAGCCCAAACACTTACAGGTGAAGATATAGAAGGAATGCAAAGGTTGAAACTTGATGTTTCTCTTTTAAGCCCTTACAAAATGACCATTTTGCCCTTCCATCTCCTTCAACATCCCAATCTTTTGCAAAACCCAATCATAAAGCATGACCAAATATGTGTCCATTAAAAATGATGAACCTCATTGACGATTTTTGTAATTAAGTCAAAATATATGTTCTTGAAATTTATTTCATTTCTTTTTTGTTAATTTTGATAAATATGACTTATATATATAGCTTTAATGGGAATGATATAGTTGAAGCTCTTATTGTCAAGAGTGCAACATTTGAGAATAATACATCTTTTTCACAAGTGAGCACTTTACTTGCCATTTTAAAAATTATGTGTTAATGTGTGTTGCATACTGAACTTTTATGCTTTTACCCTTTGCAGGAAAAATACAGGCTTAAGAAACAAAAAAAGTATGCTCCTAAAAAAAGTATGTTCCTAAAGTACTCTTGAGACGCCCCTTTGCCCGAAGGTAATTAGGAATAAGTTTTTAGGGCTAAATTATAAATGCAATAAATAGCAATGTACTTTTATATTCTTGTGTATTATAATATCATACTTTCATTTCTTCTTATTATAACATCATATCTTCATTTTTCAACATTTTTCAACATACAAGATTTAGTAATAATCAAGTTAATTAAAGTCTTGCATTTAACCGTAAATTTTTAATATCAATTTTATTCTTAATCCTTGCAGTATATGTGACACTTACTTCAAGAAATATCTTGCAAGAATTAGGTAAATAATAATACCATTAGTGACTTAATTAATCATAAAGGGGATATGTAATTTATAGCACGGCGCGATGCAAGATTACCAGCAATCATTGTCGGGAACACTTTGTTTGACCTCTGACGATCTGCAAGCTCGGGGGATCTAGTTGATTACATAGGTCAGATGGCCATATGCAAGCTTTAGACCATTGTTCACCAGGTTAACTTCATAATTTGGTCACTTTGGTTTAAGTACAATAAATGGTATTCTTTACCCCTGGACAGTAGATTGATAATTATAACTTTTTTTACCGTTAATCAGTTGGACGGTTGTAATTATTCTGGGATGGTGATTCCTTAAAATGGTATACTCATAAATATGGACGGATATACTGATTGTTAACTGAATTGGTGCATACTTACTGATTTTTTTTCAATTATTATCTAAAAATCGTAGCTACCATTTCCATTGGATAGGTTGTAGGCGGATCCTGAGCGCAAGGTATTGTATCTTCAAATATCTTCAATCTTTTAAAAATATTTGTTCTTATTTTATATGATAAAAACTTCTGTTTTTTCATGTATTTCAGACGTATAATCTCTTGGGTTTATATTATGGAATTGGACGCACATTTTTAACCCCGACAGTGTAATATTTTATTTCCTTCATGTCTCTTGAAAGAATCTCAAATTTATGAGATAGGAAGTCCTTAACTTTTGAGGAAAGTAAGTAGCCAAATTCCATAAAACAATGTAGTTTGATTCTTTTTAGTTTAAACACTAAAGAATTTTTTTTTAATTTTTTTTAGTTTTTGTGTGGTTTACGTATTCTGGGTTTCTTCCCTTGTATTCACTTATAGGGTTCAATTCAAAATCCAATTTTCTCAATAACGTACTTACATTTGTTTAGCTATAAAGTGTCCCGATACTCCCAGACCTACTCAACGAGCTGGGCCGCCTACAGAACTAACGGAACCTGTGCGTCGCACGAGGCCCCACTAGTTGTTTTTAAAATTCAGTAGTTTTAAATGGTGAAACTGATTATTAATTACTTAATGAGTTCTACGTACAACTTTTTAGGTTTGAATGTACATATAAAAAAAACAAGCAAGGTAATGAAAATATAATACTGATAATATTAGTTACAGATTTTTTTATCATACTCAGATATCAAACATTCACACTTATTACTTTCTTCCAAGTGGTTTTTTCAAGTTTTCTCAAGAACTAAACCATCTCATTAGAAACAACTCAAACCCCTCACATGCCCCTTTATTCACCACAAATATTTTGTTATTCTAGTGTGGGTCTTTACTTTAATCAATATCAACCCCAATTTCATCCACAATCTCAATCTCAATTTCCAACCTGATTCAGCACTTTTGAAAACGTGTCGTAGACCGGATCTCAATTCCAATCTCAACCCAACCCCATTCCCATCCGACTGCGAAAACCAAATACAACTGGATCCCAAAAAACAGCAAGGCCCCGAACCTACCAAAAAAACGAAAAACCTTTTAAAATTGTGGAATTTTAGAATATTATTAAAGAGTGCGACAAATGGCAGAATCTAAAAACTTCTAAAGCGTTTATGGGTGGTTTGAAGAGAACCAAAATGTCCGAGTCCACCCACACTACATCCCGTGGTGTTCATGTTGGATTCAACCTCAACGAGGACGAACCGATTGAGATTCCATCACCAACACGGCCAATGGGACAGGATTGGGCCAAACGGAAGAGTAAAGGTATCGTGTCACATTCAGCCGAGCTAAAAGTGTTTAGGTTAGATATCGCAGGTCCTACAAAAATCTTAAAATTTTCTTAGATTTTCAAAAAAGAAATGGAAACAACAAAGAACGGGCTCATAATATGGAAATTCTACTAAAAGATGTGAACTAATACACCACGATATACCGAGGAACAACGCAAAAGGGTTTTGAAACTCAAGTCCAAATATATATATATATATATATATATATATATATATATATATATATATATATATATATATATATATATATATATATATATATATATATATATATATATATATATATATATATATATATATATATATATATATATATATATATATATAAAACCATTAAATATTGAGAACTAAAATGAATAATCTAAGCCACATATTAATTTATAAGGGTTTGATCCAAGGGTTGTGAGTTTGATCGTCTACAACGCGTTAACATTGATTAAATCTCTTATATATACAATCATCCGATGAATTTCGTCAAAGGCCGAGATTGGTTCTCTCGGTTCTCAACTTTTTAATGGTTCTCATTTGAACATTTCCATGTATATATATATACATGGAAATTTTAATTTCTTAAGTTTACTTTAGTAATTTTAATTTCTTAAGTTTACAATATTTGTTTTATGTATTTTTAATTTTAGTTAATGAAGTTTCTAGTTTTAATTACAATTATCCTTTTTAATTAATTGAAAAAAATAACATAGCAAAAACAGCAAATCATACTCACCTTTGACAAGAAATAAGAAAAAGGTTTAACAAAAATAAACCGACCCCTTCCTAAAAAGTTTAGGGCTAATAACATAAAAACCACTACAGTTTGGCCAAAATCCGGTTTAAGCACTATATTATTTTTTGTTCTAAAAAAACCACTTATACTTTCAAAAAAATCGTAAAAACCACTCATATTTTCAAAAAGATACATTGCGACCACTATAACAAATTAAAGTCATGATTGTATGTTGCCAAATCGGAACACTTCTTACCCCCGTCGCATTCAAAATTTAGTGGATTCAATTGGACACTCTATGCATTCACAACGTGGCCGAAGAGTTGTAGTTACGAAAACTAAAATTATATGTAGACAACATTATGTATCATTTTCACTGCAATGAAGTTCCAATATTTGTTTAAAATGTCGATATAAAACTTTTCATATAACCTTTCGATAAAAAAATCATTAAAAGTTATAAAATAAAATGAACAGTGGTCAATTTGAATTTTTTTGAAAGTATGAGTGGTTTTTATGAAACAAAAAAAATATAATGGTTAAACCAGAATTTTGCTCAAATTACGATGGTTTTTATGTTATTAACCCAAAAGTTTAATACCAAAACAATGTTTGCCAAAAGAATGTTCGTGTGAATGTTCTCATTTGTTCACACTAAATTGTCGATTATCAAAAAGGAAAGACAAAGACGGCTCAACCCACTCTTCAAAACTTGTAATTACATCTCTAGGAATTATTGGCATGTTACTTGGAGTCTTATAAGTTACATTTTGATGCTGGCGACGATAAATTAATATATAATTGTTTCTCTTTGTATAAAAATGTTAGATATACCAACCATGCCTACAACTTTTTACCCTAAATAAACGCAAACAATCCTGATTCGACCCCAATTAGTTTTTCATTATATATTTATTTCCCAAGCTGTTAACCATTTGTGAGAACATTCCATCGTAAAGTATCTCTTTTCTTGTTACATGGATTTATATTATTTTATGTCTTGTTACATAAAAGGCAAGTTTTCGTCATTTACTGCGCATTTTAATATATGAACAGATTATTCGAAAAGCTTTTTGGCATAAATGGTTTAATTAGGTTCATCTAGATTGTAGGGATTTCTCATGAGAGTCGTCATGATTGGCAGAAGTTGTGTTCCAATTACCAATTTCATCTTTGGCGTACCTAGTGAATTATCGGACAATAATTCCATCGTGTTAGATGTGGTTTCTTAAGTTTTTCTTTTGATAAAAAATTTTAACCGAGTTGTTTTTCAAATTAACGGGATTTCACATAATTTTAAGTCTTGACTTCAAATCTCATCTTGGAATATTGTTGAATGAATTTCAACATAACCTACTCTAAATTGCTCTTTTTATTGGAAAAAAATTGGTTATGAAGTCACCAACTAATTTTAAGTTGTTGCTTCTATCAGGATCGACTAAGAGATTTCGGAAGCCCTATGCAATCTGATAAAAATAGGCTCTAAAACTTAAAAAAATAAAAAATATAAGCAAAACAAGTCTAGTTTTTCATTTTTATTTACAATATACTTTAGTTAAAATTCCATTTAAAATAATACACAAAAAAACTCGTTACTACTTGAAAAAAGCAATTCTTCTAATATTAGCTGAAATAAATTTTCATTTACCCCTTCAAAAATAATTTTAGGGGAATCTTCAAAAAAGACGCTAAGTTTTCAAAAAAAAATTGATTTTGACACTGTATTATTTTTTTTCAATTAAGTCACTAAGTTTTCAAATGTTTTCTAATTAACTTATTATGTTTTCAATTTTGTTTCAATATTGACCATTTAACCGATCAATCGGTTGCCAGCTGGTGTGGGATGATGACGTGTCTGTTTTTTATGATGTGACGTTGACATGGCATGCTGACGTGGTACCAAAGTGTCAAAATGGAAACATAGTGACTTAAATGGAAAAAATAGAAAAATTAGTGATTTAATTGAAAACAAATAACACAGTGTTAAAATCGAATTTTTTTTAAAACTTAGTGTCTTTTATGGAATTTACCCTACAGTTTTTAAAGGGCTAATAACATTAAAACGACCGTAGTTTGGCAAAAATCTGGTTTAAGCACTATATATTTTTTGTTCTATAAAACAACTCATATTTTCAAAAGAATTCATAAAAACCACTCATATTTTCAAAAAGATTCATTACGACCACCATAACAAATAAAAGTCATGATTATATCCCACCAACTCGAAGCACGCCTTACCCCCGTTGCATTCAAAATATAGTGGATTAACTTGGACACATTGCGTACACATAACGTAGCCAAAGAGTTGCATTTAAGAAAACAAAATCCACATGTAGACAACTTTATGTATAATTTTCACTGCAATGGAGTTCAAATACTTGCTTCAAGTGTCGATATAAAACTTTTCACATAATCTTTCTGAAACACCCTCGCTTAAGACTTTTCATAAAACGTCATTTTAACCCATGGTTTATCATCATTATTCCATAAAATCATCATTTAGTGAAAACTTTAGTTTCAACATCTTCAAATAAGTCATTTTCTTTCAAAACCATTTTAAAAACACATGGGGTTTAATGAGAAATAATTTAAGGTTAAGTTGCGGAAAACATCGTTTGGACCCATTTTTTATAAAACATTTTAGTTTATAAAATAGCGAGGTTGTAACAATTCAAATACCATTACATAGCTCAAATGATACCACACAAACTGTGGCCTTCTAAACATCCAGTTCTTCTAAGTCATCTAAACTCCTCAACCTGAGTACACATCAAAATAAGTTAGGTAATTGAAATGCCTAGTGAGCTTACCCGAGGTTGACCCATTTTGAGTGGGTAGTGAACTACCACACTCGGGACAAACCCCCAAAAATAGATTTTAGACACACTTCAAAAGTTACTTAAAACATCATAAGGATTTACTTAAAATAGATAGTTATGATATGCAAATGTAATGCATGATGCAACTATCCCAAACCCACGTCCATCTCATGAAAGTCCAACTCACCTCAATGGCACCTACCTAAGTTCACAAATGACACGCACGAAGCATGTCACTTGATCCCCGTATAGGTTAAACTAGAACTAGTGGCCATCACACTAGCCCCATGAGGGTTAGCAACTCCCTCATGCGTCTCCTCACCCTCTTTATTTTAGAGAAGGGTCAAACTAAAAACATCGTAAAGGTGGCTACTTCAGCCAAACATCATTAAACATCTTTAAGGTCATCATAAGGTTCACTCGGTCAATCCCATCCTATATGCAATGCAATGCACAAGTAGGATGCTCAAAACATCTTTCAAAACATCATCATCTTTAGTTGAAACATCTTTAGAAAACTCGTTTTCATGCAATGCACAAGTAGTAATTACACGTTTCACATAATATTATGCATGAAAAGTAATTGACAACACACACAAAAGATAGTTGGAAGGATGTGTACTCCCGGTAAACTCACCGAAGGTCAACTGACGAGTCAACACTAACTCCACTCAAGGTTTGATGCATTTGGAGGCACTCCTAGACATCATCTCATCCACCAAATCATCTTAGTTGAGTGCAAGCTCAAGTCCTTAGTTTCATCTCCAAGTCATTATAACATATATCCTTCCTACAATGCAAGAACGGAAGATATCATACTCGATTCATCTAAAAGTCGTACTATACTTACTTCTTTAGAACTAAGAAGGGACAATCATCCATCATCTAAAAATGAAGTCCTTGACCCTCTAATATAAGGAAAATCTTAATTAAAACATTCCCAAAGATTGGCATTAAAACAAGGACCCGAAGCCCAAACCATAAAGCTCAAAACCCAAAAACTGACATTTCTGGCCAACCCAGGCTACACGGGGCGTGTAGCCCTACACGGGTCGTGTAGCATTACAGGAAAACCAACCCGTAGCCTCCAGACCCCCTACACGGGTCGTGTGGCCCTGCACGGGTCGTGTAGACCTGCTGCAACCCCGATTTTTTGGTCATTTTCACTCATTTTCGACCCGATTCAAGTTCCGATTCTTCCCAAAACTCATGTACATCAAAAGGACATTATTCCTTCCCAAAATACACATCATTAGACTCAATTAAACTATTCAAAACCATTTCAAAGGAATCAATTACATTCCATGATCATAACTTCACTCTATAAGCTTAAACCATGGAAGACTCAATTCCATTCTTACAATTGATGATTACAAGTGGAGATTCCTTCTTCCATTCCATGGAATCATTAGGAAATGATCCTCACCCCACTTATACATCCAAATTGATACCTTAACTCATTCATCCATCCATTAAACAAGAGATCAAATCATCATCTACATGAACAAAACCCATTTCAACACCCAATTCTCATTTTCTAGTGATTCAAGGTTTAAAACTACAAATCAAAGGTTGGAATCCTTAGGGAATCATTAGAAAGGAATCCCCTTATCCAAAACTACAAAATCCAACCATCAATTTCTAGATTCCTCAATTATCTAACAAATCCCCAAATTCTAGGGTTCATAACACCCAAATCAATCAAATAATTGGATCTAGAGCATCCATGGATTGGATGATGATCAAAACATGCACTAGAATAATAAACTAACACTTGGGATCCTAGGATTTCCTCCCCCACATTACTAATTTCGGATTTGACATAGAACTCATCCCAAAAACGGGTTTGCAAGCTTAAAAGGGAAGAGTTTATACCTTAGATTGGCTAGGAATCTCAAGAACTTTGATGATTCTTCAAACCTTAGCATCTTGTCCTCCAAAATCTCCAGAAAATCGCCACTCTCTCTCCCTCTCCTCTCTAAAATCGTGATGTTTGGCTGAAATGGGGAGAACCCCCATCTAAAACTCTACATCTTTCACAATTGGCAAAACCAGTCCCTATAGCTTGATCATTCTTCACCCAACACCCCAAAAGTCAATTCTTCTAACTAGAAGTCTCTAAGTTCACACTTATGCCCCAAATATAATTATTTATATCACTTGAGTCATTCTCAAGGTCAACACTAACCCTTAGTTTCCCAATTTGGCACAAATGGTCCCTTACACTAAAATTCCTCACAGTTTAGGTCCTTAATATTAATTCAAGGAATTATTTGACCTAATTTAAACTCTACATCAATTCCTTTAATATATCTTCTAATTTTCTAAATCTATGACTAGTCAAATATACTTAGGGTAAGTTTGGCCAAATTGACACTTTTAGTCCTTATGACAAAATTTCTAACATTTGGTTACAAATAGATTCTAAAACTATATTTGGCTCATTTATTTACGATATAAAATATAACAACATATTAAATTTAGTTATTCATTTATTTTCTTTATTTACAAAATAGATTTTATTTGTCGGTTTAAGCTCAAAACCCCTAGGCCCAAAACACGGATGTTACAATTATCCACCCCTTAAAAGGATTCCGTCCTCGGAATCAATAATAAGAATTGAAGTACTAATTTTTCCAAAATCTTAAAAATTACTCATTTTCATTTTTTTTTTGTTTTAAAATATTATAACTCGAAATACCTTAAATTCCACTTTTGTAAAATCTCGTTACTTCCAAGAATTGTTTATCCAAAATTTTCATTTCATAAACGTTTCTCTTAAATATAAAATGTTAAATTTAAAATCTTTCCAATTTCGACTCGTTGTCCTTACAAAACTTAAACACTCCGCTGTGTGGTTAATTTTTGGAAAAGACCGTTCTTTAAAATTTAATTGTCTTCAAGAAAAGCATTCTTCAGATTCCGCATCCTTTATATAAAATATTAAATTTTCAAATTTATCTTGAAACGTGGTTCCATCAAAATACTAATAAAATTCCAAAGAGATCATCAATCCCGGGTATTCCTACCGATTCATGATGGCCCCTTTGTCATTTATTTCCATAAAGGTCTTGCATTTTGTAAGATATACTCATTCGAAATTGTTTACAAAACTTTTCTCAAATTTTAACAATACTTTTGAAAATATTGGCCGCACATCATTCTTATGTTCTTATTAGGGTAGGTTGTTCACTAATTCACTCACCTCAAGGTGATTCACGGTTTAATTCTATGGCCTTTAGTCTCATCATGCATCCATGTCTCTTCACCCTAACATGAATTAACAACTCACTATTCCCATAAGGTTTCATTGGTCACTAAGCCATTGCTAATTACCAAAGAACCTAATGATCTAAGTCCTCCATGTGTCTTACATTAAGGTTTCTCCAGTTCAGGCATTAAGGCGCAAACCATGCTATTCATACATACTCTTAGTCTTCTAGAGCTAAGGCAAGGTCACCAACTTGAACACTAAAAGATGTCGGATGGGTCTTAAAAGAAGGTAAAGGTAAGGAAGAAAGGTTTAAGGGTCACGACAAAGAATTTCTTCAACAGCTCCCAGTCTTCACCTACCATCCGCTTCGCTAACACCATGCTCATCATGCTCCTTGCTTGCCCAAGGTTGACACTATGATTCCACTAGTCTTCTAACACTCCTTCACCCCTTAATCGACTCCTCAAGGTCCACCATCTTGTAAATCTCACTGCCCTTCGAGCTTCATCCAATATAAGCTGTCCCTTTATTCGCCTTCTATCATCCTTAGAAGTTTCCATTCACACAAAGTTGCTCCTCATGTTGCCACATACTCCTAACTCTTCAAGGTTGCTCTTCAAATCCACTTAAGAATCCTCATGCATGCATCCTCTTGCCAAGAATATTCCTCATGCCAAACCGAATTCACTAATTAAATGATTAAAATCTTAATCATAAGGAAGCATTTACCACTAAGTCCTAAAGGCCAACTAATTAAGAGGTCAAACATCCTTAAGAGCATCATAGTTTAAGTCTAAGCACTACTCCTAGTACCTAGTTCACTTAAACTCATGCTCTGATACCAAATTGAAACACCCTCGCTTAAGGCTTTTCTTAAAACGTCATTTTAACCCATGGTTTATCATCATTATTCCATAAAATCATCATTTAGTGAAAACTTTAGTTTCAACATCTTCAAATAAGTCATTTTCTTTCAAAACCATTTTAAAAACACATGGGGTTTAATGAGAAATAATTTAAGGTTAAGTTGCGGAAAACATCATTTGGTCCCATTTTTGATAAAACATTTTAGTTTATAAAATAGCGAGGTTGTAACAATTCAAATACCATTACATAGCTCAAATGATACCACACAAACTGTGGCCTTCTAAACATCCAGCTCTTCTAAGTCATCTAAACTCCTCAACCTGAGTACACATCAAAATAAGTTAGGCAATTGAAATGCCTAGTGAGCTTACCCGAGGTTGACCCATTTTGAGTGGGTAGTGAACTACCACACTCGGGACAAACCCCCAAAAATAGATTTTAGACACACTTCAATAGTTACTTAAAACATCATAAGGATTTACTTAAAATAGATAGTTATGATATGCAAATGTAATGCATGATGCAACTATCCCAAACCCACGTCCATCTCATGAAAGTCCAACTCACCTCAATGGCACCTACCTAAGTTCACAAATGACACGCACGAAGCATGTCACTTGATCCCCGTATAGGTTAAACTAGAACTAGTGGCCATCACACTAGCCCCATGAGGGTTAGCAACTCCCTCATGCGTCTCCTCACCCTCTTTATTTTAGAGAAGGGTCAAACTCAAAACATCGTAAAGGTGGCTACTTCAGCCAAACATCATTAAACATCTTTAAGGTCATCATAAGGTTCACTCGGTCAATCCCATCCTATATGCAATGCAATGCACAAGTAGGATGCTCAAAACATCTTTCAAAACATCATCATCTTTAGTTGAAACATCTTTAGAAAACTCGTTTTCATGCAATGCACAAGTAGTATTTACACGTTTCACATAATATTATGCATGAAAAGTAATTGACAACACACACAAAAGATAGTTGGAAGGATGTGTACTCCCGGTAAACTCACCGAAGGTCAACTGACAAGTCAACACTAACTCCACTCAAGGTTTGATGCATTTGGAGGCACTCCTAGACATCATCTCATCCACCAAATCATCTTAGTTGAGTGCAAGCTCAAGTCCTTAGTTTCATCTCCAAGTCATTATAACATATATCCTTCCTACAATGCAAGAACGGAAGATATCATACTCGATTCATCTAAAAGTCGTACTATACTTACTTCTTTAGAACTAAGAAGGGACAATCATCCATCATCTAAAAATGAAGTCCTTGACCCTCTAATATAAGGAAAATCTTAATTAAAACATTCCCAAAGATTGGCATTAAAACAAGGACCCGAAGCCCAAACCATAAAGCTCAAAACCCAAAAACTGACATTTCTGGCCAACCCAGGCTACACGGGGCGTGTAGCCCTACACGGGTCGTGTAGCATTACAGGAAAACCAACCCGTAGCCTCCAGACCCCCTACACGGGTCGTGTGGCCCTGCACGGGTCGTGTAGACCTGCTGCAACCCCGATTTTTTGGTCATTTTCACTCATTTTCGACCCGATTCAAGTTCCGATTCTTCCCAAAACTCATGTACATCAAAAGGACATTATTCCTTCCCAAAATACACATCATTAGACTCAATTAAACTATTCAAAACCATTTCAAAGGAATCAATTACATTCCATGATCATAACTTCACTCTATAAGCTTAAACCATGGAAGACTCAATTCCATTCTTACAATTGATGATTACAAGTGGAGATTCCTTCTTCCATTCCATGGAATCATTAGGAAATGATCCTCACCCCACTTATACATCCAAATTGATACCTTAACTCATTCATCCATCCATTAAACAAGAGATCAAATCATCATCTACATGAACAAAACCCATTTCAACACCCAATTCTCATTTTCTAGTGATTCAAGGTTTAAAACTACAAATCAAAGGTTGGAATCCTTAGGGAATCATTAGAAAGGAATCCCCTCATCCAAAACTACAAAATCCAACCATCAATTTCTAGATTCCTCAATTATCTAACAAATCCCCAAATTCTAGGGTTCATAACACCCAAATCAATCAAATAATTGGATCTAGAGCATCCATGGATTGGATGATGATCAAAACATGCACTAGAATAATAAACTAACACTTGGGATCCTAGGATTTCCTCCCCCACATTACTAATTTCGGATTTGACATAGAACTCATCCCAAAAACGGGTTTGCAAGCTTAAAAGGGAAGAGTTTATACCTTAGATTGGCTAGGAATCTCAAGAACTTTGATGATTCTTCAAACCTTAGCATCTTGTCCTCCAAAATCTCCAGAAAATCGCCACTCTCTCTCCCTCTCCTCTCTAAAATCGTGATGTTTGGCTGAAATGGGGAGAACCCCCATCTAAAACTCTACATCTTTCACAATTGGCAAAACCAGTCCCTATAGCTTGATCATTCTTCACCCAACACCCCAAAAGTCAATTCTTCTAACTAGAAGTCTCTAAGTTCACACTTATGCCCCAAATATAATTATTTATATCACTTGAGTCATTCTCAAGGTCAACACTAACCCTTAGTTTCCCAATTTGGCACAAATGGTCCCTTACACTAAAATTCCTCACAGTTTAGGTCCTTAATATTAATTCAAGGAATTATTTGACCTAATTTAAACTCTACATCAATTCCTTTAATATATCTTCTAATTTTCTAAATCTATGACTAGTCAAATATACTTAGGGTAAGTTTGGCCAAATTGACACTTTTAGTCCTTATGACAAAATTTCTAACATTTGGTTACAAATAGATTCTAAAACTATATTTGGCTCATTTATTTACGATATAAAATATAACAACATATTAAATTTAGTTATTCATTTATTTTCTTTATTTACAAAATAGATTTTATTTGTCGGTTTAAGCTCAAAACCCCTAGGCCCAAAACACGGATGTTACAATTATCCACCCCTTAAAAGGATTCCGTCCTCGGAATCAATAATAAGAATTGAAGTACTAATTTTTCCAAAATCTTAAAAATTACTCATTTTCATTTTTTTTTTGTTTTAAAATATTATAACTCGAAATACCTTAAATTCCACTTTTGTAAAATCTCGTTACTTCCAAGAATTGTTTATCCAAAATTTTCATTTCATAAACGTTTCTCTTAAATATAAAATGTTAAATTTAAAATCTTTCCAATTTCGACTCGTTGTCCTTACAAAACTTAAACACTCCGCTGTGTGGTTAATTTTTGGAAAAGACCGTTCTTTAAAATTTAATTGTCTTCAAGAAAAGCATTCTTCAGATTCCGCATCCTTTATATAAAATATTAAATTTTCAAATTTATCTTGAAACGTGGTTCCATCAAAATACTAATAAAATTCCAAAGAGATCATCAATCCCGGGTATTCCTACCGATTCATGATGGCCCCTTTGTCATTTATTTCCATAAAGGTCTTGCATTTTGTAAGATATACTCATTCGAAATTGTTTACAAAACTTTTCTCAAATTTTAACAATACTTTTGAAAATATTGGCCGCACATCATTCTTATGTTCTTATTAGGGTAGGTTGTTCACTAATTCACTCACCTCAAGGTGATTCACGGTTTAATTCTATGGCCTTTAGTCTCATCATGCATCCATGTCTCTTCACCCTAACATGAATTAACAACTCACTATTCCCATAAGGTTTCATTGGTCACTAAGCCATTGCTAATTACCAAAGAACCTAATGATCTAAGTCCTCCATGTGTCTTACATTAAGGTTTCTCCAGTTCAGGCATTAAGGCGCAAACCATGCTATTCATACATACTCTTAGTCTTCTAGAGCTAAGGCAAGGTCACCAACTTGAACACTAAAAGATGTCGGATGGGTCTTAAAAGAAGGTAAAGGTAAGGAAGAAAGGTTTAAGGGTCACGACAAAGAATTTCTTCAACAGCTCCCAGTCTTCACCTACCATCCGCTTCGCTAACACCATGCTCATCATGCTCCTTGCTTGCCCAAGGTTGACACTATGATTCCACTAGTCTTCTAACACTCCTTCACCCCTTAATCGACTCCTCAAGGTCCACCATCTTGTAAATCTCACTGCCCTTCGAGCTTCATCCAATATAAGCTGTCCCTTTATTCGCCTTCTATCATCCTTAGAAGTTTCCATTCACACAAAGTTGCTCCTCATGTTGCCACATACTCCTAACTCTTCAAGGTTGCTCTTCAAATCCACTTAAGAATCCTCATGCATGCATCCTCTTGCCAAGAATATTCCTCATGCCAAACCGAATTCACTAATTAAATGATTAAAATCTTAATCATAAGGAAGCATTTACCACTAAGTCCTAAAGGCCAACTAATTAAGAGGTCAAACATCCTTAAGAGCATCATAGTTTAAGTCTAAGCACTACTCCTAGTACCTAGTTCACTTAAACTCATGCTCTGATACCAAATTGAAACACCCTCGCTTAAGGCTTTTCTTAAAACGTCATTTTAACCCATGGTTTATCATCATTATTCCATAAAATCATCATTTAGTGAAAACTTTAGTTTCAACATCTTCAAATAAGTCATTTTCTTTCAAAACCATTTTAAAAACACATGGGGTTTAATGAGAAATAATTTAAGGTTAAGTTGCGGAAAACATCATTTGGTCCCATTTTTGATAAAACATTTTAGTTTATAAAATAGCGAGGTTGTAACAATTCAAATACCATTACATAGCTCAAATGATACCACACAAACTGTGGCCTTCTAAACATCCAGCTCTTCTAAGTCATCTAAACTCCTCAACCTGAGTACACATCAAAATAAGTTAGGCAATTGAAATGCCTAGTGAGCTTACCCGAGGTTGACCCATTTTGAGTGGGTAGTGAACTACCACACTCGGGACAAACCCCCAAAAATAGATTTTAGACACACTTCAATAGTTACTTAAAACATCATAAGGATTTACTTAAAATAGATAGTTATGATATGCAAATGTAATGCATGATGCAACTATCCCAAACCCACGTCCATCTCATGAAAGTCCAACTCACCTCAATGGCACCTACCTAAGTTCACAAATGACACGCACGAAGCATGTCACTTGATCCCCGTATAGGTTAAACTAGAACTAGTGGCCATCACACTAGCCCCATGAGGGTTAGCAACTCCCTCATGCGTCTCCTCACCCTCTTTATTTTAGAGAAGGGTCAAACTCAAAACATCGTAAAGGTGGCTACTTCAGCCAAACATCATTAAACATCTTTAAGGTCATCATAAGGTTCACTCGGTCAATCCCATCCTATATGCAATGCAATGCACAAGTAGGATGCTCAAAACATCTTTCAAAACATCATCATCTTTAGTTGAAACATCTTTAGAAAACTCGTTTTCATGCAATGCACAAGTAGTATTTACACGTTTCACATAATATTATGCATGAAAAGTAATTGACAACACACACAAAAGATAGTTGGAAGGATGTGTACTCCCGGTAAACTCACCGAAGGTCAACTGACAAGTCAACACTAACTCCACTCAAGGTTTGATGCATTTGGAGGCACTCCTAGACATCATCTCATCCACCAAATCATCTTAGTTGAGTGCAAGCTCAAGTCCTTAGTTTCATCTCCAAGTCATTATAACATATATCCTTCCTACAATGCAAGAACGGAAGATATCATACTCGATTCATCTAAAAGTCGTACTATACTTACTTCTTTAGAACTAAGAAGGGACAATCATCCATCATCTAAAAATGAAGTCCTTGACCCTCTAATATAAGGAAAATCTTAATTAAAACATTCCCAAAGATTGGCATTAAAACAAGGACCCGAAGCCCAAACCATAAAGCTCAAAACCCAAAAACTGACATTTCTGGCCAACCCAGGCTACACGGGGCGTGTAGCCCTACACGGGTCGTGTAGCATTACAGGAAAACCAACCCGTAGCCTCCAGACCCCCTACACGGGTCGTGTGGCCCTGCACGGGTCGTGTAGACCTGCTGCAACCCCGATTTTTTGGTCATTTTCACTCATTTTCGACCCGATTCAAGTTCCGATTCTTCCCAAAACTCATGTACATCAAAAGGACATTATTCCTTCCCAAAATACACATCATTAGACTCAATTAAACTATTCAAAACCATTTCAAAGGAATCAATTACATTCCATGATCATAACTTCACTCTATAAGCTTAAACCATGGAAGACTCAATTCCATTCTTACAATTGATGATTACAAGTGGAGATTCCTTCTTCCATTCCATGGAATCATTAGGAAATGATCCTCACCCCACTTATACATCCAAATTGATACCTTAACTCATTCATCCATCCATTAAACAAGAGATCAAATCATCATCTACATGAACAAAACCCATTTCAACACCCAATTCTCATTTTCTAGTGATTCAAGGTTTAAAACTACAAATCAAAGGTTGGAATCCTTAGGGAATCATTAGAAAGGAATCCCCTCATCCAAAACTACAAAATCCAACCATCAATTTCTAGATTCCTCAATTATCTAACAAATCCCCAAATTCTAGGGTTCATAACACCCAAATCAATCAAATAATTGGATCTAGAGCATCCATGGATTGGATGATGATCAAAACATGCACTAGAATAATAAACTAACACTTGGGATCCTAGGATTTCCTCCCCCACATTACTAATTTCGGATTTGACATAGAACTCATCCCAAAAACGGGTTTGCAAGCTTAAAAGGGAAGAGTTTATACCTTAGATTGGCTAGGAATCTCAAGAACTTTGATGATTCTTCAAACCTTAGCATCTTGTCCTCCAAAATCTCCAAAAAATCGCCACTCTCTCTCCCTCTCCTCTCTAAAATCGTGATGTTTGGCTGAAATGGGGAGAACCCCCATCTAAAACTCTACATCTTTCACAATTGGCAAAACCAGTCCCTATAGCTTGATCATTCTTCACCCAACACCCCAAAAGTCAATTCTTCTAACTAGAAGTCTCTAAGTTCACACTTATGCCCCAAATATAATTATTTATATCACTTGAGTCATTCTCAAGGTCAACACTAACCCTTAGTTTCCCAATTTGGCACAAATGGTCCCTTACACTAAAATTCCTCACAGTTTAGGTCCTTAATATTAATTCAAGGAATTATTTGACCTAATTTAAACTCTACATCAATTCCTTTAATATATCTTCTAATTTTCTAAATCTATGACTAGTCAAATATACTTAGGGTAAGTTTGGCCAAATTGACACTTTTAGTCCTTATGACAAAATTTCTCACATTTGGTTACAAATAGATTCTAAAACTATATTTGGCTCATTTATTTACGATATAAAATATAACAACATATTAAATTTAGTTATTCATTTATTTTCTTTATTTACAAAATAGATTTTATTTGTCGGTTTAAGCTCAAAACTCCTAGGCCCAAAACACGGATGTTACACTTTCGATGAAAGTAATCATTAAAATTTATAAAATAAAACGAATAGTGGTCACTATGGAATTCTTTGAAAGTATGAGTGGTTTTTATGGAACAAAAAATAATATAGTTGTTAAACCAGAAGTATACATACATCTTTCAAGTGCATATATGTTTTTTAAGTATAAAAACATAATTTTACGTTTTTTAAATTATAGATATATTTTTTAGAAGTACAAAGACTTATTTTTATATTTTTAGAAATATAAATAGGTTTTGTTTTGCATATAATCTCGTATTGTATCAATCAAAAGCATGTTTATAATGGAAAAAATATTGAAAAATAGGCTTGAACTCGTTTTATAATACGTCTTTTATTGATATATACATGTTTATTTGCAAAAATACATATTTATATTTTTAATGCATAAAAATGCGTATATATACTTTCGAAAATGTATCTATACTTCTAAAAATATAAAAATATGTATTTATACTTGTAAAAAATATATCTATATTTCTAAAAACGTAAAAAGATGTATTTATGATTTTAAAAAACGTAGAACAAATTCCAAAAAAGACATTAAGTTTTCAAAAAAATCGATTTTGACACTATATTTTTTTTCAATTAAGTCACTAAGTTTTCAATTTTTCTTAATTAAGTCACTATGTTTTCAATTTTGTTTCAATATTGACACTTGGGTGCCACGTCAACATGTCATGTCAGCATCACATCATCAGATACTAACATGTCATCATGCCACGTCAACTGGCTACTGGGTTGACCGGTCAAATGGTTAAAATTGAAAACATAGTAACTTAATTAGAAAAAATTGAAAACTTAGTGACTTAATTGAAAAAAAATAACACAGTGTCAAAATCGAAATTTTTTGAAATCTTAGTGTCTTTTTTTGAACTTACCCATAATTTTATCCAAAAGGTTGCTTTCAATTGTCATCAAATCCAATCAATTAAGTTGTTCTTGTTTATTGTAGATTGTAATTATGACTTCAAAATCTTCAATTTGGACAAATTTCTTTCTGCAGATGCAACACTAATAGGAATAGTTAACCAAATTCTATATGCAATAGATATATTAGGAAAACAATCAACACGTTTTAAAAATTATAGAATATCAATTGATGTCATGTATTTTTTCGGCAAGAAATGTAGAAGTAATTTTTACTAAACATATAATCCATTCAATCAATATCATATCGTTCATTCTTCTTAAGTGAAGTTTCAAGAGACTTAGAACAAGACTTTAAGCTCATATCATTTAATGAAAGTAATTTGTCAGAAACATTAAACAAAAAACAAACATATTACCATATGTTGATATTGTTCAACCCTTGTAGTTAGAGAAATAATTGTTTGATCAACAATGTATAAAAATTATTTAACCGTAAAAGACTCTTGTATGGATTGTGAGACACTAGAAACGTATCATTTGAGATCTCATCAAAATGTTTTTTTCTTCTAATTCACGTCTTTGAATAATGACAATCCACTTAGGTATATTGACTTTACATTTCATTATATCTCCTTTATTCTCAAGTCAATCACTTGATTTTGACCATCACCACATCTTCTTTTGTTGTTTCTTTTTGTCTTGATATTGATATCATATCACCTTTCTTTATCTTGATGACCTCTCACTTCTTAGTAATTTGGAGTTATTTATTCCCTTCTGAAGTTTTCCCAAATAATTGAGAATGTCATCTATTGTACTCTTTAATTCCTCATTTCCTTAGTCATCATCAATCCATATTACCTTAAGATATAATGTTACATTGTTCTTGTACCCATAATTATGCCTTGTAACTTTTTATATAGTACCTTGTGATACTCAGCTTGAAATATTTTATTATTCATCGATGTTTTCTTTAAAGTTTCATTTAGGTAAGGTGCCCTAGAGTTTCCCTATTCCCATTGATGAATTCATGCATTTAAAATTCAATCCTCCCATAGGTACTTCTGCATTCCCTTAATTTCCCCATCTTGTACTTCATGATTCAAAATCTGGATGCTTTACTTAGTTCTCTTCATCCTTGCCTATTTCCTTTCTTCTTTTTTAAATCTCAATCTAGACACATATCTTAAGGTGATACTATTTGACATAACTTTCATACAAATTAGTTTAAGGCCTTCATCTTTGTGATGGCATAGCACGACGTCATGTGCAAGCTCAAGTTCTTACCATCACTTAACTATTGAGAAACTTTTTCCTAAAAATATAGACAACTTCTATGTTCAATAATACTTTTTTATCCTTCCAAAAAACTTGCAACTTCTCCTTATTTGGGTCATAACCTTTGTTAAACATTTTATAAGAATGTGTCTTCTAATGGTATCATGGTTGCTACCATTGGAAAGTATATTATTTAATATAAGATTCTCATTAATGAACTAATTTAGGTTCCAATTCCATCTTTTTCAAGGCATACTAGTGACATTGCCTTAATGTTCACCATTAGGTATTTTAATAGCATAATTACTTTAAATAGAACGCAATTATAGGTGTATAAATAATTTTATCATTCCCTAGAAGTTGCATGTGCTAATTCTTAAATAATAAGATAAATTTAGTATTAGAACACATAAAATTGTAATGGTCAAACTAAGCAACTACCAAACACCGTGTAAGGGGTTATATTTAATTTTTTTCAATATTCTCTTTTTAATCTCATCATATCTAAACATTTCGAGGTTCAATTTATGTTACTCTATCATGTAATATATTTAAGTAGGCATTATTAGGTATAAAACCTAAAGGTATACTAAATATATACATGTAAGTATTATAATCATCTTATGCCTTAGGTCCAACCTATTTAGTTGTTCTTGTCTTTACCAAGGTTCCATATTAACTTCTATTTCAAAAACTATTTAAAACTTAACTTCTAAAACTTAAAGCATAAAACTAGAAATGTTAGGTCTAAGATTTAAATCTGTAACACCCTAATTTTTTTATTATTAAAAAACATTAATTAAATCTAAAGTACACTTTTGGACACAAAAACTTATAAGTAAATTAAACATTTTAAGATAATTAAATCGTTTGAATCAGAGTAATGGTGTTACCAAAACAGAAAATTAATAAACACATTTAAAAGCGGAAGGTTTAAAACAATAAATTACTTAAAAGGTCCCTTCACTTATTCTGATACGAGCTCGGAGCGATCACGTCTTGTTCTATTCCAAAAATACCTCTTAACCTGAAATGCTAGAATTTAACGGGTAAGCGAAAACGCTTAGTGAGAAACACAGTACTCGCATATTATACCAATCACATGCATCCACTGTAACACATCCGTTCATTTACATACATACCACAAAACAAAACATAAGATAGCATAACATAACTAAACACATACAGTTGGTACCAACTACTATACACAGGCCGATTCCCCCGAAGGGCTTGTCTCGGACACTGCCACCGGCCACTTTACCCCGTGGGTCCTTCATGACCAGCCGACTAAACCACTTTGCGTGGGTCCTTCGTGATTAGTCAATTTACATACAGCATATATTCAAATAATTCGTATAAACATACAAACACATTACATGCACGGTTAACATAATAAGCAAGTTAGTGTAACTCACCTGATACCATAGTGTGCTAGCAGCGATCCGAATGTCAACCATCAAACATTTCACGTATTCCTACAAGTATTTTCAATAAAAACTACTTAGATTATAGTATAATTTGCTACTTTATATTACTTATATACATTATACGTTTTAGCTTCTTTTTCTATCCATACATTAAGCCTTTACCAAAAGACCTTAACATGTTAAGTTATTTGCGACATAAACTCTTATTAAGAGCATTGGAATATTCATTTAAAATGGTATTTAGTTCACGTATTACTTGTCGCTTATTATTAAGTTATTTTCCGTTTACTTTTAGTCTTAAAGCCTTTAGACATTACGTCCTTTATGAATTAAGCTCGTACTTTTAACACCAACAAATGTCTTTATAAACTTCTCAATACATGTTAAATATGTCCAAACATATGATTCCTAAGGTCTTATTGCATTAAGGACTTAATAAGACACTTTTGTGATTTTTCTTAATTAAGCCCTTTTTGACCCCCGTCCAGTTTTTTGACAATAACTCATACACCATAAGTCCAAATGACAAGTGCCATACCTTTATAGAAACTAGACTTGATTTCCAACAAATGTCTATCTAAGGTAATTTTTCCAATTTGGCTTCTATTTTTCACAAAACAGCTTGCAAGAACAGGGACATAATCTGTTACGAGATTTTTTGCATATTTTCTAACTTTTTACAACTTTTCTTGGCTTAATCTCTATAGACATCTTCTATTAAGTTCTTAATGGCATGATTTCAGCTTAGTAGGATTTATTTACATATTAAGACTTTAACAATGATTAGAACTAAACTTGCACAATAGGGCATCACAACTAGGTTTTACATAACATCATACACATCTAACGAGCTTCACATGATTTGGACAGCCCAAAACACCAATGGAACTTCACCTTAAGGCTGATCTTGGGGTCATAAACATAATTATAATCCATCATGGTGTTTTGGTGATGGTGCTTGGTGCTAAGAATAAGAGGAAACAAATGGAACAAGTAAAATTTCATTACCTTCATCGCCTAATACTTCAAGGTTTATAGACCCTCCTTCTCCTTCATCTCCTCCTCCCTTTTGCTGTCCAGATTTTGCTGCTACTGTACCGAATCTTTACTCACAATTGTGCAGGGAAAATCCCGCCAAAACGCTCCTAAAACCTCACATTCTTGCTGGAGTTTCTCGGCTCAAAAGAAACCGGGAGTGGGGTTTGTGTATGTGTGTTTACGGGAAGAACAAGAGATAAAGCTTATATAGCTTCAACGACAATGAGTTACCTACTGCAACTAAGATTCCGATCAGCAACATAGCGAGCATCTCGATTTTGATGTTCTTGGCAAACACCCCCACCGCTCATGCTATCTTTCTCCCTCGCGTCTATCTCTCTTCCTCGGCAATCACAACGTACCTGAGGAGACAGGGTAGGGTATCGTGATGTAACGATCGTCGAGTGAGTTGGATCGAGTGATGGGTGCATACGGCCCTTAATTTGATTTCATGCACTTTGTGTAATTGGCAACTTTGATCCTCCAGTTTTCCATGTTTATTTTTGTTCTACCCCAAACAAAAGTTGTTTTATAACCTAAGTTTATACTAATGCCAATTTAGTCCGTCAAGTGTGTTTTAAATATTGGTACGAAATTAAAATCACTTATTTAATAATCTTTTATTAGTAATATGCTTATTATCTTTATTTTTTTATCATTGTTATAATTTCTAATAATTTGAAATAATTAAACTGATGTTTCTTAAAATGGATAAAAACAAACAATTAGCTAAATAATTACCGAATTGAAAATGGGCCGGCGTTACAAAATCCAAGATAATAAAATATTAATGTCATCGCTAGGAAATGTCGAATACTAAGGACAAATCATACTATCTTAAGCATGTAAGGATGAGATACTAGGATCAAATCCTAAATACATGCTAACCATCTATTCGAGTTGACCACTTAAGCTTACGGTTTGATTTCGAGCATTACTCTAAGTACCTAGTTCACTTGAATTCAAAGCTCTTATGCAAATTGACACATCCCTCACATAGGCTATTTGAAATAACATATATAAAAGTAGTTTCAAGACATTTTTAGAAATATTTCAAGTGTAGAATAAAGTTCAAAAAGTTAAGTTCCAAATAATTTGGTAAAATGTGAGAGTGTAACAATTTAATCAAGAAACAATAGTTTAATACATTTTACATCTTAATTATAACATCATGTAAATATCCAAAAGCTAAAGTCCATATTCGGCCTTCAAATATGTCTTCTAGTATGAATACATGTCAAAATACAAGTGTTAAGCTTAGAAATCCTAGTGAACGTTATTGAGGTCAACTCTTAAGAGTATTGGATACTTTGGCAATATAAATCCAAAATCAAACCCCAAAAAAATAGTTTTATAAAGCATCAAAAGAATGGAAATTTTCATTTGTTGGGAAAGAAGCATGTAAAAGGGAGCAATAGCATTACTCAATATCATCAAAAATCAAAATAACATTAACATAAAATATGCAATGCAATGAAAATGCTTCTAAACCCAACCCAAAAACCTCATACTCCAACATCTCACTTGTCAAAAATAGGAATTTTCCGTGTAAAGAATATGCATAGCAAAATAATTCATATAACGACACTGAATGCTAGGATAATGTGCCCGTCAAACAAGATCCACATGAGAAGTAGCTAGTATAACTTTCAAGTGAGTCATGTCTAGAATATGATCACATCGTCCAATCATCAAAACATCAAAGCTTGGTACCTAAGTCATAATTGGTTACACAAGTCATCATATCGTACTAAGTTAATGCACAATCTCTTAAATAAAATCAAGAACAAGGCATCAAAGTTATTTCCATTTATAAGAAAACTCATTTCAAAAATACTATGTGAATACACATTCATACTTATAGCATACACATAGCATATGTGGAAAACCTTATAAAAGGAATTAAAGCTCATCAAAACATCGAAAATAGGATAGGGAAATGTGTTCATGGTAATAACTCGCATTCACTAGTTGAAACACCTTAATGTCACTACCCAAGTGGTTTGGAAACTAAGTGGTCAACTAAAATTATCAATAAATCAATTAATGAATAACTAATTCCTTTCAAATCATCATAAGCAATGTTTCCAACCTTTAGTGTCTTATTTTTATACTTTGAATAACATATTAAAACTAGTAAAGAATCCATGGAATCAATTAGAGTTGCTTTGTATCAGAATGAATATTTCCATAGTGGACCATAAGGTCTACCACTTCGAGCAGTTTTTCTTCACGGGTTGTCCAAACTTGTCTAAAAGAGTTCTGATCCCTTCTAACTTTTAATGATCCTAAATGTGTACTAAATCCTAACACATATCTTAAACCTATTTAATTCGTTAACAAAAAAATAATGTAATATTCTAATGTGATGATCTAATGTGATTTGTAGATTCAAAAGCTTGATTATATTCACTATATATCACATTACTTCAAATTAAGACAAAAGTTTCTCTTGACACTAGATTATGACAAAATATTATTCAATTTGAATTTATAAGCTAAGTATAGGACTATACTTGAAGTTACAATAAATCTATTATTAGATCATGTCATAAACCAAACTTAGAACTTCAATAAAGTTCCTTGACAATTTAAAAACCTCAATTAGATTAACAGATAATAATGGCCCTACATATTGGAGTCATTAACTCACTATGAGTTTAAGAAACTCAAATCAAAGCTAAATAGAGTATCAAATTCATATAATAAAAATAAAATTTGTAATTCACCATTTCTAGGGTTTAGAGCTTCTAAAACATGTATTGATTCCAAATCTAGGTTGTAAAATAGGAAATAAAGCTATAGTTGATTTCTGGGCAAAGAATCATCATCTACACTCACTTCCTTATTAACACAAATCCTCTTAAACTTATAATTTGTGAAGGTTTCATAAAAGTAAATATAATATTTTAGAAAGATGAAGAGAATTAGTCACCTACCTCCAAGCTAGATGTAGGTTCAAGCTTCCAAACTCTCAATCAAATGAACTACAATCCTCTCAAGCCTTTAAGAATTGCCACACACCACCTCTCAAGCTATCAAACCATTTAAAATGGAAGGGGTGTGGCAAATGGGGATATCTTCTAAAGTTTGGATATTTGTCATATTTTGTCCTTATAGGTTTCTCACTAAGTACCAAACTATTTTCTATTTACAGAAAAATATATAAAACTTAGATAACAATCCTAGAAATTTAGTTTCTTAAAAATTTGGGCCCAAATTTAGTTAAGTCATTGTATCATTTAAGTTTCTGAATTCGGCAAGTTTATTGGCCTTCGTTCTTCAAATTTTCCACTAAATCCCAAAATAACAGCCACCAAATAAACCTAGCAACTCCTACTTAACCATTTCAATATCAATTTATTAACATTTAAATTCTAAAACGAAGTTCATAAATTTAAATCCAAGTCATACCAAAGTTTCCCAAAACTTGGTAAAAATAGGCTCCCATCACTAAAATATTAATTTAACCCTAAGACAACATTCTAATAACTTGAAACTTTTAAATTCATAATTTTTCCTAATCTATTTATTTCTATATTTTATTATATTATTTATATTTTATATTATTTTTCAAGGTAATTTCTCATTACGGGTAAAACTTGTAACCCCAAAAATACAGGTGTTCATCTACCATTTTGGTCGTAAAGAATAATCGATAAAGAAAATTTTGACATATCCTATTCCTTTGATCTAGATGATGATCTATTTTTTAGAAATTGGTCACAATATAATGTTAGATGTCTCATGAGAATCCTTAGATGTTTTATCTTTTTTCTTGTGTTAAAATTAACTTAAAAAGAAGTAAGTCAATCGTTGTTGGGATCAATTTGATTGAGGATGAAGAGCTTACATGAATAATACGATGTTCTCTAATTCAAATCCTTTTTATACCTTAAGCTACCGGTGGGTACAAATATGTCTAGAACTATGGGAACAGGTTATTGAAATATTTATGAGTAAGCTTTTTAAGAGTTAAAACTTTATTAGTGGGTGGAATTACTCTCTCGAAATTAGTCTTGAGATTTATTATATATCCTTTTTTAAAAGCCCCAATACAATTCAGACATTGAATGAGACAAAAGAACAATTAGATCGACCAATACAAATACATATAATAATAACACGTCCACAAACACTACCTACAAAATCACGAAACAAAAAAAAAAAAAGTTACATAAAATAAATCCGTTTCTCAACAACACGATATTTCCAGAAAAAAACTAAGTTACTAGAATCTAAATTAAGCACATGAACAAGAACAATAATAAAATTCATGAAGTCATTTCATCAGCCGGTGGGACAGTGACCAAAACTGTTTCAGATTTATTTGTCCCAGGTGGGTCCACATCCATTTGATCAGAAATAACCGGATTTTCTTCATCCATTGGTTGTGAACCAGAATCTTGAACTACTTGATCTGTCATTGGCGGTGCAGTTGTGGTTTGATCTGTTGCCTGTGGTTGAGAGTCCATGTTGGTGGCGGCGGTGGTGGTGGTGGTGGGTGGAGGTTCGAGGTTTGGGTTGGTGGTTTTGTATTCGGATAAAAGATCCATGAACTCGTTTAACAGTCGTTGAACTTTCCGGTTTGATGCCATTGCTGGAAGAATATCTTCTCTTAAAAGTTTATGTTTCTTCATTCCCTGTAAAAACGTATAAATCATGTTATAAAAATCCAAAAAAATGTGTAAATTGTTAAAAATACAAAAAAGAAATAAAATAAAAAAAACTGACAAGAACACAAGGATCCCAAGCTGAATTTGTTGAAGATTCCGCCATTCCCGTTGGAGGTCCGAGAAAATTCTCGCACACTTCGCGTAATCGTGACTCGTCGGCTTCCCTGAATTTTAGGAGTGGATGACATGTCGTGTTCTCATTCGTTAGTTCGATAAAACAAATAATAATAATAAAATAAAAAATGTACCTAGCGAGAAAACGTATATACGACAAGAGACACTGTCGATATTCGTTTGGAGATTTTAAGGAAAGAGCGGACGCCAGCTGGGCTTCTAAGTGAGCGCGTGTTTGTACTCCGTCATCGGTTACTCTGTGAAGGGAGAATAACTTGAATGAGTAAAAGATAGGGGGTGAATATGTAATTATGGATGTGAAGCGGGTGAAAAATGGAAATGTTGAAATTTCGAGGGACTGGACCTGCTCCAGCCGGGTTTTCTGGCTAGGAATTTTCTGACGTCGACTTGTAAAGCAGCCAATTCGCCGTTTTGGGGGAAGCCTAAATTGAAGGAGCTTGCGAAATTTGAAGCGGGGAAGCAATCGTCCGCAACACGTAGCCAACACATGAGGCTCATGTCGAACATGAATGCGTGGCGTGTTGCGAGTGTGACAAGTGGCGATCCGGACTTTGATAACTTTGCGGATATGACTTTAATCGTCCCTGAAAATTTAAAAAAAGAAAGTGCACAAGTTATAAGTCTAGAGACACTACCTAAGTTTTTCATGTTTGACTTTAGTTCTTACCGGTTGACTTTGGGTCGGAAGCCATAAGTGAGGCTAATGAGCCATGAAGTATACATTTGCGGTTAAAAAGATCCCACACATACAACGCCCCTTTTCTTGTTACAAGTAACAACTTCCAAGATTCATCACAATCAATGAACACCGGTGTGGACCCCATCATCATTGTTGGCATAGATCTTCGCCCACATTTTGTGTAAACCTTTTCAAGATTTTAACATTAAATATAAATACTAATTATACCGAAAAACATTACATTTTGGGCAGTTTCGCAGTTTAACTACTGATACTTTATTTTTTCAAATTAACCATAAAATATATAATCATTCTTAATAAAAAAAATTTAAAAAAAAACTAACCTGAAGTGAACCATCTTCACACCCCACAGCCCAAAAATTCACATTTCCCGCCAAAACCGTAACACTCCCGGATATCCGGTCAGACCAAAGACTTTGACCATTTTTCGTGCAAGAAATCTCCGTTTCCTTCATCGTAAATGACGTTCCTACCCCTACAAGATCATTAGGTGCATGTTCTTTCGGCCTAGCTTCCAAACAAACATGTCCCAAATCACCTCCCTCTTTACAAACCACCCTAATCGAAAGATTTTTACAAGACCCCAATTTTTTCAAACCTCCAATTTGTTCAACACCAACATTCCCATCTTTATCAGAAGAAACCGCGACCTTTTCAATAACTAGACTCTCACTAACAGTAGCGCGTGCACACACACCGGATCGCTCCCTCGTGTCAGACACCGCGGGTCCCACTGTCATTCTTTTACTAGGCGGGCCCTCACGGAACGAATCGTGCACACCGTTATCGTCGGTTGACTTTGTGGAAAAGTCAACGGTTTGGGGGATGTTTTCGGGGACTCTGACGGCTTCCGGAATGATCCGTTTCCGGCCATCGGGTCGCCGGTATTCTCGTTGTTTCACCGGACTTGAAACTCGGGTTGACGGTTTAATGGCGGATGGATTATTATTGGTGGTGGTGGTGGGACCGAGTTGTTGTAATGATTCGGACACTTTTGATTTAATGGTGGATGGATTGTTGGTTGTGGTTGTGGTGGTGGTGGTGGTGGTGGTGGTGGTGGTTCCGGTGACTTTTTTGGAGGCGGCTTCTAGAAGCAATTGGGCGGGGCTTTCTGCTAAAGTTGATTGTCGGATGATGACGTCACCGTATCGGCTCTTTTTTAGGTCTTCTAGTTCGGTGTCAGTCAAACGTTGACCAAGTTCTTTGACCTCAAAGTGGAAAGTGGCTACAGTTCCATCTAGAGAACATGCAAATAGTGAATATCCATCTGGGCTCCTGAAAAGATGAATGGAGTAAAGCAGTAAGGGTTTGTTTTTATAAAATAAAAATAAATAAATGAGAGGAATTTGACTTTAGTTATGAGTAAATGTGACTTACCAAGATAAATCCACAACACTTTGAGAAAAGAAGTGCTTGGCAACGAATAAAGGGCGAGCACTTGCAGTAGTCCACACAGTAATGGTTCGATCTTGACTTCCAATTGCAATAACATTATACGGTTGTGATTCTTTTCCGTTATTTTTCGAAAACCCATTTGCCCACCCACCAGAAGCGGCTTTTTGTTCATGGCTATTCGTTGGATTTCTTTTAAACATGGAATGATTAAACTTGACCACAATAATAGGTGCATTATGTCCTAAAAAGTCAAAGGTAGCAGTCCATTCCCCTCTTTCTAACACAGGTGCTGAATGTCGTGGTTTTTGGAACCCGTGTGTTGTTGTTATGAAATGACCACAAGGAGACCACCCAAGTCGCCTGAAAAAAGTAGAACCAAGCTGCCAAAAAAACAAATAATTAAGTGGCGTAAAAAAGTAAGAAACAATTTATTTATTTGAAATTTATAAGTACGTACGGATTTTGTCCAGTGTCCGTCTGTCCTATGTGCAAGACTCCAGTCAGATGTCCGCCAAATAATGACGGTTTTGTCATCCGATTGGCTTGCTATAAACGAACCGATTGGGTCCCACGTCACACCTTTGACTAAACTCGAGTGACCCCGTAAAACAGCTGTACAAATGCCATTGGACACATCCCATATGTGAATAGTATTATCCAAACTCCCACTAGCCAAAGTTGAATCATCTGGTGACCAATTAAGATCCACCTACTCTATGCAAAAGAAAGGAAAAAAACTCCATGGTTAGACCTTTGACTTTTGAGTTTTGAGTTTTGACCTTTGAGTTTTAGTGTAAAATGGAAGAAGAGTAGATGATAATTAGTTAATTACCACATCTGCAGTATGTCCTCTCAAAGTGGATGCAATTTTCCAGTTTTCAACATCGGGGGCTTCTCCACTACCAAATTCAGTGGTTCCAGATCCGGGTTTTCTTTCATGGATTTGAATCACTTGATCATCTGACCCTGATGCAATGTACCGACCATGTTTTGCCCATCTGACGCAATTGACTGATCCAAAATGATCACGAAGTGTAGCAAGTAGTTCTAACTTTGGTTTATTTGGATCCAATTGCAGGACTTTGGCAACGTATTTCATGTTCCAAATCCTTACCTACATGATGAAAAAAGTGGAACAATGTTCATGGCACAATTTAGGAATTAGGATGTTCGTGTGTAGATAGATCTTATAGCATTATGCTTTTAAGTGTGGTTCATTGGTTTAGGGCTCAGAAGCCTCGCAAATTATTTTCATGTAATTGAAGTCCAATCTGTGAGTAAGAGTGTAATGGGGTATAACTTATATTGACAAACTGGAATGATGTCATATAAGTTAATCAAGTATTACAGCTTCGTAGAATTGTGATTTATCGTCAAACCCTAGCAATCCAAACAAAAATACGGTCTTCTTTACATAATAACAGTAAGAGAACACGAAATTGGAAGCGCATTATGATTAATACCTTATGATCGCCACCACCAGTGGCAAATCTAAGTCCCCCAGGCTGTATATCAATTGAGAAGATTTGCATGCCTTCATGTTTAACCCAATTTGGTTTTTCTGCAATCATCTTCAAATACGTTGATGTTCAAGCGAAACCCAAACGAGCTTGATTAACAAAGGGAATCAGTATCATAATACGAATATCTCTACAGCAGTTCCATCACGAAGAAAAGCCCAGAAAAACCATTGTCTGAATTGGAAAATTAGGGAAAATGGGATAAACCCCTTTTTCGAAATTTTGGTGCCCTTTTTTCTTGACAAAAACCCTAGAGTTGGGGGTGTTTGCGAGCTTTTTGTTCTTTAAACGGTCATAAGCCGATGGTATGCGATGAGTCGATGAGGACTCTACTAGTGTCGCAAAATATACATATTGTATTTCAAGGCCCTCTAATTTTCATTGATCTACATAATTCGTCCCTCAAAAATATTGCTTACGTTGTTAACCTTTAATGAGAGTTGTGGTTAGTCTATTCCCATTTTAGAATCGTCTTTATCCAAAGTGTAGTCAACTTCGAAAAGTTATCTTTATAAAAGCAATGACGTTATAGAATATTGAGTAAATTATATTTTGCTTCATGTATGTATGTTTTGTTTATCAAATTCGAAAAACAATATATTTGCAATTATGGTCCTTATTTGTAGTTTATTTCCTATAAAATGATTATTTTGTTTCTTATGTTGCTTTTTTACTTTTTTTTTCATTTATTTAGTTGTTTATGTTTTCGTCAAATTAGGAGGCCCCATACCTCATCCTCACATCAAATCCAACTCATTTATCTCAACCTTACCCTGACCATTCATATTCTATGTGAACTACCTCTACCGCCACTATTCTTTTTTCTCCTCAAGAATCATGGTTAGATATCTCATAGTAGCCTCTCTTTTCTGCAGCATGAAAATCCATTGCCACAAACATAAATAAATGATTTTTAGTTTGGTTGTAATTGTGTTTAGAGTTTTAGATTTTGATATTGGATCGGGTTTTGATGTTGTTTTAGAATCGACTCCCCTCGTACTCTATATTTGGTTCTCTAACAAATGATTGTAAGTTGCAACACGCACACATGCGTCCTCCGGTACCCAATCAACACGAACCTCCTAAATCATCATAACGTATAATTTAGTGATTTGAATCGCCTAAAGTCGATCCCCCTACTCTAAACCATAACCCATCCAAGTTTGGCCAAAAATCAATGGGTCGAAGTCAACGATCAAAGTCAACCCATTGAATTGTCGTTGCAGCCAAGCACCCTTAACGTTGTTACGGGACGCGTCCAGAAACGGTAACGTTGCTATCCTTTGATGTTAGTGACACTAATCCCCGATCATTCCAATTTCCATTGTAAGCACTTAATATGTTAAGGGGCTAAGGCCTTCCAGAATCCATCCTTTATGTCTGTAGTTTCATAAAAATATGAACTTTACGGACATGCATGTCCAACCCAAACCCTAAGCTACAATGTGTTCAAAACCAAACTCAAACTTTTCATGGCTGCAAGAGGGCTTGACCATGCCCTCCTCCAAGGTCCAAGAGTTCCAAAACGCATTTTGAAACCAACTTAATGACATGAAGTTCTTCAAACTCCAAAAATATAACCACAATGGACCAAAACCACCATAAACTAGCTTAACTCGTATATCTAAGTAAAGTAAGTATCAAGCAGGAGACTATAATACTTATAATGGTCCAAAAGTTGAACAACGGGCTAGATCTAAGTTGTAGAATACTCCTTGGCACCAACACTCTTTTTCTTCTTCCAAGGAACCTTCAAAACAAGGGAAATGAGGCTAGCATATAAAAGGGAAGGCTATACTCGAGTTAGGGCGTCTTTGGAAGTTGGTGGCTGATAAAAGGGGAAACCCTAGTAAGAGTCTTAAATACGGCCCAAGGCCCGAGACCTAAGGTTTTGCACTTGCGGCGCTTCGCGTCGCTAAGCATGGCTGATAGCGTCGTTATTAGCCATACTCCGCGTGCGGACTTAAACCCTCCTTCTTCGTGTCACTACCATTATATGGATAGTGTCGCAAAGTGCCTTTTCTCTGGAATGACTAAGATTTAATTCTTTAAAACCTTTAAATTAATACATGGGACACAGACCTTACATTTATGATTAATTTCTGACACAATGCATGTGATATGCACTTGGGAATTGAGAAGACATGTCTAACGGCCATGTAAGTAGAATTGGTCATATCAGATGACTAATTTATCGATATCCCCAAGGTATTTTTTCAGCCTCATCAAAAATATGCTCATGATTCCTCACAATGTATACCACTTTGTACGCTAGTGGCAAGATTTGGTCATTTCTGTCCATGGCAACCGCTAATAACATGGTTCCTAAGTAGTTCCGTTTAAAGGGACACTGCCTAGTTATAATCAATGGTCACAAGCAGCTTAGAAACGTCTGTATCCACAAATTATTTGACCATCAATGACAAAACCTAATCAGACTGAAACTGCAAACTAATGTATAAGTAAAAAAGAATTATACTAAGCAACTAAAGCCGACACGTAAAAACTTAAATCGATCTAAGTCATCTTTTTTAGTATGGGTAATTGTTCCATGATCCACTTTTTTCATATTATAATAATATATATGGAGACGGGAATTCATTTTCTTCATGACTTCGGTTGAATGAACTCATTTTTAATAACAACAAAATTGTGCTTAAGATAAATTGTATCAATTGCGTTTAGATAAGTTGTCAAAACATCAATGCACATAAGACGGGAAAGTTTTATGTACTCTGAAATGGAGTGTAAGAAGTGACCTATGTCAGATAAAAATAAGTTTGTAAAGTGCTTCTTGAAAAGTTCTCCAACAATTTTAAAAGTTCATTACATTATCAAGTGACTAAATGTGTACACGGGACAAAGTTGTCAAAATAAGTTCACTGATCAAATGTGGAAAAAAAATAACATAATTGACTAAATATGTATATGGAACAAAGATCGTTACCCTTACGGATCATTATCCCAAAAATTCTGATACTGGACTCTAAAACGCTTAAAAGATTATTTTATCGTAAAACGGATACTCTGATACCCTTTTACTTTTAGTCCAAAACATGTCATTTCGTAAGGATAATCATCTCAACAAATGCTCAAAAGTTTAATTATTTATTTATGTTTCATAAAAACATTATTTCATGTATGTTTTTACTATCCGTAGGGTTAGTTCTCGGACTTCATGGTCAACGCTTTGACATGCTGGTATAAGATTTTCAAACGAACTTCGATGCTCCCTCTGTTTCATCAATACTATGAATTTACAAAAGCTCAAATCTTTTAGAAAGCTTCAAACTTCTTATCACAATCGACCCCGTTCGCTACAGTCGCTTGCTTCTACAACCGAGCTCGAAGCCCATGGTGAGTTGTCCGAACCTAGTGTCTTCCGTGATGCCCTCGACCCGTTCGACGGAATGCCCCGCAGAGATGTTTCTGCTTCCAACCACAACCACCTGCTTTTCGAGTATGCTCGAACCAATAACAACGCCCAAGCTCTCAAACACTTTCTAGAAATTCGTCGTTTGGGTTTACCTGTTAACGGGGCAAGCTTTTCTTGCGTTCTAAAGATATGTGGAAGCCTGTGCGATCAAATAATAGGCAAGCAAATACATTGCGACTCTATCAAATATGGGTTTCTTGAGGATGTTAGCGTCGGCACTTCTCTAATTGACATGTACACAAAAACAGAAGCGATTTCCATGGCTGAGAAGGTGTTCGATGAAATGCCTGACAGAAATGTAGTGTCTTGGACTTCAATGCTTACCGGGTATTCGTTAAAGGGGCTACATAATCAAGCTATAGACCTCTTTTTACAGATGCAAACAGAAGGAATCAAACCTAACCCATTCACATTTGCTACTGTTCTTGGAGCTTTAGCTGACAATGGTGCAGTTGTAAAAGGAATGCAGGTGCACACCATGGTTGTCAAATGCGGCTTTGAACTAATCACATATGTGTGCAATTCTTTAATTAGCATGTATTCAAAATCAGGAATGATTAAACATGCAAAAGAAGTGTTTGATTACATGGATGTTAGAGATGCAGTTTCTTGGAATGGAATGATAGCAGGTCTTGTAAAAAATGGGCAGGATTTACCTGCCCTTGATCTCTTCCATAAAATGAGACTTTCTGGAGTAAAACTCACACAAGCAATCTTTGTAACAATACTAAAATCATGCGCTAACATCAAAGAAATACTTTTACCTAAACAACTCCATTCCGTTCTTTGGAAAAACGGAATGGAATCGGATCCTAATCTAAGAACCGCACTCATGGTCTCATACACAAAAAGCTCCGAAATTAACGATTCGTATAAACTATTCAACACAATGAATGGAATCAAGAGCGTGGTGACGTGGACAGCAATGATTGGTGGATATATCCAAAATGGGGACATTGAAAAAGCCGTGAAAGTATTTCACCAAATGCGAATCGAAGGCGTTTCACCTAACGAATTCACGTATTCCACCGTTCTTTCTATTTCTCCTTTCGAAATTCATGCGGAATCTATTAAGACGAATTATGAATCATCAACTTCGGTTGGAACAGCTCTTTTAGACGCGTACATGAAGCTAGGAAACATCGATGATGCTAGAAAAGTTTTTGAACAAATTCAAGAAAAAGATATAGTCACATGGTCGGCTATTTTATCGGGATATGCGCAATTGGGAGACATTGATGAAGCTATAAAAGTGTTTATTCGGTTAGAAAACGATAAAATAAAACCAAATGAGTATACATTTTCTAGTATTATCAACGCGTGTGCGGCTCCAAATGCAGCAATAGAACACGGGAAGCAATTTCACGCGAGAACAATTAAATCGGGATTTGACACCGCGTTATGTGTAACAACGTCTCTTGTTACAATGTACTCCAAAAAGGGAAACATTGAAAGTGCGAATAGGGTTTTCAAACAACAATCGCAAAAAGATTTAGTGTCGTGGAATTCGATGATTTCGGGGTACGCACAACACGGGTACGGGAAAAAGGCGGTTGAAATATTTGAAGAAATGCGAAAAGAAAATATAAAAATGGACGATATAACGTTTATAGGCGTAATAACTGCGTGTACACACGCGGGGTTAGTCAAAGAAGGCGAAAAATACTTTGACATGATGGTGAAAGACCATAACATAACACCAACTTCCGAACATTATTCATGTATGGTTGATTTATATAGCCGAGGTGGTTTTTTAAAAAAAGCGATGGATTTTATAAACGAAATGCCGATTGTTGCGAACGCGACAGTCTGGCGGTCGTTCCTTGCTGCGTGTCGCGTTCACAAGAATTTAGAAATGGGAAAAGTCGCGGGAGAGAAATTAATGTCGTTATCGCCGCAAGATTCTGCTTCTTACGTGTTGTTATCGAATCTGTACGCGACAGCTGGCGACTGGAAGGAGAGGGAAAAAGTTAGGAGGTTGATGGATGAGAGGAATGTGAAAAAGGAAGCGGGGTGTAGTTGGATTGAGATTAAGAACAAGACGTATTGGTTTGTGGCGGGTGATGTGAGTCATCCGATGTCGGATTTGATTTATGGGAAATTGAGGGAATTAGGGTTGAGGATGAGGGAGGAGGGGTATGTGGCGGATATGAGTTATGTTCTTCATGATGTTGAAGATGAGGGTAAAGAGGAGATTTTGAATGGGCATAGTGAGAGGTTGGCGGTTGGGTTTGGGTTGATTGTTACGGGTCGTGGTGTTTCGTTGCAGATTGTGAAGAATTTGAGAGTTTGTGGGGATTGTCATACGGTTTTTAAGTTTATATCGAAGATTGAAGGGAGGGAGATTGTTGTTAGGGATTCGATTCGGTTTCATCATTTTAAAGATGGTGTGTGTTCTTGTGGTGAATATTGGTGAATGTTATCTCAATGATATTTGAAGTTTGTAGGATGTTAAGGAAGTATTTTCTTGAAGGAATGTTATCTCAATGAGATTGTTGTTAGGGAGTCGATTCGTTTATTTTCACACCCCTAAACTAAGATGAATTAGTTATAAGGTGGTACATTAACCTTTGTTACCCAATTTTAAATCAGTGAAGGGAAGTATTAATAAGAATAATAATACACCATGTTTATATTTATGTTTACATTCATGTCAACCTTTGAAGGTCTTATGCATTTTAAAACAAAAAAAAAAAAAAAAAATCCACCTTTTTACATGATTAACAAGACCAATATTAAAGTTAAATGTACTTAATTTCCTCCCAATACACAAGTAAAACATGATCCCCTTGTAAAACTCTCCTAAAAAAAGGTTCACAAAAATTTCCATTTCTTAACCTTCTTCTCCAAACTCCTTTGTAAATCTCTCATGAACCTCAAGATCACTTTTACTCACCGTCGGCCTTTGTCTTGCCAAAACCTTGTCAAAATCCGCTCGTGTAATCGGTGGTGGACTAATCTGTAATAATCAACACCATACAATAAGTGTTTACAAACAAATTTGCAAATTTTTTAGGGTTATTTCATATGAAAATGAGGGCATTCTCGTCATTTTGTACAAACAAGAAATATGAGTCTCTGTCCCACCTTGTTTCACCTTTTTGGATGGGACAAAAAATGTTTTGTCACATCACTCTTGGAGGGACATTGACATTAGTCAATGTCAATGTCCCATATTTTTGGAAAGGACATTTTGACATCAATTCTGTCCCACCGTTTTAAGTGAGACAAAATTGTAATTTATGTCCCAACTTTTTTTTTAAGTGGGACAAAATTGAAATTTTCGTCCAACTAATTCACTTTTGGAGTTTTGTCTCATCCTTTTCAATGAGACAAAACTGCAAATTGTGTCCCACTGATGTGTCACATCAATGGGACAAAATTGCAATTGCAGTTTCTGTCTAACTGATGTTTGACATCAATCACAGTCCTTATTAATGACATTAGTCTATCTCTCACATTTTTGGGAGGGACAAAATTGCAATTTTTGTCTCATTGACATCAGTCTTATGATACATGTCAGATACAGTACAACCTGTCCTGTTCTACATTAAATATTTCCCATTACCTTTTCAGCCAGTCCTTGTGCTGCAAGCTCCTGCATTGTAATCTGTACGGCACCTGGTTGTTTGGGCCCACAAGGTACCCACAAACCCTCATTTGTCTTAACAAAAAACATGGCATCTTGTGTTTTACGTACAGGTTCAAATAAAACATCCTTAACCTAAAAAAAGCAATAACAATAAACTTAAATAACACACACAGAGAGTGATAATTTATTAATTAAATTATTATAGAGATTGCACTTACACAAACAGCTATATCTGAACCAGAAAAGCCTTCGGTTTTACGTGCCAAACTTTCAAAATCACTTTCATTCAAGTTATTGGGAGTGTCTCCTAAATGCACCTGTGAATAAAAAGCCACAACAAACCACAAATTAATAAAAAAAAAAAAAGAGAAATAAAATGCATATTTGTGGAAGATGATAAGATATATCTTACTTTGAACATGTGTTGGCGAGCCTTTAAATCTGGTAGTGGAATGTATATACGTTTGTCAAATCGCCTTCTGATAGCCTACAAAATTTATTTATTAGTAATTTCTTTACAAAATGTTAATGAGAAATATATATATATATCATATAGAAATTAGAAAACCCTAATTTTTTAAAAACCTGATCAAGGGCGTATGGTGTATTTGTGGCTGCAAGTACAAGAACTTTATCATCATTAGTTCCTACACCCTGTGAAATAGAAGACGGTATATAGGATACTTGTATAGTAAAACTTAATATTTTTCTCAATGAGTTTCAAGAATTACCTGCATTTGAACAAGAATTTCGGTTTTGATACGTCTTGAAGCTTCACTTTCATTGCCTTCTCCACGTTGGCCACTTAAAGAATCAATTTCATCAATGAAGATGATGGAAGGTGCACTTTCACGGGCCATTTGGAAAAGATTTGAAACCAGCTTTTCACTTTCCCCCATCCATTTTGAAACTAGATCTGATGATGAAACACTGCATAAAACTAGTATTTTGTAAGGATGGATTATGGTGTGAAAGGAGCTCTTAACATATTTACTGTATGCAAAAAGATTTTAAACCTGAAAAATGTAGAGTCTGCTTCAGTTGCAACAGCCTTTGCTAAGTATGATTTCCCTGTACCAGGTGGACCATATAGAAGAAAAGCTCTCCATGGCCGCCTTTTACCTGCAACAGAACATGAAATCGACTAGGAGATGGAGAAGAGAACATATCTAGGATTGATGTTGAATTCGTAAACAATTAGCACAATATAGATCGAATTCACTGATTTGGTGTTCTTCAAAACTTCAACAAGTCGATTGTTTCTATCAATCAAACTATATTTCAGGAATATATCATCATACCAGTGAAGAACTGCGGGAATTTAACCGGCAGAATAACCGCCTCCTGTAAAGCTTGCTTAGCACTCTCGAGGCCAGCAACATCACTCCACTTCACGTTAGGTTTCTCCCTGACAATCGCGGAGTTCAAACCAGCCCTAAGCTTCGCTTGCTCCGGATCCTCCCCATCTCCACCTCCTCCTTCCCCGCCCTTCGGTTTTGTCTTCGGTCGTGCAGCCACCGCCGCATCACCTCCAATTGAAGCCGGTCCAGCTCCGCCGTCGTCGATAACAGCCCTAATCTCCTCCGCACGACGCAAATACTCGGTGAATTTCTGTGTGATCGCTTCACGAATCTTAGGGTTTTTTTCGTACTTCAAGTGAGTCCTGAAGTACTCCAAAGCGTTCATGTATAAGGGAAAGGCTTTAGCGTAATTCCCTGCATTGTCTTCTTTGACAGCTTGCTTCACGTACTCTATCGCCTGTTCTTTGAAGTTGCTATACATCGCAAATACAATCAATGGTGTTCAAGTTTGACGATCGGGTTTCAGTAATTGCAATTGAAGAGGTAAAGTCGAAGTGAAACCCTATAAAGTGGATAAACGATCAGAATTTGAACGATCGGGGGATAAACTTCATTGACATGGGGTTTCGATCAACGAAGACGATGAAGCAATTACGACGACATGAATCTTAAACGTGGTGATTAGATACGTCATCAATTTCTCTTTGATCCTTTGATTTGTTTGTTTTTCATACATTTTTTTTTATATATTTTAACAAAAAAGAGAAAAATATACAAATTGTCCTTATAGTTTGGGTAACTTCATAGTCTAGTCCCTAACGCCCTGTTCCCGAGTTTCATTAAAGAAAAGAAAGGAAAGGAAAGAAAGATATGGAGAGAAAAGAAAGGGAGGGAAAAGAAAGGATTAATCACTTTTGTGTTCCCGAGTTCGAAGGAAAAGAAAAGAAAATAAAATAATTTTTTTGTTCCCGAGTTGAAAGGAAGAGAAAGGAACACGACAAATTGACAAATTTACCCCTAATCTATTTTCGCACAAAAATATTAATATTTAAATTCCAATAATCTTCAATATATTTTCGCACAAAAATAATAGAATTTAAATTCCAATCATCATCAATAAAACTAACAAAATTACAATTCTACCCCTAATATGTTTTTCGCACCAAACATGATGATTTCACAACCGAGACCAAACCATAACTACTATAAGTTGGTAATGAACAAAATCAACGCATTTGAATTACACCAAACATTTGAAATTGTCTTGGACGATACTATTTTGATAGAATGATCTCAAAAACAGAATTCAAAAAACCAAGCCATAAACAAAATCCAAAGATATAATGTCAAAATTAACAAATAATTAAGAACTACCACCCAAATTTACTCATTTACCCGCACCCATCATTGTTTTTAGTATAGTCACCCGTATACTTAGTGGACTGGTAAACAATGTCCTTGCATCTGCTTGATTACGCGCCAAATACATAAGAGCCCCCGGTAATTCATTGGGATCCAAGCCCAACGGCTCCAACTCTTTATAGATTTCATCCCCGGTATACTCATGATGGTAAGCTCTTTCTAAAATCTTGTTACTTTCCCTCATTGCATTAGCCACATCTCCAAAAAGATTTATAATCTTTTTTTGCATCGGTTCTTCTTCAATATCATCTTGAAGTTTTCTTTTTTTACTTTTGTATTTCTTCACACTTGAATTTTGGTCAGGTGAAAAACACTTAGGAGATAGGACTTGAATGTCATCATCATCATCGTCGTTGTGTTGTTTCTCCAGTGTTACGTCATTACTGGCCAATAAGTCGTCCACGTCTGTAATAGTTTCTATTTTAATATCTGCAGTTTTACTCATTCGGGCATTTCTCTCTTGTGCTGTTTCTGCATGTTCTCCATTAGCTCTTTCTTTCGAAAATAACCTCACTAGGTTATCGTAGTTTGCCACTTTTTTAGTCTTCCACAAATTTGCTTCAGGCTTTGACTATTTAAAAAACCCAAATACAATTAATATTATGAATAATAACATAAACATATAAAGAAGTAAATAAATCGCAAGAAGAACACTTACTTTAATTAAGTTTTCCCATACATCATCTTCCGCTTCAATTAGTTGGGTATTAGAATTCCAAGCAAACCCACTCAAAGAAGCTCCCTTAAACATATCATGCCATTGTGAGAAATAAGCTTTCAAACTTTTCAAACGATTCTTTAGATTATCTTTTGTTAAATTCATTTGAAGCTTTTCATTCAACTCGTTCACCATATTGGCGTATGCTAGTGAAGTAAAAGTTCCACTAATCCTGTTGCCTTTTTCGTGTTGTGTTACCATTGCTTGAATAAAAGCAGTATCCATCATTTCTGTCCACTTTTGCGATTCTTTTTTACCAACATTTCCATCGATTTCTTGCTTGCTCTTCATCACTTTCTATGTATCAACAAAAATAAACGCACCATACATGTTATAAAAATTACAAATTTAGAAAGTCTATGAGCAATATATAAATAAGATGCTCGAAAACAAAATAACACAAATAAAGTGAAACACCACTAGTCAAATTGAATTACTATAATGAACTACTATTGAACTACTTTGACATATCTATTTCATTGTTAGGATGCAACAAGTAATTAGTCCACATTTGGTTTGCAATTGAGTCCCTCAGTTGCTCTGCCTCATTGCTAGCATCATGTCTGACTCTTGAATTAGGTGGCACTTCCTCTATCGGTCCATTTAACAACTCTTGTAGGACCTCATCTTCAAGAGCTTTGTCACGATCTTCCTCTAACAAAAAGTTATGTAAAATACTGCATGCCAAATAAATGTCGGATTGTGTTTGACAATCATAAAATGGTTCCTGTGTACTTCGTATAATAGGAAACCTTCTTTTTAGAACACCAAATGCCCGTTCTATAGCGTTACGTAATGAAGCATGTCGAAGATTGAACAACTCTCTTGCATTCTCTGGGCCCCGAGCGGAATACTCTTTCAAATGGTATCTGACACCTCTATATGGCGTCATCAGGGAACCCGTATGAGGCAAACCCGCGTCTACTAAACAATATCGTCCTATAAATAAGATTTAATTAGCTTTTTAATGATAGATTGCATACAAAATGAAAGTTGGTATTAGAGATTACCTGTTGGAATTACTAGTTTATCTTCTCTATTTAATGCATTCTTCAGTATCCTAGAGTCTGATGCAGTACCCTCCCACCCAGTTAAAACATAGGTAAACTTTAAGTTAAATGAACAAGCAGCTAAGACGTTTATTGTCGGGTATCCCTTGCGACCACGATATCTGGGGGCATCCTTATTAGCCACTTTCACACGGACATGTGTCCCATCAATTGCCCCTATACAATTCTTGAAGTAAGGATAAAATCTTTTTTTCTCTTTTATCTCTTTCGGGACAACATCACCTTTATGTTGTTGAATATAACGACTTTCTAATGATATAACCGCACGTAAAACTCTATGGAAACACCTACTTGTTGTGGATTTAGAACGCCGGTATATCCAAGAAGCAAATCTAACTCTCAAGTCATTACCTACTATTTGCAAAAATCTTGCAACATGCTCTTCAACGGACATACGTTGAGTAGGTCGAAGACCACCATCACGTTCTAAGATGGTGCACAATTTCTTAAAAGCTTGCAGACTCATACGGATAAGCTCGCGGCATTTACCACCATGTGAAAGGTCGTGTAACACCTCTTCTCGTACACGTTGACGTCGTAAAATAACTTCTTTAGTAGGTAAAGTAGGAGATTTTTTTTTGGAAAGTCTACGTTGTGTCAGAATAATCATCAACAAGCAAACCAGATTTGCCATTTGCATTTGTCTGGTTCTCAGGACAAGAGCAGGTGTGGGCAACATATTATCCATTGTAAATCTAACAAACATAAATATAATATGTTAGGGCCTAGAAGAATCTTAGTCATTAATCATTCATTGACGTAGTAGAGGATTTATATACCTACTTAGTTTTATTTGCTTTAATTTTATCGAATATAATAACTTTTTAACTATAATTCTTTCTTTATGAAAGGTATTCCAACATTCTTAGGATGCATTATAAATGCATATTGCAAAGTATATATATTTATTCCGTGTCATCCTACGTTTTTATTTCAAATTATAGTATTCTAATAAACAAGAACAAATATAATGCTAGATAAAGACAACTACAACTAGAGAAGGAGGCACTTTTCAATATCTCTCAACGTGAATCACGCAGCATGGCAAGAGAAAAATACAAGTTTTAACAGATCATATCATGGTGAATCACGCAGCATGGCAAGAAAAAAATACAACGCATATCATGATGATTTCACACCCGAGACCAAACCATAACTACTATAAGTTGGTAATGAACAAGAAGTTAATGCAAGAACTAAACCTTCATGTGACTATAAGCTAAACCCTACAGAAAAGTGGTAATGTTGATTAAAGATTTTAGTTTGTTAACATTCATTGTGGGTACTATGAATATCATACGCAAAAAAAAAATAAAAAAAATTCATGCAGGTAATGCTTGTTATGTACAAGAAAACTAAAGTTTGGTGGGGCCAAGGAGGGTCTTATATTTCCTCTTCGGAGACCGACCTTTTGTTCCTATGATGCAAACAAGATTTCACATAAGTCAAGTATTCTTATTCAAGTTATAGCAGAAGAATTTTAGAAAACTCAAGCCGACATAGATTCCTGAATCAATCGATCATGTAACAATAAGAAGACGAGAATTAATTCTAATCGATCATGTTCACGGTATATGTAACAATAATCCAAAAAAAAAAAGATTCATGCCATGTTCGATTTGGTTTCAACTAAAAATCATGTTCACGTTGTGGATCAATAGCAAACCGTGAATAGAAGGAGAGAATGAATACAGACCGAATAAAGAAGAAGGTCTAGAATGAACACGCAAAGGAGAAAGCATACCTGGAGGAGAAAAACGATGGTCGATGCTGCAAGAAGAGTTGATGTTGTTCCTGTTGTTGCTGGAGAATACGGGTTGAAGAGGCGACGTCTACTTCATATAATAGGGTTCAGGGGCATATAAGTCAATATTATTGGATATACATCGGGAGGTTATTTCTTTCTCTCCAAATCAGTCCGATTTGGGAGGAAAGATTGGAGGGATAAGGATCCTCTCTAATACTTCCGTTTCTTTCCGAATCCTTCCCCGAAAAAACTCGGGAACACTGATTTCGTTTCCTTTCTTTCCACATCCCTCACCTTCCCTCCATAAGTTGTACTCGGGAACAAGGCGTAAGTCATTGTTTTTAAAATCAGACCATCTTCATCTGGAAACTAATCGCACGCTTAGTCCCTCCATCTATAAGGTGTTAAAACACATCATTAAATACCCCACGTGCAAGGCACGCATGAGTATTTTCTTTCTTTCATGTATATCGTATACCAGTGCCAAATTACAACTCGAAATCGGTACGAAATTTCACAATGCTCGTTTCTTTCAAAAACACATACACACACAGTCGACGAAAACTCTAAATTCGGAACGTCATTCGCAATTTATACCGATGGTTTCATGGCATATTCGTGCAACTATGGCAGAATTCGATGGTGGAAGACGATACGGTAAGTATACACTGATTATATTTGTGGTTTTCCTAAACATAATTGTAACAACGCTTTCAATTTGGTATGTATGAGTCAATTCCCTTCGATATTTCTAAGATATATGTTTAATATATGGTGGTAGTAGTGTGATGGTTTTGGTGAAAAATGACTTAAATGTAAGAAATTTTGTTATGAGGGCCATTTTTTCCAAAAGGGTGAAACTATGGATTAAGGTTGATTTAGTCAATGACTTAAATGAATAATAAGTTTACTCATGGGGTAGAACTCTAAAATTTAAGAATTTCATTTAATAATCTAGTAAGTTTTGGGGTCGTTTGTGAAAAAACTGAATTTTGAAGGGCCATTATTGCCAATCCTGGAAAGTGACGTGTATTAGTTGGGAATCTTCCCATTTCGGTAAGAATATGCATTTTTCAGAGAATAAGAAAGGGGAGGAGGTGATTTTGAAGGCATACATGAAGAATCAAGCTTGGTTTTGAAGAATTATCAAAGCAATTGAAAAGTTCTAGCAATTTAATGTAAGAATCTATCAAATTCTAGCTTTGAAACCCGATTTTGGGTTGGGGTGCTGTGCAATCCGAGTTTATAAGTTGGGGGAGAGTTATACATATGATCCTAAGTGGTTAATTATTGTTTCTAAGCACCAAGTGATCATTATCCAACTAATGGATAACTTAGAATCATGAATGGTGTGATTTTAGTCGCTTGAACCCTATAAATTTGGGGTTTATGTAATCTACGATTTTTATGGAATTAATGGGTCATAAATAGTGTTTTAGATGAAATAAACTACTCTTACTTGTTTCCTACTGATTCCAAGCAATTATTGGGTAATTAGAACCGATTTACAAACTAAGGATGGAATGGAATCAAGAATTCCATAGATGAAATCCCACAAAAAATTTGTAAATGAAGTCATGAGCTTGGTAGTGTTAGGGGGCGTGTTTTAGGACTGAAAGAACTCTAATTTTTGGTTGTTTTGTTACCTTTTGGTTGACACTTTAGGAGATAAAATAAGTAATTGGAAATATGTAAGCAAAAAATAATCCATTCCTTCTTGAATTGTTGGAATATATAAAGAAATAACAAATGGGAAGTGATCACGACTTACTTGACATCTAAATTAACGTGAGTAACCTCTTCCTTATCCCCTTGAATGATATAAATATGATTGAATTAAGCTTGTGCAGGTGCCTATGTGGCTTGTAATTGCCTATGTGGCTTGTAATTTCCTAAGTGGCTTGATTTTGCCTAAGTGGCTTGTTTTTTCCTAAGTGGCTAAATATTGCTTAAGTGGCTTGTTAATGCATGTGTGGCTCGTTTGTGTCTAAGTGGCTAGGATAATATGTTTTGTTATATGTTACTGTTTGTTTTTGTGTTATGTTATATATTGTAGGGTTGCTTACTAAACTTTATAAGCTTACCATGTGTATCTGTGTGTTGTTAACATTGCAGGTCCTAGTAAAGTAGACAATGTTAGGAGAAAGTTAATGCATATATAGACCTTGGATAGATTGAAGATGTAGATGTCTGGCCTGGATGTTATGTTTTGTACATCCATTGATACACTTGTGGTCGTGGTTTGTATATACAGTACACCAAACTTTGTGATAACTTTTGATATATTGGCTACTTATTTTTTGGAAAAGATAGAAAAATTTTAGGGTGTACTTTGTACGTGAACTCGACGTTACAATAATCCAACTTTTATGATTGAACAACCAAACATCCATCCATTTTATCGATTATTTTGAATCACGGTGGAGAATTTACGAAGTTTCCAGGTGAAAGTACATAAAAGGGCAAAAAAATATTGCTAGCCTGTTGAACATCGACTCCTTCTCTGTTCACGATATCGATGAAATGATGGATGGACTTGGTTATGTGGAAGAATGTATCCCTCTCTATTACCACTTCAAAAGTCCTTTAGGCGATTTAGATTTTAGGTTATTTGCTTTAGGTAGTGATCAATATGTTTGTCATTTGACTACATATGTTCCTAAACATAAGCTTATTGAAGTTTATATTGAACATGGTAAACACACAAATGCATACGTATGTTATGTCCCCTAGTCAACCAAAAGTTAGGTTATAGGAAATTGTTGATCCCCCTTTTTGTTCAAGAATGTTATTTTTGGGCTGGAAGGATACACATATTGGGGCTGGTAGTTCATCAAATGTAGTAGTAGAGGAACAAATGGTTGGGAACGATGATGGGGACAAGAGTGGGCACAATGAAATGGAAACAGAGCCGGATAACATGGATAACGAAATTGACATTAAGGATAATATTGGGGACAAGAATGAGCACCATAAAATGAAAACAGGGCCAATAACATGGATAACGAAATTGACATTAAAAATAATATCGGGGACAATAATGGGGATAGTTTTGGGGTTAACTTGGATGATGATTTGTGATGACAGTGACCAGAATAGCGAAGAACATAGAATGATGTGCATGTTTACGTAGAATATGACGCCACGGGGTAGTAGTGGGTACGGTGTTTCCACTCCACTTAGCCGTATACATATGTTTTTCTTGTATGATAGCTATAAAAATAAATCAAAATTTTAACAGCACCCGTGATAAATCAGCCATAATTTATTCTTCGAAGGTGTTGTAAACCATCTGAACCCTAGAAGTTTAAGTAGCTAATAATTTCAAAGGGGTAACAATATAAAATACGAAAAAGAAAAGGAAAAATAAGACAAAAACAAAGGCACAGTACCAGACTCCATCTTCACAGCCGCCTTACTCAAATCCACACCAAGAAGAAAGCCGAAAATGGGGAAGAATGGAAAGAAGCAGAAAAACCAACGTAATCACAAGCCCGCATCTTACTACCTCGAAGACGACGAACAACAAAGTTACCCCTCAAATCACCCACCGCCTTCTTCTCAATCCGACCCCAATTCCACTCTCTCCGACGAAGAATCAGAGTCCGACGACAAAGAAGACCAAACCCCATCACCTGATGATGATAATACTCTCCCTTCAAAATTCTCCCTGTATCAACAATCAGTACAGGTATAACAATCTCAACAAAACCCTCGATTCTATCACGATTTTACTTAATTCTTAACGTGGGAATTTGTTCGGTTTTCTTGATTGTTCCCGCAGTCGCCTAAAGGAGACATTAGTTATCTACAGAAGTTCTTCTTGACTTACGTTGGTGGCAGGGCACCCCTCCATCTGCAAGAAGACTTCTGCGGTACCGCTCTTCTCAGGTACTTCGATGAATCATTGAATCTGAGAATCCATGGTTCAAATTAAAATGCATTTCTCGTTAAATATATACAAAACCCTAATTTTCCGATATTTTGATGCAATTACAGTACGGAATGGCTCCGGAGTGATTCAAGAAGAACCGCCGTAGGTTTAGATTTGGACGTCGAAGCTCTTGATTGGTGCATGGAGAACAATGTGAACAAAGTCGGGGCTGATTTATCGTCAAGAATCTTTCTTTACCATGGAAACGTTTTGCAACCTCACGAAGCTACACTAGTAAAATCCAGTTTTCAAAACAATATGCGTAACGTAACAATCGAAGATGATGAAATTGGCTCTGAATCCGTTCCTAATTCTGAAGCAATTCCACCTCGAGACATAGTTTGTGCTTTCAATTACAGTTGTTGCTGCCTCCATAGCCGTCAAGAACTGGTTTCGTATTTCAAACATGCTCTTTCTTCTTTGTCTAAAAAAGGTGGGATTTTTGTGATGGATCTTTATGGTGGTACATCATCCGAATGCGAACTTAGAATGCAACGAAGATTTCCAAATTTTACGGTAAGTTTTTTTAATCGATTAAATGCATATCATCTGTTATTATAAAAGAGGAAGTGTTTTGAGTGTCATTTATATGTTGACAGTATACTTGGGAGCAAGCTGGTTTTGATATCGTTCAAAGGAAAACACGAATAAGTTTGCATTTTACTCTGCAAAAGCAACAAAAGAAGAAACTTCGCCATGCGTTTTCATACAGCTGGAGATTGTAAAGTTTTTACTTTATACAATTTATAAAAATGCTACTACAATTTATTAAAAGAAAATCACCAAAATGACCAAAATGGGTGGCGGTTACCTTTTTTTTAATTACTTTTTACTAATTAGACAACATATTTTGGAATGAGCTTAATGCGAATTCACTTTATGGCTTTTTGAATGGTCCCCACCATTAAAAAAGAAAAAGAAAAAGTTCAATAAAAAATCATGTATTCGTTATAAATGAATAATTTCGCGGACAAATTACGAAAAAGCAGTTGGTTGAGTCATGAAATTTTCTTCTGTTCTAATAAAACCATCAATTTTTTGAAAAAATTTCAACTCAACCATTATGACGTGAAGAAGCCGGTAACAATGACTTTGATAAACTTTTTACCAAAAAATGGTGATTTTTCCGAATCTTAAAAATTGGTGGTTAAACCGAGTTTTTGGCAAAATATAGTGCTTTTTTCGTAATAGTCTTAAATAATGTTTACACTTTAATTTATATAATTACGAATAAAACACTATATTTCATCACTTTTTATGGTTTAACCATCAATTTTTTATTTGTTCTAATAAACCACCAGTTTTTAGAAAAAGCTTTAACCCAACCATTATGACCGGAAGAACCGGTAATAATGGCTTTGATGGTGGTTTATTCCCAAACCTTTTAAAAATTGGTGTTTAAAACGAACTTTTGACAAAATATAATGTTTTTTTCGTAATTAACCTTAATTTTGCAATATATGAAGATATTTTCTGGTGGGAACCACTCAAAAAGTCATTTCGCAACATCGTCATTTTGTTAAACGCCACTTCTAAACGTGCTTATTTTTGTGATTTTCTCATTTATAAAACTGTCTCAAGATTTCCTTTTGAGCGAAAGTTTTGTTAAGAGATTTACCCTTTTGCCCACGAGTAGTTATCACAAAAGGTTGATGAGATTTGATAATGATGAGGGTATTTTAGATATTTGACTAATAGTCAAACCGGTATATATTAGGTGGTCGTTACCGGAGATTAAAGATTGTTTGGAAGAAGCTGGATTTCGGGCTGTTCATTTTTGGATACGTCAAATGCCAGACAGTGAGAATATCAAAAGCATTCAAGGGTTTGGTGAGGGTAAAGATGTCAAATATGAAGAAGTTACAAGTTTTCAACAAAAAGATTCATGGAATGCTTATATTGTTGGGGTTTCATAGTGATAGATGACGGTTAAAAAGATGGTTTCTTTGAGTTTTTTTAGATGTTACGTTCTTGATTAACACGGTGGATTTCTTAAAACCTTTTAACAGATCCATTAAAACCAAGAGTTTTGACTTTTGAGGTCTGAGTTTGACTTTTGATGTTATTAAGGATAGATATTGTTACAAATTTAAACGGATAGTTATGCGATTGAGGTACAATTTGTCATGAACTTTGATATCATTGTCAAAGTGAAATTTGAAGATGATAATTTCCATCTTTGACCTTTGGAGTCAAACTTGAACCTTTATTGGAGATTGGAGTGATGGAGTCTATTTTTAGTTAAAACCGGCCCATTTGACTTTCCAATAGTATTATTAACATAGTCGTTGACTTCTATTTGTTGTTCGTTTTATTGTTCTCTTTAGACCATAATTTGTAAAACTGATGAATATTATATACAATTTTTATGAGTTAACAAATTAATAAATCAAAATAACAACATATATAGTAGAATCAAATGAAAATAATAAAAAACTCGTCACTACTATCATTTTTAATGTCTAAATAAAGCAACTAAAATTCTAATCCATATGAATAGATTGATTTATTGAATAAATAGATCGAATGAAAATGAATTTAGGTTAAGACACGATTCATCACAAACCTAAATATGAGATTAGCTTGTGTGATTGTTTTTCAAATTTAAGAATTGTAGCTTTCGTTCACTTTTAGTGCCTCTTTGGCTAACCATTTCAAAATGGCTTATTAGCTTATCAGTTTCTTAAAAAACTGATAAGCTAAAAAAAGTGTTTGGATTAGGAAAAACACTTTTTATTTTGGCTTTTCAGCATATGGGGAAAAGCTATTTTTCAAAAGCTACGTTTCCTGGCTTTTCAAAAAAATAAGTGCTTTTTACTTGCAAAATGACACTAATACCCCTAACTACCACCTATCAACTTATAAAAGCTAAACCAAATACTTTTTAAACATCCTTATCAACTTATTAACTTTTCCCACTACATAAGCTTATCTAAACACTTTTCTAAAAACTCATTTTTGAAAAGTCATAAGCTCATAAGCACTTTTGCCAAAAAAAGTGCTTATGAGCTAAATAAACTTATCTAAACACACCCTTATATGTAATGTATTGTTTATTTGTATTACCAGCATCAAACTTAAGAATTTAGCTTTGTGTGTGATTGTTTTTCAAACTTAAGAATTGTAGCTTTCTGTTCACTTAGATGTAATGTATTGTTTATGTGCATTATCAGTATCATTAAAATAATGATTATACTATTGGCTATTTTTGGCCAAAAACGAATAAGGTAGTCTCAAAATGAATTCATGGTTGCCTAACTGACAAAAAAGAACACGTGTGGAGTGTGGACAACTTATGTTTATATTAACCCTTATCAATAATAAGATTGTGCTTTATATTTTTCTTACCAATGATAGCAAATTTAGGTTATGTTTAACAAAATATCTGATAACTGAAAAGTTAGTTGGTAGCTGACAAGCTGATAAAAAATAACGTTTGATAAAAATTAGCTAATAAGCTATCCGAGAAATTAAATTGATATAAAATGGTATGTAGAAAGAGTAGTTTTTATAATTATTGAGGATATATTTGAGAAAGATTTCAAAAAAGCTCAATAAGTTCGTTGAAACATTAGTCTAGTCAGCTTTTTGAAAATCTACCTTATAAACTACTTTTTTTGGTTAACATGACAACTTAAAAGAACTCGAAAATAAATCAGTCGTGATGCACCGAACATAACCTTAAACTAAATCCGGTTAAATGATGACATATCACCGATTAATGGTTATGTATGATTTTTGTCATACCATTTATGCCATTTAGCTACCTTATTGTCCATTTACAACATAAGAGAGACTAGTTGATAAAAATGTATGAAAGATAAATCCATCAAGTTTTTTATCAATCAATTTTTCTCAACTGGTTTATATTAATGTTTTCTTCAACTTGCTTAAGTAAACGAATATAAGATGAATCCACCAACAATAGTGTATTTCCTTAAAGAATATATTTTCCTTAAAACATTCAAACAATTGAGTACACGACTTATAAATACAAACACACCAATACAAGGCCTTGGGCCGTAAGCTATTCTAAATAAATTATGGGCTATACTAGAGGTGCACAAAAAAACCGGTTTTTTAAATAACCGAAAATAATAACCGAACCGGTTTTTTTAATAACCGGTAATAACCGAACCGGTTTTTAGCCGGTTTTTTTATCTCAAACTGAACCGGTTAAAAAACCGAAAAAAACCGGTTTTTCTTCAGGTTAACCGAACCGAACCGGTTTAAAAACCGAAAAAAAAACCGGTTTGAAACTCAATCTCGTTTAAAAATAACCGGTCAAAACCGGACCGGTTATAACCGAAACCGGTTTTTAAAAAAACCGGTTTTTAAAAAACCGGTTTTTAAATAACCGAAACCGGTTTTTAACCGGCTTTTGTGCACCTCTAGGCTATACAAAGAAATACAATAATAATAATAAATAATAAGCTACACTAGCATTTCCTTGTTGTTTTGTAAAAATTCTGTTATTGGTGATATAAGTGACACTGACTATTTTATGTAATTGGAATTAATACGAGTGCTGAATGAGGATTTAAATCGTGATCGAATACACGTTAGATGGTATGAAATGCACACTTGTATATAAGACAAATTTGATCTAACCCACGATAAGGTGGGAGTCAGGGAGGTCACGCGTCTTGCAGAATCCAAAAGAATGGGAAGCTCTAGCGGTGGAAAAACATGCTTAGAATGAAGCTAAGTAGAAGAAACAAGAAGATTGTAGGTTTGCTCAAAAGCCCAAGCTGCATGTGGCAGCTTCAGTCAACCAGTTCGACCTGTCTAAGATAGTTTTTCCAGAAAACTATAGTTTTTCCAGAAAACTGTTTTCAACAACAGATTGCGAAAATTTCATCGTCCTTTTCTACTTTTAGTATAGATGAATATATGTACTTATATTTTACTTATTTTTATTGCTCTTACGAAATCTAACAATCTTTATACTCCTATAAAATATAAACGTAATCTCTCTTTTGTGGCTAAAACTTGATTGTTCCTCACGAATTATCTCATATTGAATTTTTGTTAACCAATGCATAGGAGAAAAATATCAATATAGACACTGACTATGAATCCCAAGTTCTTGATTATCAAACTATGTTTCCTACTTATTTCTAACATTAATTGTTTGATACTTCGATTGTTTAAACATCACATACAAGAAAATAAACCACACAATTGATAAAAACCTTACATAAATTTCGTTATTTGATTTTGGTTTTTTTGCTCCTCAGTACATTGACATTCTTATAATTTCCACTTTGCTTTATAATAGCTTATGCAATCTTGAAAGTTTGTGTGAAAAATACTTATGCACTGTTTATTACCAAATATCTTAGCATTTTGATTTTCCCGTACCTTTGAAACTCGTGACATTCTATGGAACTACTGATTACAAATTTTCCACTCAAAATTTTACAGAGTCTACTCATTCAAATTCCATAGGTCACTAAAAAAATTCCATCACTTTTTGCGAAACTCGTGTAGCGAACTTTCGACAAAATTATCCCAAACTAGTTGGTCTTACGTAATTAGGTGTGGAAGAAACACCATTTTCAAGTCTACTAGTTCAAGTATCACAAGCCACATATTGAATTTCCCTCATGAGTCTCAATCTTATTGTATACATTCATATTTGATATAAATTTAAGGTCTTTATAGTTTCTCAAGATTTTTTTCGTTTATGTAACTTCCCAAAAATTCAACCAAAAATTTTCTTTTTAAATACATTAACTAAGTCTCAAATATTATAAAAACATTAACATCATCAAGTTAATTTAAACATTTAGTTCAAACATAAGTAAATGGAAACAACAACGGAAGGATAAACACGAGTATAAATGTCATATAGTCAAGTCGGGCCCTTCCCTACATTCCCCGAAGTACCTGCAACATTTAAGATAAAAATTCTTAGAAGGTAGTCTAATTACTCGACCCTCAAATAGTTGCGGCCTCTTTATTCTCGTCCCTCGAGGAGCTGTCATCATATCATATAAAGTCCTTAAATAACACAACTCATATATCATTTTATTTATACTTTATCTAACTCATCACCTCACACCTTAGCTGTGACATCCCGGAAATTTAGGTCTAAAACTAGAAACAGTCAATTCACTACAAACCTCTTTGTAACCTGACCTTTTGAGCTTTAATGCATACTTTGGAAAATATAGTGTCATTACGATCAAACTAAGACACGAGATGAAATATTACTTACTATAATGGAATATCTCAAGTACAAACTGAAACCCTAGTTAATACGTCTGAAAAACTGAAAATAAGTATTAACCGTTTGTGAAACAAAACAAGCAATCTAACCTCAGAGTACATGTTTCCCTGATTCCGGAAATATAAATAACATTCAAAACGAAGCTCATATGCAAAAGTTACGACTGTTATAAGAAGACAAGCCAAAATAAACCAGTGTAACACTGATTTTATTTAACTACATAAATCGTTTCGACCCGTTGAGGCACTTGCGCACCTCATATGGAAATTCCGAGAACATTATTGGACTCAGACTATGGTCTATTATTGGATTCCATACTCGAAATATTTTTAGTAAAAATATTTATAAAAGTCAACTAATCGGATACTGCGGATAAATGAACGCAATATTTAAACGCGATTTCCCGATGTTCTGCAACTCGAAAAAATTATCTGTTTAGGTTTCTAGAATCAGTGCACTCGGCTCGACAATTCTCCGGTCTCGAAAAAATTATTAGACATCGGGATCTTGCGCACGAATTATGTCATTCATGGCATCACATTCACCAACCATTCACCAACCATTCACCAACCCCAACTACTCCATGAGACTATAAATATGAGGCTTTGCATCTCATTTTTCTTCACCAATTCACCAAAGCTTCTAGCTTTTTCTTTCTTTCTCCAATTGCTCTCCTTTTGGCCAAGAACACCACCACCATTGGTCATCGCTCCACTACCGTCGCACCATCACTTCGCCGCACAAAACCTTGTTGTTTTGTGGTGTTATTTCGCGGTGCTTCTCAAACACGATCGTTCTTATATCTAAGCTGAATTCACGCTTCAAAAGTGAGTGTTACGGCCCCTTTGTCTATTCTTTTATATATTATGGGGGAAAATACATGTGCAATATAAATATTTACCAATTTCATATCAAGTTTTATAAATGTTATTATAGCTTTATAAAATGTTTTCAATAAGCGAGTATTGTACTCTTTTATGTATATACTTATCAACATACTCGATTAGACTTGTCTATCATACATTTATCAATGACTTAGATAGTGAGACACTATTCATAACTAAGTAGGAATACTTAGACCCTACACTACTATAACCGTTAATCAAGCAGAGCGAGATACATATGTATAGATCTATACGGGTTGACACCCCCACCTATGGTTGTTAGCTACAACTTCGACTTGCAAATCGATGTAGGTGATACTTATCTTTTTCATTACTACGACGTCCATGAAGCGTTGTAGGGGGTACATTTCAGTCGAATAGCTCGGTTATAGGACTCAACTATACGCATTGATGGTTTTCTCATAAACGTACATATCATTTATAAGTATGGTATTACTTACAATTTTCAGCAACTCTATACATTTCATTTATAAGTATTATTTTACTTACAAAAGGAATACTTTTAGTTATTTTAAAAGTATTACTGCTGCGTTTAGCAGAAAACCTGTAACTCTCACCAACCTTGCGTTGACCCTCAAAACTACATGTATTCTCAGGAGATCAGTAAGCCTTTCAGAAAATGGAAATGTTCACGGATATCAGGCAACTTAGTTTACTGTTTTTATTTTATATCTACCTATCTGTTTAAGGCATTTCATGTACTTTACTATTATTATCTGTAATAACTCTGTATTCAAACTTCAAGATGAAATACAATTATCCTTTTATTTATCGTTGTACTTGGGCTGTATATTCAATTGCTTGAGATCCATGAACTAAGTCGCACAGCCCGGCGTATTCCGCCGCCTCGGCCGGGGGTGTGACAGTAGCACTGTGTGATACAACTTTATCAAAATACACCATGCCAGACACCATTAGGGTTTATTAAGGACTAGGCCCCATAACGTCATGATCACAGTCGTTGATGCAATAAATAATAAACCTTCAACGCACTAATTAGCTAGGGCAAGCAATGGTCGAATCCATGAGGAGCTTAAGGTCAACAACTAGTTCTAACAGACTAAAGGTAAACAAATTCAAAAAAACAATGCTTGCAAAGGGTTTGATTCAATAATAAACAGAAGTGATCGCTCATGGTTTCAGTTTTGATTCCTAAACAATGTATTGTATCAGATTCTACTAATTTTGTGTTCATTCAAATTACATCGACATAACCATATTGTTACTGACTAAATCTGGGATCAAACTATGTAAATTCCGCACCATCCGTCCTACACACCACTGTGGATGATTTGGCACGATGGGGAAGATCACAATAGAGTTGTCTTACACTCAATCAAGCAATAATTTAGGAACAAGTAATGGAAATCTAGTCATATGGTTGAAAAACAAACAAACCAAATATTGTGTTCATGAATCTAAAAGGTTTAAATGTAATACAATACTGAAAAAGAAATCAAAACCTACTCCCGGTTGCATCACATGATGATTTAGCTACTCATGACTGTGAATGATGCAAACATTGTGTTGGAGATGATGAACATGTATGGATCTTCAAAACTTCAGGAGCTCCAACTTGATATTGATGCAAAAGAGGTTGGATCTGAGATTGGGATTGTTTGGAAGTGTTTTGGGGATGTTTTGGACCTTAGAAAAGTGCCAAAAACCTCTGAAATTCGTCTAGGAACATTCTTGGATCGATAGATGGAAGTATCATTAAATAGAGAAGTGTAAATAAGACTGTTTAGGGCAGGTCTGGCGGCAGCGTCCCAGACGGCACCTAGGACGCTGAGTGTATTCATCAGACTTTTACGACGAGCAACGTTCCAGAACGAGACGCTCCTAAAATGCTGGGTCTGCTAGGCCAGCGTCTCAGACGCCCCGTGGGAAGCTGACGGGCTTTATTCGCATTCCAGCATTGCTTGTCCTCCTTTTCTTGACCAAAATGACCTAAAGTTCCACGTCAGCGTCTGGGACACTACCTGGGATGTTGGCTTCTTTCTTCAGCTTCCAGTGTCCGTTTAATTCGCGGTTTTCTCCCAAAATTCCCGTTTTCAATCCCCGCATGTATTTCACTTAATTCCATCAAAAGTAGGGCCATTCTTGGTTAAACAAAGCTTAATTTATCATGTTAATCACATTTTACTTTAAACCAAAATGGCCCGATCATGTCACGACCAGCTAAAGGTAGCATCGCTATCACTAGGCACGTTATCACATCGCTACCGGTAGGTTTGACGTTGTGACCAAGGAACATTCAATATTAGCATCGCTACTAGCCAAGGGTAGCGCCGCTACCGATGACCAACATCAGACCCTTCGAGCCTGCTTCGTTCTTAATCACAACCAACCCCTTAAACCACGATTCAAGTTGATTCTAATCGTCACATAACAATATACTAAAGGGTTTTCTAGGAAACAATGAACAAATAATTTCTTATGGTTCACATGCAACCCTAGAAAGATCTATGTTTTCTTCTATGAAGATAATAAACTAAAATCCTAAGGCCAACAATTATTTCTAAAGATCAAAAAGAATTAACCAACCTTTTAATTCTTGTTCTTGAAGCTAGCAACAAACAGATCCTGCCTCAAATGGTGTCACACCCAAGCAATGGAGAAGACAGTCCAGCAGAGTATTGTTGGTTCAAAAGTGGCGTAGAAAAGGGGAGCCATGAGGTTCCTTTTATAGCCTCCAAGGGTTACAGCTGAAACTGTAACGCCAAAAACACTCTTTTTATGTAAATATAATAAAAAGGGTAAAATTGGTCATTTTACCTTAGAAGGGTAATTTGGTCTTTTGGACAGAAAAGAATTTGGTTTGAAATAATATTTTGAGTTTTGGACTTAAAATGTTATAAAAACTGATTTTTGGTCATTTTACCACAAAAGGGTAATTTGGTCATTTGACCATGTGAAGGACCAATTGTGTAAAATAATTGCTCCTTGTGGGAAAAATATAAGAAATGAAAGTTTTATGTCATAAAACTTGATTATTGTGGCCAAAGTTCAAGAAATGGAACTTAAGGACCAAATTTGTAAATTTTGGAAGTATAAATAGAGAGGTTGACTCTCTTCTTTGACTGGCCATTTGTGCAGCAACGGGAAGGGTTTTTGAGAGCAAAAAACTGGAAATCTTTGAAGCTTGAAGCAAGGAATTGGAATCATAGCTTGGAATTGGTGATTCCTAAGTTAAACAAGGTTAGTAATTTGATTTTCTAGCCAAGTTCTTGAGGTATTCTTGATGGGTTTGATAGAAACTGAAATCTGCAAATTTCAGTTATGATATGTGGTTGAAAGTAGCTTAATACTTCCAATAAGTCATGCTAAAAGGACTTAATTCAAGAAAAATGGAAGTAGGTTGCTATTGTTGATGAATTGGGGTTTTGGCTCAAGAACCCTAATTTCTGCATTTGATTGATTGAGGTTGTTTCTTTGGATTAAAACCTTGTATTATTAAAGGGTTTTAGTCAGTAAACAAACCCCATACGATTAAGAACTGGATTAAGGACTTAATAGGCCAAAACTGCGTGCTACAGTGCACAAATCGCGACTGATCAGGAGACTGCCCAGGCGCATGGCGCAGTGCACCCAGGATCAGGGCGGGGTGCGCCCAGGCGCAGTGCGCCTGATACCTGGCGCAGTGCGCCCACTAGACAGGGAGTCCAAAACGCTAACTTTTGTTTGGCTTGTCCGATTTACCTCAAACTTGAACCATAAGTCCCTAATGGTTTGAAAAGTATGGGAAAAATATTAAATTGAGTTTTCGACTCCTCGGGGGCACTGTAGAGCAATACGAATGCCTCGGTGAATAGTAAAACTCATGAAAAGATGGTAAATGGAAAGTTTATCATCTAGGGATGGTTTAAAGTTGCATAATATTGGACTCTTATGTATTATAGTCAACTGAAATGATTATTAACCTATTATCATTTGGTATATAAATGAATATATAAGTATGGGACAAAATGGTTGTGGTGCACGCAAAGGCAAGAAACAACCGGGATTTAAATGCAGCTAGTATCCAGGTGAGTAATCTCACTGATATCACATATGATATGTGTTGATTGGACTGTTACAGGTTGAAACAGTTTTGGGGGACAAAAATGATAATTTAAAGATTTAATGAAAAAGACAATACCAGATAAGCTGTGAGTCTGAAAAAGACAAGAACGGAGCTGTGAGTCAATAAATGGATAAACAGGGATATGACAATACCAGATAAGCCGTGAGTCTGCGATAGACAAGAACGGAGCTGTGAGTCAGTAATGCGACAATACCAGATAAGCCGTGAGTCATTGCGATGACAAGAACGGAGCTGTGAGTCCACTTTAATTAGGCAATACCGGATAAGCCGTGAGTCATTGCGATGACAAGAACGGAGCCGTGAGTCTAGGAAATAGCGGGTAAACCCGTGAGCCATGATTGATTGTGAAATAAGCTGATAACAGATGGTGCGGCCACTTGTGGCTATGATATTGGATGCTATATCCAACTGGTGCGGCCTATACGGCTATGATATTGTTACAGGAACATGGTACGGCCTTATGGCTATGATATCGGGTTATTGAAACCAATTGGTGCGGCCTGAGGGCTATGGTTTATATATTGAAAATGTTTTGGTGCAGCTTATATAGCTATGATACAGGGTGCGGCTTAAATAGCCATGAAATACGATGCGGTCAATTATGACTAAGAAATATGGGACATAAATGTATGCAAATAACAACTCGTAAGACTATGCGATAGGATGTGCAATCCTAAGACATATATGGTTAGCCAGAATGGCTAGGAGTTTGGAACCAATATCCAGATAGAGATATACGGTTAATAGATTTATCATATATAGGAAATTATATATGAATGTATTCTTATACGTGTTATTTGTAGATACGATTACTCACTGAGCTTTGTAGCTCATACCGTTTGTTAAATGTCCCTGCAGGTTAGCATAACCCTGATAAGGGTAAGGATAAAGTCCGTGACTCAAGAAGTGGACTTGTAGATGCTGTCAGTAGCAGCCCGGCTTATATGGAGGTTACTATATTTGTATACTCCTTGATACACTTGTACCCGTTTTTATTAAAATTATACCCCTTTGTTTATGGTTTTATGTACTGAAACCTTTGTTAAAAATGAAAAATTTTCAGGGGTGTTTTTGTTTTAAAAGCCGGGTGTTACAAGTTGGTATCAGAGCCGTGGTTTAAGTGAACTAGGTGTCTATAGAGAAGATTCCTGGACTTAAACCTTGAGACAGTAGACACGATGTACCGTTAGGTGTATATAAGTTGTTATTATACATATATAACCTAACTATTGCTGACTTCTAACGTATAAGAAGTATGAGCAGCGAATATTACTGGGAGGAATTTAGGGCATGCAGCTTTAAGAGGCGAACCAGCCCTTTCTCAAGGCTCCATTGAACGAGGGGCAACGAGACAAGTAGCAGAAAATCCACATGACAAGCAATAGTAGCTGCTGTGGTCAGAGAAAGAAATAGGGTGCTCACCCTGATTGATATCAAGGTGAAAGAAAAGTAGCTGAGACTACAAGAAAAAGCAGAAAACGATTAGTGGACGCTTCAGGAGAAGTTACCACAGACTGGGTCCAACCTTAAAAGGAAGGGACCAAAACAGAGCAGTTATGTATTATGAGAAGTGCAGGAAAAGCACTCAGAAAATTGTAGAGTTGAGACTCTACCGTTGAAATGCTGTAATTGCAAGAAGCAGGAGCATATTGCTCGAGTCTGTTGGATGGAACGGAAGTGTGTCTAGCGCGGAGCTATAGAACACTTTCCTAAGAAATACTCACATGCTAAATGTGGAGTAACGGGTGATGAACCCAGGAAAGAACGGGGGAGGAAAGAAAGAAGAAACGAATGGTCGAAAAGGACCAGTGATACCTTAAGCATTCCAGCAGACTGTGGAAAAAGCTCGTGAGTAGACTGATATGGTCTCAAATACAATTGTTTTGAATATACTCCCCGTATATGTTATATATGATCCATGAAGCTATGATGTGGATCGATGACTTTGATGTCTTGTCTGAATATTTCATCAACGATTATGGATGAAATTTTGGAACTGGCTATAGCAAATAGCAAATATGTTCAAGATATTGAACACCTGGAAGGTAGTCTGCCTAGGATTTACGGGACCATTTTTCCCTATAAATCTAGAGCCAATGTCTACCAATGAATTTGAAGAAATCGTGCATATGAATTGGTTAGCAATGAATGATGCTAACATGAATTGTAGAAAAATGAACATCATGGTTCAAAAATCAGAAATGAAATGGACGAAAATCCATGATAAATAACCGTTGTTGAGAATACCGGTTATTTTCCTTTGCTTAAACTCGGAAAAGAGTTAGTAAAGAAATGATGTTGTAGTTGGCATACGTGGTATGGGCCAAGCTAAATAAAGCAGTGATACTAGTGAACTACTTTAAATAAATTCTCGGATGTTTCTTTTGAAAACAACTTCCAGGATTTCTGCCAGATTGGCGAGAAGAGTTTATGATTAAACTGATTTTGAGAGCCGTTTCTGTAATTTAGGCTCTATATTGATTAGCCTCTGCAGAGATGGCAGAGTGGTAAAACAATTTGAAGAAATTGTTTTTGAATTGGGGTCTCATATGGCCGAATGTGTCATTATATGGAGCCCTATCTTGCTTGAAAAGAAGAAAGACAAGTTAATGTGTATATACATTGACTACTGAGAATCTGATATTCTCGAAACCAGACTGAATATGAGGTACATTTGTACCAGATATTGGAGTTACTTCACTGAGTTAAGTGATATGTAAAATTCTCCAAGTATGAAAATTTGGCTAAAAGAATGTTTCATATTCTTTAGGCATGTTATTAATGCCGGAAATGTTAAACTGGATCCAGTAGAAATGATGCTGTGATGAAACAGAAACCGCCTTGGAATTTACCTGAAATTAGTAGTTCCCTTGGATTGACGGGTTACTATGGGAGAGTTGTAGAAAACTGCTCCTTGACTATTGTTCTATTGACTAAAGTTGATCAATAAAAGTGAAAAGTCTGAGTGGTAGAAAGACCACATGTAACTTTTCAAAGGTTGAAATAAACCTTATGTGAAGCTCCGGTGTTAGCATTATTGCTAAGCGGAGAAGATAAATTGTTTTATAGAAATGCATCCAGAGTTGATTTTGGATACATGATATTGCAGTAGCAATTATGATTTTGACATTTGAGCTTTGGAGACACTACTGATGTGGTGTAAAGCTTACTGTTTATACGGATCATAAAAGTTTGAAGTGCTTAATTGATCAAAAGAAGCTAAATATGAGATAGCAAAGATAGATGGGTTACTTAAAGATTTCGGTTATGAAATCTTGTACCATCTCGGAAAGGCGGATGTGATTATAGATGCCTTGAATTAGAAAGAGTATCTTTTGAAAGATACAACCACATGCGTGAGTGTGGCGAACTGATTACCTGAGTTGATTCGGGTAGCACAAGAAGAAGTATGCAAATCTGAAAACGTGAAAAGTGAATGAACGATTAGCTATTGAAAGAAGCTAGTTAGAAACTCACGGCGGTTTAAAACCCTTGGTGGTTGTGTATGTGAGTTCCAAAGAAAGCAAGATATGAAAATTTACCCTTAAAAGATGTATATTTGGGTAGATATGCAGAATGCCCGGGGCAGTACCAAACTGTGTAGGATGATATAACCTATGTATTGGTGGCCGGGGCTAAAGAAAGACATTGAAAGACATGTGAAAAGTGTTTGACTTGTGTGTAACTACAGTCAAATCATTAGAAGTATACAGAAAATTTAACCGTTGTGGGTCCCAAAGAAGAAATGGGACGAAAATATCATAGACTATGTAGTAAAGTCTTTGCAAGTACCGCATGGGTATGACACCATATGGGTCATTGTTGACTGGTTTATGAAACCAGTGCACATTTTTACCGACCAGTGATAAAAATCAAGATCGAAAAGTTATAAAAGCTACATAGATAGGGTAAATAGTCGACAGGAGTTACCGGTGTGGATCGTGTTGGGTCGAGAAAATAGAATTATTTGCTGCTTTTGGCATAAATTCTAAGAATAATTAGTTCAAAAGTGCTAGTAAGTACTGTATATGATTTGCAGATTGATAGACAAGGCGACATAATGATGCAGACTCTAGAAGATATGCTTGAAATTTGCATAACAGACCTTGGCGGAAGATAAGAAGATTGTCCATCTCGGGTGGAATCTGTAGATAATAACAGTTTTTTGTACCAGTTTTCTGATGACTCGTATGAAACGTCGTATGGAGTACCGTGTCATACTCCGAATTGCTAGATAGAAGTTGAGATAGGCCGTTGGCTGGATCCGAGATTGTACCTCAAACAGAAGAAAAGATTAGGCAAATTCGAGAAAGCTTGGAAATAGACAAAAATCGAAAAAAGTAGTATGCAGATTGTTGAGTAAAACCATTGAAACTCCAAGTGAGGGAAGATGGTGATACTCAAAATATCCCTTGAAAAGACTAAAAATCTATTTGGGACGAAAGAAAAGTTAAGTCCTCATCTATTGGACTTTTCCATATGTCCCAAAGAGTAAGAATTGGGGTGTACCGACTGAAGTTTCTTGATGAACTTCAAGATATTTGCAATGTTTTCTATGGGTCTCATAGTTCTGAGAACATGGAATGATAAATTTCAACAAATACCTCATGCTGAAATGAGGTAGATGAGAAGTTATGGTACCCGGGACAACCGGAGGAATGTTCGATGAACAGTAATATAACCACGAAATAAGAAAACTAGTATGGTTAAGTGCTTAGGCAATACCATAGAGGTTTCCATATGATATGGGAAACCGAAATTGTAATGAGAAAGAATTACCCTTGCTTGTTTGTATGATTTCGGGGACGAAATCTTTTGAAGGAGGGGAGAATTTGTAACGCCAAGACACTCTTTTTATGTAAATATAATAAAAAGGGTAAAATTGGTCATTTTACCTTAGAAGGGTAATTTGGTCTTTTGGACAGAAAAGAATTTGGTTTGAAATAATATTTTGAGTTTTGGACTTAAAATGTTATAAAAACTGATTTTTGGTCATTTTACCACAAAAGGGTAATTTGGTCATTTGACCATGTGAAGGACCAATTGTGTAAAATAATTGCTCCTTGTGGTAAAAATATAAGAAATGAAAGTTTTATGTCATAAAACTTGATTATTGTGGCCAAAGTTCAAGAAATGGAACTTAAGGACCAAATTTGTAAATTTTGGAAGTATAAATAGAGAGGTTGACTCTCTTCTTTGACTGGCCATTTGTGCAGCAACGGGAAGGGTTTTTGAGAGCAAAAACCTGGAAATCTTTGAAGCTTGAAGCAAGGAATTGGAATCATAGCTTGGAATTGGTGATTCCTAAGTTAAACAAGGTTAGTAATTTGATTTTCTAGCCAAGTTCTTGAGGTATTCTTGATGGGTTTGATAGAAACTGAAATCTGCAAATTTCAGTTATGATATGTGGTTGAAAGTAGCTTAATACTTCCAATAAGTCATGCTAAAAGGACTTAATTCAAGAAAAATGGAAGTAGGTTGCTATTGTTGATGAATTGGGGTTTTGGCTCAAGAACCCTAATTTCTGCATTTGATTGATTGAGGTTGTTTCTTTGGATTAAAACCTTGTATTATTAAAGGGTTTTAGTCAGTAAACAAACCCCATACGATTAAGAACTGGATTAAGGACTTAATAGGCCAAAACTGCGTGCTACAATGCACAAATCGCGACTGATCAGGAGACTGCCCAGGCGCATGGCGCAGTGCACCCAGGATCAGGGCGGGGTGCGCCCAGGCGCAGTGCGCCTGATACCTGGCGCAGTGCGCCCACTAGACAGGGAGTCCAAAACGCTAACTTTTGTTTGGCTTGTCCGATTTACCTCAAACTTGAACCATAAGTCCCTAATGGTTTGAAAAGTATGGGAAAAATATTAAATTGAGTTTTCGACTCCTCGGGGGCACTGTAGAGCAATACGAATGCCTCGGTGAATAGTAAAACTCATGAAAAGATGGTAAATGGAAAGTTTATCATCTAGGGATGGTTTAAAGTTGCATAATATTGGACTCTTATGTATTAGAGTCAACTGAAATGATTATTAACCTATTATCATTTGGTATATAAATGAATATATAAGTATGGGACAAAATGGTTGTGGTGCACGCAAAGGCAAGAAACAACCGGGATTTAAATGCAGCTAGTATCCAGGTGAGTAATCTCACTGATATCACATATGATATGTGTTGATTGGACTGTTACAGGTTGAAACAGTTTTGGGGGACAAAAATGATAATTTAAAGATTTAATGAAAAAGACAATACCAGATAAGCTGTGAGTCTGAAAAAGACAAGAACGGAGCTGTGAGTCAATAAATGGATAAACAGGGATATGACAATACCAGATAAGCCGTGAGTCTGCGATAGACAAGAACGGAGCTGTGAGTCAGTAATGCGACAATACCAGATAAGCCGTGAGTCATTGCGATGACAAGAACGGAGCTGTGAGTCCACTTTAATTAGGCAATACCGGATAAGCCGTGAGTCATTGCGATGACAAGAACGGAGCCGTGAGTCTAGGAAATAGCGGGTAAACCCGTGAGCCATGATTGATTGTGAAATAAGCTGATAACAGATGGTGCGGCCACTTGTGGCTATGATATTGGATGCTATATCCAACTGGTGCGGCCTATACGGCTATGATATTGTTACAGGAACATGGTACGGCCTTATGGCTATGATATCGGGTTATTGAAACCAATTGGTGCGGCCTGAGGGCTATGGTTTATATATTGAAAATGTTTTGGTGCAGCTTATATAGCTATGATACAGGGTGCGGCTTAAATAGCCATGAAATACGATGCGGTCAATTATGACTAAGAAATATGGGACATAAATGTATGCAAATAACAACTCGTAAGACTATGCGATAGGATGTGCAATCCTAAGACATATATGGTTAGCCAGAATGGCTAGGAGTTTGGAACCAATATCCAGATAGAGATATACGGTTAATAGATTTATCATATATAGGAAATTATATATGAATGTATTCTTATACGTGTTATTTGTAGATACGATTACTCACTGAGCTTTGTAGCTCATACCGTTTGTTAAATGTCCCTGCAGGTTAGCATAACCCTGATAAGGGTAAGGATAAAGTCCGTGACTCAAGAAGTGGACTTGTAGATGCTGTCAGTAGCAGCCCGGCTTACATGGAGGTTACTATATTTGTATACTCCTTGATACACTTGTACCCGTTTTTATTAAAATTATACCCCTTTGTTTATGGTTTTATGTACTGAAACCTTTGTTAAAAATGAAAAATTTTCAGGGGTGTTTTTGTTTTAAAATCCGGGTGTTACAGAAACCGTAGAGGAGCCTCCTTAATGGACAAGCTTGTTGACCATTTGGACCAAGGCTTCTAAACCCTAATTAGGGTTTTCGCCAACTATGGAGTTCCCTCCATATTGGCGCCAACTTTGGCCCCTGGCTACTGGCTTGCCAGTTATTCAACTATTGAATAAATACAAACCAGTCCCTGCACTTTTAATTAATTAATTTAATCACTAAATTAAATCCAATTAATTCTAGATTAAATCTCAATTAATTATTATCGTTTCTAATTAATATATTAACACTTAAATATATTAATAAACCATTTAATTAATTCTATTGATTTATTAAACAATTAATAAATCAACCTTTTACTCTACTGAACTCTATCCTAACCTCCAGCTATGAGGGCAACCCAAATGGACTTTGCTTCAATTAACAAGATAAATATAAATGTAAAGTCATGGCTTAGACACCTAATCCAATAGTCTCCCACTTGGATAAGTCTATGACTTTAATTTTTCTTCTGATTTATAAACAACCTGCAGCTTCCAAGAAACTGCTGCCGAACTCTGACCCAGTCAGTTCTGTCCATAGATAAGTGATCATATGACCCTTCGTCCAACAAGATATTTTCAGACACGAGACATGGATTGAGATCAATCTCTGTCCGACACTCTGTTTCCCGATTTCCGATTCTGCTTATGACTTTCGGACTTCTAATTGAACACATCAATTTAGTCCAGGCTGGCCAGCACTTTAGTCAACTTAAAAATCATCGAGCGGCCTACAGATATCTGTTTCCCATCAGGGTCAAGGAACGAATAAGCTTTGACTCATATGTTTGTGTCTTTTACTTGTCAAAATCGTACACAACAATGCATTTTATAACATCGAGTTACCGATGCGTTTACATATTATCAATGCACAACCGACTCGTAAATTTCAACTCATATGTCTCTGCTTCAAGATCATACGATATTATCGTCTCAACATTGCTCGTGATGTAATCCATGAAGCAATCTATTGAGCGCGGGTTTATCCAATACTCAAATCTCTATTTCTAAGTACTCATGAATGTTGTAGCAGTCTACTGCAATGTCTAATTTCTTGGACAATCTACAAACCAATTCACGACAGTCTTCGTTCATACTTACTCCCGAAAAGTATGAGCGACTGTGGACTTTTGAATAATCAACTTATTCGGGAAGTGAAACATGCAAAATTGAAACATAAAATCTGACCGGTGGCTACTCTTGCCTAATTACCAAGTGTCCACGAGGTAATCACCAAGTCGGATTTTACATAAAACTATTGTCGGTTTCTAGATTCCTTTTAAACTATTTAATTCATGTTATGTATCTATGTCTACTTGACCTTTCACTCTTTCTATGTATTCAAATGTTATACATTTATACACTTTATCCGATCGGATATCCTTCCGATGATATTTCAATTTTGGTCATACTGTCATTCTCACTAACAACTCCATTCTATGTACTGTGACTTTCCATGGTTCTCTGGATCTTTAGTCCACATGACTGCACCCTAAGACTATTTCGAGGTGTTACGATGTGTCGGTGAGCCACACACGCTCCATCGGAATGCCAACGAAATTCTTTAATCATTAAGTCCTTATTTGAAAAACTCTTTTCAAATTGTTATCAACATTCACCCCAATCATTTTCCAATGATTCCTCACGTATGTGCAAAATCCATTAGGTATTCCCAGCCAGGTCATATCCTGAATCTGACTCAGTATGCACTAAGCATTAAGTCATCAAGACATGTTCATGGCACTTCTGATCGATCCAAGAAACTTGTTGGATTCGATCTAGTCCTATTCCAAACCTTTTGGAATCTTAGGATTACTTATAATCCTTGTGTCACGACTTTTAATAACTTTATCCTTACGGAGACTTTTCTTCATGCATCTTGAATCTTATCAAGATCATGCTTACTATGGCCAGGTCTATACGGATGACAACATCTATCTGATATAGGTTAATGGATTATGTGAGTATGTTGCACCTTTTATATCTCTCATGCCAAATCATTACACTTTGCAATGATAGAGAACTATTTCCTAGGGCAATGCATCTTGAGTCTCATCAAGATCATTTTGGCAGAGTTTCGATCTATCTCATAGACGTTTATAACCACCCGAGCATGCCGTGTCATTATTAAGTCTTTCATAGCGATCCGTCTCTTAACACCAATTCATTACACTTTGTAATGAAAAGAGACGTTTCCTAAAACAGTATGTAACACACATATGGAGATAGATAACAGCAACACTCCCACTGGCTTTGACACGGTTATGGACTATTCACAAAATCCAGAGCTTATGGCACATTTTGAGAATCAAAACCTTTCTGACATCTTAATGGATATCTTTCAGCCCCTTTTCAAAATCCAATCCTTTGGCATATTTTGAGAATCTGAATATCCTTTCTTGCGAGATGCCCGCAGGGAAATCCCGGGCCCACGTACCTTTATGCTGGCATACTCTTTGTGAGTCCCCATTAGTGTGCCAGTGATCCATACACGCTCCACTAACGACTTACAATATGCAATGTCCTTTCGGATTTCATCTTCTATTGAGAGTGCTTCTCTCGGAGTCAATTACTTGACTCTGAGTATCGTCTCACTCAACCGGATGTTCTGAAGGTACGTTTTTATCAATGTTGGTTTCTTTTGATGATTCAATTATTCCCACTGGTTTTAAGACCAGTTGTAAAATCAATCAAACTGTCACATAGACTGTGTCTCGTTCTAAGGTTCTCTTAATTGGCAGCAACCGGGCTCACCAATGCTTCCAAGTAGTCGGATTGAAAATCCATACCAACTATAGTGTTTTACCACTAATCGGTATGTCACCCTGATCATAACTACTTATGATGGTGATCAGTACTATTGGTCAAGAGAAGATTATGTCAGTGTTAAAACAAAAATCTGATTTCTGCTCTAAGCCTAGTGATGACTAAAGGTTATTTCACTTGGCTAATCCTAAACTCATTCAGGACTGTCCCAACTCCCACTGTTTCCTTAGAACATGAGTTCTTTCTAAAAGAGCTCTTTCTTTTCCAGGTACAGCGGGATAGCCAGTGAAAAGACATTTCTGATTAGGTTCAGGCTAGTCATGAGGTTCGGACGAACACTATAAGACCTTGGACTTTTAATGTACAAGTGGGACAATCCCAGCTTTACATTTCAGAAGGTGTCTGCAAAACCTACTTAGTCGAAGGATGTGGTTGGAATATGGTTTATATGGTCTGACTGGTATAGTATTCAATTTATTGGAAACTAATTTGCAATGTATCTCATACATCGAGGATCGAACTGTTTCGACCAACGCTCCATCATCTTCCCTAAGACACATTATAACTATTAATGTTCTTGGAAGGGAATAAACTGTGAAACATTTTCCCAGTTTATGTTGTCACTCAGGTTCTGTGGGTCTTGTACTTCTTTTGAAGTCCTTGAACCGTTCAAATGTTTCAATTCAATCGCTTATTATGATAAGCGTAGCCATATTCCTCATTCCGAATGACAAATATCGCGAAGTACAAACAATTGTGTTCTATTTGGAAGATTCGAGCAATACACAGTAACTGATGTGTTCGTTGCTCCTGATCTTGATGTCTTTTACATCTCTATGTAAATTTTATGACTTTGTTAATCTTGGTCAAGACTTGCAATCTTCAGTTGACTCTAAGTTAACTGATTCCAAAATCCTATCCTCTGGATCTTTGGGTGATTCATTTCTTGCCATTTGTGCTTTATAAAGAACTTAATCATCATCTGACTTTAAGTCAAATGATTCCAAAGTCCTGTCCAACTGGATCTTTGGTTGATTCATTTCTTGACACATTAAGAACTCAATTCATCATGAGACTCTAAGTCAAATGATTCCAAAGTCCTGTCCAACTGGACCTTTGGTTGAATTGATTCTTATAACATTAACAATCATAGGGGACACAATTCCTGAATCCAAACACTTTGGATGTATCAATATTCAAGTTATTACCAACCATACATTCAACATATTCATACAACATTTCAAGGATATCTCAAACAACAGGTGTTAAAAGAAAAAACGACAATTTTATTAAAAACAAAAATCCTTGAACAATGCACTATATGATAGACAATGTAATACGCATCTAAAAGCTAATAACAATATTTCAATATCTAACTAAACTTCAAAACCGCATGAGCCGGAAAACCAATCCAAATGTGCTTCTATGCGCCAAAGTCCCGTACCTTACTGATTCCCTGCATACAAACCAAAATGTGACTATCACATTATGCATCAAGGAATTATGGAACATGAGTTTTGAGGTTTTTAGATATACCTGAGCTTTCAAAAGATTTTGACCTTAGAGCGTCTTCCAATCTTTCCGCGACTATATCCGATTTTGTGGATTCCCAGTTTAAGACATGTCCAGACGATCTGGTTCGTTTCTTGCTGCGTCTTTTCACTGGACTTAATCCAGAAGTAGCTGAACCATTGGAGCTATGCCTGTCCAAGAGTGACTTGTATAAAGTCAACAGTGGACGCATTTCCATTAAGTTCTTTTTCTGGTCTTCCTTTCTATACGTCTGAATGAACAGATCGTACTTACTGGTCAGTGAAGCGAGTAGATTGTTAACACTCGACACCTGACTCATGGAATAACCAAGTTTATGCAACTCGCCTATGTACGCTTCAATCTGAAGAACATGCGAATCGATGCTACTTCCTTCTTTTAACTTACACTCTGCAAGTCTTTTGAAGATCCTAGCTCGTTCCTCTTCAACCGGTTTTTGGAACCTTTCCTCAACCGATTGCATTAACTCATATGGCCCCAAGGATTCAAAATCCTTGCGGAACTCGGGGTCAATGGTCAATAGCATGAGGTCACGAATCCTTTCGGATTCATCAACTAATAAGTCATGCTTATCATAAAGGCTCTTTATGATGACTTGTTTCGGTGGAACCGGGATCGGATACTCGGTGAGATGTAGCTTGCCAGCAATGCCGAGAGCCAGTCTCCAATTGCGAAGCCATTCCTTACAGTTGAGGCCAGTCAGCCTTTCCATATTTAGCAGGTGCTTTCTGATGCTCTCAGAAATGGGTGAAGGAGGAGAGGGTGGAGAATAGACACTTGGTTCAAACATCTACAATAAACAGAATTTTATTAGTTTAATTAATCCTTTTAAATAACTACCCAATATATTATTTATTAAGGCTAGGACCCAAAATGCCCCAACTATGGTGTGAAGAGGGATGCCGTAATCACAACATAATGGTCATTAAGGTAGATAATGCACTTATCAATTTCATCTTATGAAATTCCTAGATCTGTTGAGACACATTAAACTATTCAATAGCATGTTTAGTCTCGGATGTGCCCTACTGTTTGTGACTGGGATGCCGAGGATCACAAACCGGGTATGAATAACCATGCAAATTTGCTTGGTTCTCTCAAAGTCAATTGTCATCTCTAATTAACGTGCCGGTTAACCACACACGCTCCGTTAATAATGACAAAACCGAGAAACCCATTGCAAGTCTTTGCGGACCCCAGTTGGCGTGCCGGTAAACCACACACGCTCCACCAACGTTCCACAAAGTGCAATGTGCAATTCCATGGATTAGCACCAATTCACATTTTTATCCTAAAGTAACTAGATTGGGTTTTGTTTAAGGTTCTAGTACTTTCAATTATAGCATTATACTTTTAAGAGGCTTAGCGGTTCTATCAAACGCGTTCGGCTAACGACACTCGACTGACCAGGAGAGCGGTGGATAAGAGTAGATACCCATTAGACTGCCATTTTACTTCGAGTGACTGCCATTCTGAAATGCGCAACAGTTCTAATATCAATACTCGGGTCACTCCTATCTACCCAACTACTTGACTTTCTAGGATTTCGGTTGACTACTCTTGACTCAAGCGTGAATCCTGTGCTTTCGGTAATACTGGCCTGGTACTACCTTCCACACCTATTCGCCCTTGTTCCAAGTTCGTCAATCATTCTCCTAAAATGTCACACACATACTAAACCATTTTCTATGACTCCCGCGGTCAGGCACCGTGGTGCCTAATCTTTTGATCTAACTCTCCATCTCATACGTGCCTAAGAGAACTACTGCTAATGTCGTCGAGTCGCCTCACGGACGCACAGCCGTATACAATCGGGAATAAGATAGACGTTTGAATAACTGATCCTACCCTAGAGTCACAACCAAACAAGGAACAGCCAGTAAGGCCAGACCAAAAATTCTCAGGCTATCTTACCCTAATTGCATATAACCTACCAGCATTCACTAAGCAACCTAACGACAGTAGCATAAAATTCCAAAGCAGCACATATGGCATAAAACAGTCTACAGAGTATATTATCCAGGCAACCTTACATTCTAGCACAATAATTTTATCACATAACACAAACTTGGCATGGGTAATTGGGAATCACAAAGCTTACTTGAGCTCGGCTGACGGTTCGCATCGCATCTTCTTTTACTTTAATTTAACCTTCCAAAAACATTTTCTTAACAAAATCGCTCAGTCCTAAGTTTGAGTTTGGATTCCCAATACAGTTCATCCAAATCCCTCAAACCAAGGCTCTGATACCAATTTGTAACGCCCCAATTTCAAAAATTTTAAAAAATCATTTATTACCAAGGTTCCAATAAAACATTTATTCCAAAACATAAAACTGTTCAACATAATACTTAAATTAACAGCGGAAACATTTGAAAATACTAATATAGTTCATTGACATCAATCTCTTGAATGCGATGTGCTGCCGTCAAGCCTTGCCCTTCCCTTTGTCATTTGAATTACCTGAAATGTTATAAAATTAACGGGTAAGCTTAAAGCTTAGTGAGTCCACAAGTTACCATACATGCCCACACATTAAACAACCCGTCCTCGAGAACAACCCGACCCTACCCGCCATACAACAGCTACGGGCGTCCATCATACAACAGCTATGGACACGGGAAGGTTTTACCCATTATACAACAGCTATGGGTTCCCGGTTATAGCCCAGCCCATCATACAACAGCTATGGGACGAGGCAATAGTCCAACTCGCCATATAACAGCTACGAGGGGACACGCATCAGTACTGAGCCCAACAACAAATAACCACAGATATAGAGCAAATCATATAACTGTAAACAACACACAAGATGCCTAACATGCAACATCATATAGTAAGGTGAGGATACTCACCTGATTCGTAACCGCATAGATATACTTTAATATCTCCACTAGCTCGTCCACACACCTATATCCCACATATACAACATGTCAAGCACTGACTAAACTTCTATAGACTTGCCTAAAGGTCAGACCCAGCGTTTACCACCAAACCAGGGTCAAAACCAAACCTTAGGGTCAAACAGACGCTCGCCGCGGCGTGGCTTCTCGCCCTACGCGCCGCGGCTACCATTGCACAATTACGGGGGTTCAGCCGAGTCCGTGCCGCTGACTTAGCCAGTCCGCGTCGCGGCTCGTAACATTCCAAAATGTTTTTAGCGATTAACAGTACATCAATCGGCTAGGGTTTCACTCCAAATCCTTCCTGAGATCAGAAACTACCCTAAGATCACTTCCTTAGGGACATGCAAGTCTATTCATGTCCTTAGTCTAACCCTAAGGGTTACAAGTCATCTAAGACTACTACTTAAGGGATAACACCATAAAAACAGAATAAACTGAAATATCAGAAGGTAGATCCTCTTACCTTGCTTCTGGAAAACAGAGAAATGCACCCGATCGACTACAGCCTTTCCCCACGTTGTATTTCTTCCTTCAAGCCTCCAAAGCCTTGGAACCAAAGAGTCTCAGCTGAAACCGGACGTCTCTGCTCCAGAAAACTCCCCAAAACACGAACCCTAGGGCTGGGTCCCTTTATATAGGCGTTTAAATCCGAATTAGGGTTTTTCACTTTAGAGGCGCACCGCGTCGCGGGATCTTTAGAACCACGCCGCGCGTACAAATCCTTCGCGACTCTAGATTCTTCCTAAAGCCGCGCCGCGGATTCCTTCAGGCCGCGACTCGGCGGAACGGGTCTTACATACTAGCTCTTGGTAGTGTCTCTAAGTTCTATTAACACTTAACTTTCCAAACTTCTTTATATTTTAGCACCGTACTTCCATCATGCCGTTACCCGAAAGTCATAGTGCCATGAATCCCCCTTTTTAATCAATTTACTCTTTTGTCACCTAAAAAACATCTACAATGTTAACCTTCACAATAATACACTCTATGTTGTTTTATAATTGGGCACCTGGTGTAACACTAGTCAATCTCTTTCATAAACCCTAAATAAAGGGTGTTTGTTGTTCAAGCAACGTGTTATTCTACTTCAATAGGTGCTGAATCATGGTCTTGAGTGCGATTACATTAGAGAGGTTCCTGTTACTGGGCCTTGTTTATTTTAGACTTCATAGATCTGTAGTAAATGGTAACCCTTAATCTCCTAGATTAAAATTACAGTTGCAACTCACATATTCTTGTGATCCGTGGTGCGATACGGTTTTTAATTTTTTGCTTTTGTTGCGTATATTTGTATTTTTACCGTATCCCAACAATAACAAGGTTAGTTTTGATTTTATATATTTTAATTGATATATTTTGTTAGCTTTATTCTTTAGATCAATGCATTGTAATTTTAAACATCATCGTTTAGTATCTAATCAACTCAATTATAAAGCTTGTATTTAGTGTATCGTAGTCATTACTTTGTAAAAAGTATGATGTTTACAGTTTGAAAAGAATCTTATCTAATTTAGGGGCTGTTTGGCAGGATCTGAATTTCTAAAATCTGAATTTTTGAGTGGGTCTGAATTTTTAAGATCTGAATTTGTAACATGTTGTTTGGTTGAAACCTCTTAATTGTTGTGCTGAATGATAAATATGACCATTTTACCCTTGTGAACTATTTTCTTCAACAACATCAAATTTCAACACAAATGTTCACAAAATTTTTGAGTTTTGATTTCATACATGTTTCAGGTGCAAATCATAAAACAACAACATGGTATAATTACAAAGTCACTTTTAGCAATAACAATCATAAAAAATTGAAAAGTCTCAACAAAGCAACAAGAAATCAAATTTCTAGCATGAACAAGAAATCATGCAACAAAAAATTGAGGTACCATGACAATATAGTTAAAATTCCAGTTACAAATTCAATTTGCAGCATATCCATAGTTACAAGAAAAATTTCACTTCCAGCAAGAATAACAAGCTCTGTAATACAAAATTGTAATACAAAATTCAACTGAGGCAACAACTTCAATATTTGCAACATATCTTACCAGCACCGGTAGACAGAGGCAACGATGATGCAGGAGTAGGGGCGCCGATGGAGGCTGGAGTAGGCGATGACTGTGGGTGCGATAGAGGCTGCAACAGGGCCGACGACGAAAGCTGGGGCGAAAGCAAGAGCCGACTTTCCCGATCGTAAGAAAGAAGGAGGAGGAGCTGGAAACCAACGTCGAAAGTCGGATAAACAACGACACAACAATAGAAGCAGCAACGAAGGGTGAGAATAATGAGAATGTAAGAGAAGGAGGATGGAGGCTTTCCCGATCGTAAGAGAAGAATAAGGAGGAGGCGGGATAGCTAGGGCAACAGGGGAGAACACAATTTTTTTTTGTTCAAACACATTCAATTTTGTCCCTTTAAGAGGTTTCTTTCCAATTAAATGACAAAAATTAAGAGGTAAATAGACGCTCTGAATGTGCAACTTAAATTGCAACCCAAGTTCGAGTGAGCATACATTGCCTTAGAACTTAAACTGCATGTGACAACCACAATGTCTAGTCTAATCAGGACGAGTTCTTCCTGACAACTCAAGTTACTTGAGGTTTTTTCGGACTAACTAATGCTAAACCTCTTAACTCATCAGTTGTTGCAACATCCTTTTGGGGAACATTAAAGTTTCTTTCTTTTTGTGGCTGAAAAATAGGAACAAGTCTAGTAAAAAATCTTTTATAGGATAGATGGTTTGTTTCTCTCTATTAAGTTTGCTTAGATCTACTTTCCCTTTGCTCCTACGGTCTTGGTAGGGTGCTTTTAATATATTTGCGGTTCTAAAAAAAAAACGTTATTAATCTTTACCATTATACGTGAATACTTAAATCTTGAAAGTTTTAAACACTCCACATACTCATGTGGTTTCTTGCTTAAATAGAGAAACCTTTTTGGCAATTATCTTTAGGATTAGATTTCGTACAACCTAAACACATGCTTAAGACTTTTAATCATGGGAAATTAACATCGACCCTTCACTTCAATATCCAAAACATCATTAATTATCAAACCAATCCAATTCTCATACCTAAGTCTCTACTTTTCAACCGTTGGTTGGTAAATCAGACTCTACCATCACTTTATATATGACATATATCTATCTACGGTTTACATTGCATTTTCATTTCAAGTTATATTCGTTTACATTGAAAGGATTATGTCATTATCATTATACACTACTTTAATTCAACTCGATCTATCAAATATTTTATTTGACTCTCTCCCCTTCTCACACGGTAACCACTAATTTGATTCCTAATTACATCAGCTAATTCAACTTCAATTAATTTTCCACTAAAAAATCATCAACTAGAGACGGACCTTCCCAAGAAAATACGGCCTCTTTCTCTTCCTTGTAATCCACTACTCCAAAATCATAAAAACACAACATTATCACCTACTGAATCACACCCATACTCTGTATCACCAAATCAGATTCAAATCGAGAATGCATTCCCCCCAAACCACCGAATTCGTCAGTTTATTGTAAAGCAATGAGGAAGAATCGACGAAGTTTGATCTACTTGAAGTCCATCCTTTACAAGACATGACGGCGGCGATTAGATTCTTCCGATCTCGATCTGTTTGCAGTCGTCGTTGACCAGACGTACACAACGATAATGGTGATAAAGAGGTCGGTTCGTCCGTTGTTCAGTGTTCTGCTTGTGTTTGCGGCTGCCGCCGCAACTCTTTGTTTTCGAGTTATTGTATCTGGTACGTTCGGAGACCTGCTTGATGTTAGAGATGCAAGAGCTACAGAGAATGTGCCATCGGTGTTTGATTCAGCTTTGTTGACGTTTGCTGCGGTTGATTTAGCTGAGAAGTCGCTGAGACAAAACGTCGAACAGCTGGTGGACATGGATTTCCGAAGCGACGACTTCAATCGTCAGCGATCGTTTCTGTCGGCAGGGCGATACCGTTTGCATAGTGGAGAAAGGTCAGTTCGGCGTGGCCCTATGGATCTTAGGTCGCCGGAGTTCTACAATCTATGGATGAAATTCCGGAGGTATTTGCGCGATTGGTGGCGCCACCGGCAATACGACCCCGATGTAATGTCAAACATGGTCAACGTGTTGAAGACGGTAAACATGACGGGAGTTTTGGAATCCGGGAGGCGGTACAGGACCTGCGCGGTGGTAGGTAATAGCGGAATTTTGCTCAAAAGTAACCAAGGAAAAGCAATCGACAGCCATGAATTCGTTATCCGGTTGAACAACGCAAGAATCGGTGGTTATGAACGATTTGTAGGCTCTAAAACAAGTCTCTCGTTCATGAACAGCAACATTTTACACTTATGTTCCCGTAGAGGAGGCTGTTATTGTCATCCCTACGGCGAAAACGTTCCTATCATGATGTACATGTCGCAGCCCGTTCATTTTCTCGACTACGCTCTCTGCAACTCATCTCACAAATCGCCATTGATGATCACAGACCCGCAGCTAGACGTTCTATGTGCACGAATCGTCAAATATTATTCCATCAAAAGGTTCCTAAAAGAGACAAAGAAGCCATTAGAGGCATGGAGCTCCAACCATGGTGGACCGGAGTTCCATTACTCCTCCGGTATGCAGGCCATCATGCTCGCTGTGGGAATCTGCAACAAAGTCAGCATTTACGGTTTCGGCAAATCAGATACAGCGAAACATCATTACCATACAAATCAGAAAACAGAGCTTAGTTTACACGATTATCAAGCAGAATACGATCTGTATGAAGATCTAGTCAACACACCTAAATCCATCCCTTTCATTTCAGATAAGTTCAAGTTCCCTCCTGTAATCATCCATAGATAACACATCGTTTACCTTCTCTTATACATTCAGCAATTACCTCTTTGTTATATTATAGATTCCTATTTTTATACAACACATTCGACGTATGTAATTGAAACGAAGTAAATATGTTCTTTCATTGAAACACGATATATATACATATATTCATAGAACCCATACAACATACATTCGTATCCGATGGTACATGATGCCTCGATGATACTACTACAAAATGACATCAATCACCAAAAGAAACCATCGATCATTACCACTACCCCTAGTAAAAGACAAAAAACCCCTTTACCCACATCATCCATCTTACTGAACAGGAGCATCAGGACCAGCTGGATCAACATCTTCATACTCAACAACTTGTTCTTCAAACTTCACTCCAACCAAAAACCTTATAATCACCTGTTTAGGATCATAAACAGCGTACTCATTATACTCGAGAGGACTCTCTTTATGTTCAGATTCAATCAAACTTCCACAAGGCACCATAATATCATCTTTCCAAACAAAATGCTCTTTTTCATCGGTTTTCTTCCTTCCTAACCCCTTCACCCCTGCTTTTTTCGCCTCTAAAGACTCCGTATCCTGTAAATTTCACTCATTGTTAGTCAAACCATGTGTTGACCAAAAGATACTGTTGGATTCATGTACCTCAGGCACCGAGGCTATTTCTGTAATTTCCTTCCCTAAAGAAGCCACAGCCAAAACAAGAAACCCTTCTGGCCTATCCACAGCTGTATACCCAAATCTTGCGGCTTCTGCAGCCGCATCAGAACACACAATCGCCTTACCAAACTGTACAACATAGCAACATTAACATAGTAGTAACGAAACAACATATACTACAAAACGACGTAGTACAGTCAATTGTCCTTACCATGTATCCAGAAACGGGGAGTGTGCATACAGCTGGCAAGAATCCTTTATGCAAGTGCCTCAACAGATTCGAACTTCTTGTTCCTAAAATAGTAATCACACCAAAGTCAACAACATTGAACAAAGACAAAATTACCAAAATACCCTTGAAAGATTCTGAAGCTGCTTACTTACCACACCATAAAAGAACCTTATTTGGAAGTTTTTTGATTTCATCGTATGAGGGCCCCGCACCCACTTCCACTTGAAAAACATTCTCAACAGACACTCCATAGCTCTGAAATTACAAGATCATATTAGAACCGTTGGATCAATCACTATAAAAATAAAAATAAAGTCTTACAATTTCTCCAACTTTGACAGGCTCGTAGGTTTTTTCAACGTATTTAAGAATCATCTTGTAATCATCTGATTCCTGTTCCAAAGGTGAAATAGAGCAACCTAGTTTCTTGTACCGGTCAAATAACGGGTCATCAATGGTGGAACCGCTCATATCTTCTATAATCCGTGAAGCCACATTTATATCCCTCACAGTTTCAAGTACAGATGCACCCTAACAACAAGAACAAACCGTACGTATTTAAGAACTAAATTCTTAAATATTAACAAACGGATTTTGAATCCACGATTACTTACATGGTCTGCAAGATCTTGATGATCTCTGAATATAAACGGCCTTGTGGAATGTAAAAGTGTGAACCACCGTTGACTAAAGTCTGACCACACAGCGCTAGGTTTATCTTCTTCCCCTTCTTTCGTCTTGAATAGTTTCTCAATAAATTCCAGTAAAGTCTCCTCACCTGAAAAAGGTTCTTAAAATCATTTCCGAAAAGGGAGAATTTCGAATTTTTGATTAACGGCACGATCGTAATTAAACCAACTCACATGTTTTGATATGAAAATCTGTTAGCATGGCGACAGGGAGGTCAGGTGCATCGATTCCCATCTCCATTAAAGCATATCTATAAATCTCTTGACCACACAAAACTTTCATGAAATTAGCCACCAACGGATCCAGCTTGCAATGAGCCGCAGCCGCGCCGAGCTGACGCAAACCTAAACCACCGTATCTGACGTCATAACCGTCGTCAATGTCGATCGGGTAAAACTTTCGCGGCTTCTTTTGAATCTTCTTCTCTCGTTCCCACGGTTCAAACTCATTCCCGGTTAACTCCTCGAACATTTCAGCGAACTCTTTGATTGCGTCGTTTACGTTTTTCTTTTCTTCTACTCTTTCTTCTGCTCGTGGATCTGCACCGACTTTTCCTCTTTTGTAGTACAAATGGAGCCGATTCTCCGGCACCATTATCAGCTGCATGATGCAGATCTCGTTGACTTTTCTTCCTCTGTCGCTGACGGAGAGAGCGCAGTTGTATATGATCCCGTCTTTCTCGAAGATGACGCCGCCTTCTTTGTCTAATTGGCTGTCTTTGTGTACGCCTCTCTTCCCGTACATTTTGATCTGCGAAATTTGGTGAGTTAACGGAAGTTAATTTGAGAGAGAAAAACGAAGGATGTTTTAGTTTCAGTTTTACTTCGGCGTTTAGAGATTCTAGGGCTTCTTGACTCGGATCTTGCATGTCCCATGGGATTCCTTTTCCGTCAACGGCGAGATCACTAACGACGTCGTACGCATCCATTGGTTGTGGTTCTTGTTTTTCAATGCTATCGTTTAGCCAAGCTTCACGTACCACAGGTATGCCTCGTTCTCTGTGAAGATTCAAATCGTTACTATTTAGAGCTAAATTCGAGAATTGGGAGAAAGAGGACGAAATCAAGTAACTACTAACACTGCTTCTGTAACTTTCGATGATCCTCCTCGATCTCGTTCAGAGGATGACACGACTAGACATGTCACTCCGATGACGTGATTTGCTACTTTTCCGCCATGCTTTTCGATTTTAGACTTCCAATATTGCTGTAGAAGATTATAAAAACAGTTAACATGATATGAAACTTGTAAACCTGGAAGAACAACAATGGGGAAGAACATACATGAGTGCGAGAGAGTCGTCCAGATAGTGATACGAGCATCCCTGTAAACGGTTTATCTGCAGATAACTCCCTCTTTGGTTTCCCCTTCGGATCTCGATGTTCCATCAATAACTGCACATCACGCATGCATTAATGGCGTATAAGTGTTTGAATCGTTGAATAAAAAACCAGACGATAGAAGAAGTGGAATCACATCAGCAATGGCGGTTTCCTGCACGAAATCCGGGAATTTAATCGGCTCCTCCAATCTAGGAGGGTCTATGGTGCTGTACGTACAGGTAGACCACTCACTGTACGCTCCTTCACAGATGTAATTCTGACCATCATAACGCAATGTTCCTCCGCAAATAGGACAGTCTTCTAACGCTCCATAGAACATCATATCCTGACTGTGAATACAGAAAGAAAATCTCTAACAGATGCCTGCCAAGTGTTTGTGTTTTTGCCTAAACTAGAATTTAAAAAACTTACCATCTAGGCACGACGGCGTCATCTGCACCTGAACTATCCGCGTTGTTAGCCTCGAGAATCTCACGCATCTGCCTAACGGAGAGATGCTGACTTGTCGCTTTACAGAACTTATCAAACTCGGCCACAATGTCAGATAGAGATCTGTTCGTTCCATTGTTATTGTCCTCCGATTTTGCTTTCTTATTTGGTTGCTCGTGCTCTTGTTTCTCCACCTTCTGCTTCCTTGTCATGATTTTCTCTTCGTCTCCAGGAGGATGATTCTGTGATCTCGTTTCAACCTTCATGTTTTGAATGCGAGATCTGTAATTCAAATTTCGGTGTGGTGAATTTAGGTAGTGAGTATAGTGATTGCTTGAACAACAGAAGACTCGAAATAACAATGGCGGGGTTTAATTTATTGTGTATTGGGGAGGTGGAGAAGAAGAGGTGAAGACACGTAGGCTTTCCGTGTCTCTACCCTGAGTTGACATCTGTACGCTTGAATGACACGTTTCCTTCCATTTTTATTCTCTCTTTGGTTTGCTGATATTTGCGGGATCCATGTTTAAATTTTTTTACCCATCACATGTTTAACTTGATGTGATTAGTTATAGGTAATATATATTATTATTTGAAGAGGAATTTATAAAAATATCGTTTAGGCGAAGGATTTTAACACAATGTCCATTTTTTATGTAAAATGCTCGTTTATTTCACTATGATTTACTTTGAAGTTATTTTATGGTGCGAAAGGAATTTTGTTGCATTAAAAATATTATACTTTTGTTGTTTTTCCACATAATATATATATATATATATATATATATATATATATATATATATATATATATATATATATATATATATATATATATATATATATATATATATATATATATATATATATATATTCTAGCATCTTAATATTCAAAAGGTATCCTAAAGAAATCTAATGTTGTGAAGACGATAATTGCATTTGTTCTGTTAACTATATAGATTTGGGCCAAAAAGAGATTTGAGTATTTTTATCGAGAATTTCTAGTAATTATGTGAAAGCTGCTAGTTAACCGTAAGGATGTGGAAATTAACAAGCGGGAGGTTAAAAAGAGTGAGGACCGTACTTCACACATAGACATATCGTCAATGAAATGGAAAGAAGAATAAATGGATTACAAGATTAAAATAGGAATTACAACTAGGTAGAAAACCGCACGTTGTTGTGGTTATGGAAAAACAATATGAAAAAGAATATGAAGAAACAATTTGGATAATAAATTTGTTATTAGAAGAACGATCTGTAAAATTGAAAAAAATCTATAAAAAACTTAAAACCTAAATATATTAAATCGGGAAAAACTTGCAATATTATGTAAAAACTAAAAAACAAAAAGGATTTAAAAAAAATAATAAAATACTAAATTTGTACAAATAAGTTGAAAAAAATATTTTTATGCAAGTAAATTTAAAAAAAATGGAAAAACAAAATTGTAAAATAAGTTGGAGAATATATGAAAAAAGTTTACACCGGATAAAAAAAAACTGAAATGTGAAAGAAAATTATAAAAATAGAGAACCGGGTGTGGCAAAGTATAAAAATTGGTTAAAAGTGTAAATTTTTTTGATATGGTATAAATTATAATAAGGATAAACTGGATGTGGCAAAGGATGAAAAATGAAAGTTTTGATCAAAAATATAAAAATGTAAAGTTGATAGGGTAAAAGGAAACAATTTTGGTGTCTATGATGCATGCTAACAAACTTGTTGATGTATGTTAGCATATAGGGATTCCAAAATGACAAGAATCGTATGTATATATAATAGCTGAAAAATTGATATTATATGCCAATAAAGAGTCTAATCGACTTCTCGAAACTTTAATGTTAGAAGGAAATTTATGGATATTGAAAAAACACTATGCATGAATTTCCATAATATGGGAAAAAGAATTAGGTAGAATTGTCCAAGTTTAGGTGTTACAACAATAACTATGTCATTTTCTAGTCTTTTGAAAAATCCATTCTTCTAAAGCACTATCAAAATATCATTCTCTAAGGATCAAGCCTTCTACGTCTTAGTACCCGAACTTGAAATGCATGGGTTTTGTACACATAAAAGTTTAAAAAACATTTATTAAAATATTTTATCATAACAAGTTGTATGCTAGATGCAATGTATAAAATGTATGATCACATTCCAACACTAAAGCTTATGGGCCATCATGCATCATGAGTCTGTAAAAGACCATGTCGCCTTGCATGATATTAAGCTAACGGTTATGTAACATTTTATAGGTCCATATGAGATCGACCATCTCATTTTGCATGACACTTTGCAACCAGACTAAAATGGAATGAACAAATCAACCTATGACTATCATGTTTATAGACGTCTACTTCGAAGAGGGAGATACCATCTCATTAGAGTTTTGTTTTTATCTTTATTGTCCAAACATTACTTTACTAATATGCAAACACTTTCAAAGTATGCGTGCCACTACTTTTCTTTTATGCAAGTCAATCACACAAGTGTCATGGTTAAACATAAACTTTAAATCTTGAAGATATTCGTAGAATTTGCATAATATTATAACAACATAAACTGTATCATTGCCAAGTAATGAATCATTTGGAATGCTTTGTCAATCATTAACAATTTGAACCTATATATCAAAGACTTTAGAAAGAAATCATAAGGATAAACATTTAAAGGTAGGGCCGAGTTTTAAGCATGTTACTAATGAGTCCTAAAAACTAACTACATTATGAGGGATCAAAAATAATATAAAAGTAAAATAAAAATAAATTCGAAAGAGAATCTTGTGAATTTTGAAAAAAAAAGCCTAAAATTAAAAACTAAAATAAACTAAAAATAATGTCGATAATAAACTATAGTAAACTAAATAGGGAATATGACTTATAAGGGTAATTATGTTTCAAAATTGTTCAAAAAACACCATCCAAGTTTGGTCTGTTCAAAAAACATCATCCAAGTAAGACTTTTGTATAAAAAACACCATCGAAGTAAGACTTTTGTACAAAAAACACCAACGAACTACATGTTTTGTTCAAATTTTACCCGATGGTAACCGGCTCTTGCAGGTTAAAGGATGACTTGGCTTAATATTTAATGATATGACATAATAACATATGAACAGTTTAACCTGCAAAAGCCGGTTATCATCGGGTAAAATCTAAACAAAACATGTAGTTCGTTGGTGTTTTTTGTACAAAGGCCTTACTTGGATGGTGTTTTTTGTACAAAGGCTTTACTTGGATGATGTTTTTTGAACAAATCAAACTTGGATGGTGTTTTTTGAACATTTTTGAAACATAATTACCCTTATAAGTCATTTTCCCAACTAAATATAATAAAGACGCATGGCCTGAATACCCCTCTTCATGCTTAAGACGAAGCATCATCCTTTATGCTTGGAAAAATGCGGGACTAAGTTATTGAGACTCCAATGGTAGAATTTAAAGAAAAATCAATTTGAAAGGAATTTACCTGATTTGAAGGTGAAGTCGTGTGCGTGTCTTGTGTTACAGCGAGTCTTCTTGCTAGCCCGAATCTTGGAGCTTGAAAAATCATTGGAACATGCTTGGAGTTTAGGAAGTAAAAATGACTGGAGTTGTCTCTCGATAAACACACATTTTTAAAGTCATTGGCTCTACTTAGCCCTTCTAGATTGTTAATTGGTATAACTCGGTCACTTCAACACCTCAACTTCGTTTATGTTTGTTTATTTAATAAATGAACAAACACGAAAACAAATTTCGTTCGTTTAATTAAACAAACGAACATGAACTATGATCTCTTTCTTTCAATTATATTCATTAACATTCGTTTATGTTGTTCGTTTACGTTCATTTATATTTGTTCATTTAAGTTTATTTTATGTTGATATATGTTCAATTGTATTTTATCATATTATAATATTATATGTTTGTTTATGTTCATATATGTTCAATTGTGTTTGTTTATGTTTGTTCATTTATGTTCGTTTAGCATCTTCACGAACACAAATGAACGAACATGAACAATATAATTTGTTAAACGAACGAACATTAACGAGAAAACTCGTTCGTTTATCCGTTCATGTTAGTTGTTTGTTCGGATAACATAAACGAACGAACATGAACAAGCCCTCGTGCGTCTTCATTCGATTTGTTTACAGCCCTAACAATTGATGTGGCAGCTTCTTCGATACAAGTTTAAAGTGTTTGGTCAACCCAAATACATGAAGAGATAATAGATAGAGACTTTGACCCAAATATGTAGAATGTCGTGAAGAGTCCTTTATACATGAAGTCTAACATATTCAAGCTTTACTCTACTATATGGATGATACGGAAGTCAAGAAATAACTTGGTGTTTAAGAAGATTGTCCCTTCCTTGGCAAGAACCGCAAATGACATTCAAACTGCTACCTTCAATTGATTTAAATTTAGGTCATCTTCAATGCATTAAACTTCAATTGGTTTAAATTTAGGTCATCTTCAATGCATTAAACTCTAAAAGATTTAATAAAATGTCATGTAGGAGAGAGAACGTACTAAAAGTGGTTTCCTTTTTTTGTTTTCTTTTAATAAAATGCGCCCTTCTGAAAAAAAACTTAACAAATTTTAATCATATGTTTTTATGGACGGATGGCATACACGTAATTTGATTATATAATCATAAACCGTTTGAACCTATTTAAGATAAGTTATATGGCATATTATTGTCAAATTTGATTGTTTTATTATTGATTTTCATCAAATTTGATGGAATGAACGTATTCCTCTGATAGAATTCACGGATGAGTCCGACAAAGACAAAACCACAGAGGTTGTGCCATAGTGCCATACCGAGAGGAACTTCTTATGTGTTTTAAAGGCGACACGTGCGTGCCTTCCATCGGACCGTTTAGTCGTTGAGAAAATGACTACAAAGTGCCGGTCAATCCGAGGATAATGATGTCAACAACATAGGCACGTGATAAAGAAATAGAAGGTAGTGATATAAGTTAAAATTTTGATAATTTTTTTTGTTCTAAATGAATACAAGGTTATGACTGATTTTCTGTAAATTTTATTTGGCATTAATGGAGTTATGTATGTGATGACATACAAGACTATTGCAGTTTAAATAAATCTTTTATATAAATTACAGATCCCACGAAAAAATAGTTTATCATACGATCGACTCAGGGCCGGACCAAGCCGATTTGGGGCCCGGGGCAAAATAAAAAACGAGACCCTTACAATAAATTTTTTTGGTAAAGGAGGGCGGTACCTCCGAAAAATTTTATTAATTAAAAACTTTAGTACAATAGCAGGCTGGAGACTCCCTACCTATGATAAAAACAATTAAAGAAACAAAAACACTTGATTGTAGTGTGTTTTGTAAGTTGTATTCTCTTTTCCTTTCGAAGAGTTAAAGTTTCCGACTTCCAAGCTCTAAACAACTCAAAAGTCAAGGTACAAAATCTGAAACAACATTAGAATAAGAAATTCAGATTCAACTTAGACAATTTCATAAAAGAAAGGTACAAAATCTGAAACAACATTAGTATAAGAAATTCATATTCAACTTAGACAATTCCATAAAAGAAAGGTACAAAATCTAAAACAACATTAGAATAAGAAATTCAAATTCAACTTAGACAATTTCATAAAAGAAAGGTACAAAATCTGAAACAACATTAGAATAAGTAATTTAGATTTTACAGAATTTGAAAACATGATTCTGCAATTCTACATCAAAAACACAAATCAGATTTTATAGAATTTCAAAAAATCACAATCAGAATTTTAGCAGTCAATTAGACCATTTCAGAATCTCAGTTGACATTCACACAATTTTTCAGAAATCAAAATCAGAGTTTCAGAACTTTTAAACGATTGCTAACAATTTTAGAAGCAAATTCAGAAAAAAAGATTTAGAATCAGAAATCAGAAATCAGAACTCGTTGCTTACAATTTCAGAACAAGATTCTGCGATTCAGCAGCCTTCAATTAGCCTTCACAACTTCGGAGTTTACTTTGCAGAAATTTGAAAAATTATAATCGGAATTAGGCAATTAGCGACCAGGAATTTCAGAATACAAAACCTGAAAACGGAAATTCTGATTCTTTAAGATGAGACTGAATTGAGGCAAAATATTTATTTAGAAATTTTAAATTCGTTCTAAAAATCTGCAGCAAATCGCGATGAACTTACTTTTCAGTTTTTCCTATTCGATGTTGTTACCGTTGAGTGTAAGCCGCGTAATGAGTTGGGCGATTGGCATGATAAACGGCGCAATTGGGGTGCCATCGTTCCTGGAGAATCACTGATTTGTCCCACGTCTTCGGCTCTTGCCATTGTCTTCTTTTTCCTTCCGAATGCCGATTACACAAACACGCAAACATGAAAATGGACTGTAACAAGTATACTAGGTTTTAAACAAACATGGGCCTTATGAATTTGGAGGCCCGGGCCATCGCCCAAGCTGGCCCCCCCCCCCCCCCCCAATCGGCCGGGCCTGGATAGACTTTTTTATATAAATTACGGATCCTACTAAGAAATAGTTTATCACGATAAAATCTTTCAATTCAAATCCAATTTTACAATTTTAATATTAGAAAACATAAAACGATCAAGATACCTTGCCAACCTTGGTATTAAGAGTTTGTCCGGTCATCAAGTCGAAATCAATAGAATAATGTAATATATTCGGTCTTTAAATAAGAAAATCATATACATATATGTAATATTTAATTCAGATTTTACCAAAATACACGTTGCATTTTGCTTATCCATTTTTGTATTTGATGATCCACAATTTGTTCTTAAGTCGAAAATCGATAGAATAAGATATATATATATATATATATATATATATATATATATATATATATATATATATATATATATATATATATATATATATATATATATATATATATATATATATATATATATATATATATATATATATATTTCAAATCTTGTAGTTTTGGTCCTTGTGGTATTTAGAAATTGCATGCATGGTTTCTGAGGCTGTTACTGTCTAAAAAACTTTGTAAATACCTGTCAAAAAGACTTTTTTTTCCCTTGAACCAAAACTGTTAAAAATTACACGTCTAAAGGACTATTTCTGAAATTGCGTTGCAAATTTGATAAAACCCTAAATAGCAGCCATCAACATCCCTCCCTGTTTCTCTTCGTCTACTCTCTTAGCATCCCGCCGGAGATCCCAAACGCTATCGCTGCCCCTCACTTCTGCCACCCTTACTTCTCACGACTCTCACCAACATCCCGCCTGATGTGGATTCTTTTGACATATGTTCATCACCATATCCCCCCTGAAGCCCCAACGATGACCATCACGATGATGGATTCTAATATTTTTAGTGATGGTAGTGGGTGGTATCTCAAACATTAATGGTGGACCTGGTGGTTTAACATGGTGGGCTAAGTAGGTGGCAATTCTTTGCCTTTCTTCCCCTTGCAACTACGACAGTATCACTAGTGGTTAGTATAACACCCAATTTACTGTACAGAGTACACCCAAAAAATTTCGTATTGATAATTTATAACATATAGTAATGTACTCATACACACTGGAAACTATAAGAAGTTATCTTCAGGAATCGCCTCAAGGATTTGAGCTGCGTGCTAAGCCACCTAATCCTGCAACCACACCAACAACATATGTTTTAATCATATCTTTCCCTTGCTTTCGCTGCCTCTGCAACTTGTCGAAACGTCGTAAATCTCGAGCTTTGCAGGAATTCTCGAATCTGGGTTTTTAAACCCACAAATAATGGTCTATCCTCCGCTCCTTAGTGTCGACCTGATGTCTTGCAAACCTTGCCTTCTCATTAAACTCTAAAGTGTATTGCTGCACCATTTTTGTTCCTTGTTGTAATGTCATAAACTCTTCTTCCAAACCCTTCATTGCCATGTTTGAACAATAATGCTCCCTGAACTTGAGTTTGAATTGCTCCCAATTCAACGTAAGCATCGGAATTTCCCCTACCTCCATACATGTGTTCTCCCACCAAAGTTGCACATTGCCTTTCAGCAAGTTTTTCGCAAACTCGACCTTGTCTGTTTCCTCGCATTTACTCGTACGAAACATCTTTTCAACATGAGCCTACCAATTTTTGGCTGCTATAGGATCATCCATCCCAAGGAAGTCATAGGGTTTGCACTTGAGAAAGGTATCATAAGTACACTTCTTCACCTTTTCTGGAGTCCTCGCTCCACTCGTCTCGGTAAAAACCTCTCCTCAACCCTCCTTATACACAGGTGGGACCGGGGGTTGCCCAGATGTACCTCCAGTAGTAACCTCCTCTTGAGGCCTCAAAAGTGTGGGTAATATCTCTTTGACCTCTTTAGCCACCTTGGCTGCGATCATCTCTAGTAGATTAACCGATAACTCAGAAGATCGACCTCCCTCGGTTGACGCTTCATACCCGAGCCTTGTGATCCCACTTGATCTCTCGGTAGGTCACCTCGCTCATTCTCTTTTCCAGTACTCATAATAACTGAAAAAGAAATCACATTTTAGTAGTTGCCACCATGACACTCAACATGATTGCATAATCAACTCATTTCATACACCACGAGGGATAGCTACTTAGGGACCATTTGGGACCTCTCTATCTCATTGGTTTAAGTCTAAACCTATCTCAAGGCTTAATTCCCTTAAACCACAGCTCTGATACCAATTTGTAATGCCCATTTTCTCAAATTAAGTTACACCATATATGTTAACAAAAATAACCACATAAGTAATGGCGTATCTCAAAAGTGAGTAACAAGTTTACAATGGTACATCAAAAGCATAGGTTAAGTATTAGTCTATTTATATCACAAGTTAAACACTAGTTTCCCGAAAACCGGGTCAAACAAAAGTACACTCCAAAATATGGAAAACAGGTAGGTCCAAGTCCATCTCCAGCTATCCCCCCGTGATCTGTTTCCCACGATCTCCACTACTAGAACCTAAAACACAACAACAATAATAATTTATGAGCTATATGAGCTCAGTGAGTAATCCTTGATTCATCGGATTGTAACACCCGATATCTCATTGAACTCATTCTCAATTGACTATCTCAGTCTCCAAGTGTGATCAACACACTATAGTTCTTTAATACTCAAAACTCAGAACTTGGTTATATTATACCAAAACCAACACCATGAAACTCATAAACACTCATTTTTATGCAATGAACAACTCAATTATAACACAATTCATCAAAATAATCATTAAGCAACTACTCGCCTAATGTCGGGTCAGTATGTGGAATCCCTAAACTGCGCGTACCGGGCTTCTGTCTACTAGATTTGGATGTATCACAATAGCCCGAATCAATACTCAAACATATAAAACATCTCAATAACATCTAACACAAAAGATCAAGAAATTGAAAGATGAAAATGGGTTACAAACAAAAGATAGCAACACTATCTTTGTTGCAGCTCCCAAATTCCACAATTTTTACTCATTCAACCACAAAACGCAACAATTAATACACTCATAGCTAGGGTTTAGCATTCAGACTCTCTCATACTTTAAATCTAATAAACACTTACATCAACCTTGCTAGTTGCAGGTGGTTCATCAACACCACCTGGAACTAACTCATCCCAAGCAAAACAACACTCAAATTGAAGAGGCTCCAATTTCAACTTCTGGGATTCTTGGGGGGGGGGGGGGGTTCTAGGGTTTTGAGAGAAATGGATTCAAGGTTTCTTTCCCCCAAATGAATAAAAATTGACCTTTTTTAAAAAGTGGGCTGCACAGGTTAGCATCGCTAACTGTTAAAATCCGACACGTTTCGCTTTACACACCCTGTTTCAGCCCGAAAGGAATTCTGCCACTTTTTACACGACCCGTGTGAGCCTAAATTTGTTGCTGCCTCTTTTTACACGACCCGTGTGACATCCTTTTGGCATTTTTTAAGCTCAAACTCCTTCCAAAAGGGTTTCTAACCATACTAACACATATAACAACATAATCAATCTTGATTATACTAAGATTAACTTATCAGCACTTACCGAAAAGTAACATGGTATTACACGCAATCGGTAACGAGTTCCTTCTAGAGGTAGTGTCGCTATCATATGGTTTTAGCGGCACTATCTCTGACTATTTCAACTTCTTTTCTAAATGTTTAATATGTTAAGTCAATGGCTAGGGTTATCCATAATTCATCCATTTGGGCTAGTAAACGATAAAAACATAAACTTTAAGTACTTGCATGTCCAATACATGTCCAACCCAAAACCTAGGTCAAAAAGAGGTCCAAACACCAAAAGGCTTGTTTATTGCTTCAAGAGAGCTTATGCTTGCTCTCTTTCTGGTTCAAGGCTCCAGAAATGATCTAGAAAACAAACTTGCTAACCTAGAGTTTCCTAAATTCTAAAAACACGTCATACATGGTCTCTTACTAAAAGAGAGCAAGCACAAGCATAAAGAATGATGGATCTTGGCTGGAGGTTGCTTCTTACTCACAAGAGTCCAAATGTGGAAGTAATGATGGATCTTGGCTGGAGGTTGCTTCCTTATACCACTTATTCTCTTATTCTTCTTCAAACTTCACCTCAAAGCAAGGAAATGAGCTAAGAATAACAAAAGGTGGCTAAGAGTTGTTCTAGGGTTTCTCTGGGAGATGGTGGCTAATTAAAGAGGCTGGCATAAGAGTTAGAGCCTTTATATATTCAAAACCTGAGATCTAAGGTTTAGTATTTTGGCAGCATCGTGTCGCTATCTACAGGTGGTCGCGTCGCAAAGGGCCAACCTCCGTGTACCGTTTTAAGCCATTCTTCACGTCGCACCCGCCTATGCGATGGCGCCGCAAAGGGCAAGAATCCTTTTAGAATTTATTCAAAACTTGGTCATTTAGAACTTAAACTCATTCATGGAAACGGGCCTTACAATTGTAGTATGATGTTTTTTTGTCTATGACTTTTGTTAGTTTTAGTGTTTTGATTATTTTGATGTTGTTTAAGACTAATCATGTAAGGGAATTACTTTAACCGGTTGAATGTTATTGTAATATATATGCAAGGTCTTTGTATACTTTTGGTATGAGGAATGAAAATGAAAAGCCTGTTGTTGTATGAGAATAACATATTCGTGTGTGTATGAAAATGATTGATTTATTGTTTTTCTTCAAATTAAATTATATGATTTCGACCATTGTTTAGTATCTTACTAAAAGTACACCAAACTGTTAGCAGATACGTGTATGTATGTATTTTGTATTTAGCCCACACATATGTTAGCCCATGTAGATTGTATGTATCGGCCCAAAAGGGTTTATGTATATATTGCACTTTGTAATGTAATTGGAATTATGGGAAACACGTAACTCAGCATGGTATCGAGCCTCTAACCCTAAGCGCCGATTACCCTCTCGACCTCCCCATCTGTCGAGTTTCAACCTCACTGTTCTTTTCTTCTACCTTACTCTCTGCTCCCCTACCTCTATTCTAATGTCAGGCGACACCTCCACAAATACTCCCACCCATAAAGCCTACGGAATTACAAATATAAAGACTTATGTTCCTCTCATCCTTAATCTAACCACTCGGAATTACGAACCATGGAGCGATCTTTTTCGAGCTCACTGCATTGCATATGATCTTGTGGATCATATTGATGAAACATATGACGCGCCGAAATTGCCTCCTTCCGACCCGAATGGGAAAAGCTCGATAAAATGGTAAAACTTTGGATCTTCGGAACGATTTCTCAAAAGCTTATTACATCCGCTTACTCTACCAACGCAAACGCCCGCAAGGTTTGGACCAATCTTCATTCTATTTTTTACGAGAACAAGGAATCTACCGCTATGCAATTGGAAACCGAGCTCCGGAATATATCTATGGGGGATCTATCGATCCATGATTATTGTGAAAATGTCAAAAAGCTTGGCGATTTACTTGCCGGGCTTGGAGAACCGGTGAAAGAATTCAACCTCGTCACTTATGTCATCAACGGCCTCTCCGCTAAATACGAAGGTGTTGCTCGTATCATCCGGTTCACCAAGCCATTCCCCACGTTTTCCGAGATGCGCTCTATGTTAGCTATGGAAGAACCCCGTCTTCAATCCTCTTTTTCCACACCATCGCATGATCCACACTCCTCCTCCCCTTCTTTGCTTCACGTAAACTCCAACCGAGGGGGTGGGAACGGCTCCAATCGAGGCAATCAAAATAATAGGCGTGGAAAAGGAGGGAACCAAAATAATAAACGTGGTGGACCCTCCCAAAATTCCTTTTCTCATGCTGGACACCAACCGAGAAACCCCACCGGTGGGTATTATTTTTTTCCCCCATTGCAGCCCACTTACCTTCCTGGGCAGCCTCCTTTTACGGCCCAACAACAATAATGGGCTGGTGCTAATTCTTCTCCACTGCAGTCGGCCCACTGGGGCAGAATCGGACCCAATAAAAGCGGCGCTGGGCTCCTTTGCAGCAGGCCCTCCTCGCCCTCACAGCCCACCTACAATCAACCTCAGGCCCATCTTCAGTCTTCTAGCCCAAATCAGCCCCCGTGGGCGTGGCTCGGGTCCGATCAACCTACCGCACTCCCGCACCTGTTCAACACGATGACACTCAACGACCCAAGCAATGGTGGATGGGTTATGGACACCGGAGCAATGGATCATGTGCACGCCGACTCAGGTATACTAAATTCCATTTGTAATACGGATTACCCTCGCTCCATTTATGTTGGTAACGGCTCTGCAATACCTGTAATGACTTCGGGACACGCCACTTTTCCCGTTCCCAATATTTATTGTCCCCTTCACCTTCAAAACGTTCTCATTACACCTCAAATTATCAAAAACCTTATATCTGTCAGAAAATTCACAACTAATAATAATTGTTCTATCGATTTTGATCCTTACGGCTTTACCATTCTTGATTATCAGACTCGCCGCCCGGTGATCCGCTGTGATAGTTCTGGGCCCCTCTACCCTGTGTCAAGCTCCACAAGTCACGCGTTTGTCTCCATTTCTCCATCGATTTGGCATCAACGACTCGGTCATCCAGGCGATCAAGTCTTGAAGCATTTATCTTCTAGTAGTTATATTTCTTGTCATTTACCAAAAAATAATGTAACTTGCCATGCGTGTCACCTTGGCAAACAAACTAGATTATCTTTTTCGTTGTCTGATTCTTATGTTTCTGCACCTATTGAAATTATTCATTTCGACTTGTGGACTTCTCCTGTTTCTAGCAATGGTGGTTTGAAATATTATATTTTGTTTCTTGACCATTTCACTCATTATTTGTGGGTATATCCTTTAAAACAAAAATCTGATGCTTTCGCAAAATTCTTACATTTGTCCAATCTTATTCAAAATCAATTTGGGGGCAAAATCAAACAGTTTCAGTGTGATAATGGGGGGGGGGGAATACAACAACCCGCAGTTTCATAATCATTTTGCAACTAACGAGATTACTTTTCGTTTTTCTTGTCCACATACATCTCAACAAAACGGACGTTCCGAACGCATGATTCGCACTATTAACAATATGATGCGAACTCTTCTTTTCCACTCTCACCTCCCCCCACCTTTTGGCCTGAAGCCCTTCTTATGGCTGCTCATCTTCTCAATATCTTGCCCTCCGTCTCCATTTCCAACGACACCCCTCATTATCGCCTTTTTCACCGCCATCCTACCTATGACCATCTTCGTGTGTTCGGCTGCCTTTGCTTTCCCCGCATCCACACCACACATAAGCTTCAGCCACGCTCCACTCCCTGTATCTTCCTGGGGTATCCCACTTACCACCGCGGTTTCCGCTGCTACGATCTTTCACTCGGAAGATCATCATCTCCCGTCACGTCACTTTTGACGAGACGGTCTTCCCATACGGCTCAGTCACTCCTACTGAACCCCCCTCATATGATTTCCTCTCTGACTCAGACCAATCCCCTACACTCCGCCATATACTTCAGCCACCACCACCACCCACCACTGGTGAGACTGATATACACCCACCACCCCCTCCCCTGGTGGCGACCCTCATTTGTCTCCACCCCCATCTCCTCTAGTGGCCCCATCCTCTCCCCCTCCTCCCACCCACCATATGCACACCCGTTCTCGCAGTGGCATTGTCAAACCCGTAAACCGCCTCAATCTTCACTCCTCCTCCATTTCCCCTGTCCCGAAGTCACATTTGCAGGCTTTGAAAGATCCAAATTGGCATAAAGCGATAAACGAGGAATATAATGCACTCATTACGAATGGTACTTGGGTTCTTGTGCCACGCCCTCCGGGTGCGAATGTTGTTCGATCCATGTGGCTATTTAAACAGAAGTTCAATGCTAATGGTTCTCTCGCTCGCTACAAAGCTAGACTTGTGGCAAATGGGCGTAGCCAACAGCAGGGGGTCGATTTTGACAAGACTTTTAGCCCGGTTGTTAAACCGGCTACCATACGTACTGTGCTCAGTCTTGCCATATCTCGTCATTGGCCTATTCATCAGCTGGACGTGAAGAATGTGTTTCTTCATGGTCACCTTCAGGAGACTGTGTACATGCATCAGCCCCCAGGTTTCCGTGACCCTCAGCATCCTGATCATGTCTGCCTTCTTCAGCGCTCGCTATATGGTCTCAAACAGGCCCCTAGGGCCTGGTATCAGCGATTTGCTCAGCATGCACTTTATATGGGATTTACCCACAGTCTCACGAACTCGTCCCTATTCATTTATCATCACGGATCTGACACCGCCTACCTACTCCTTTATGTTGATGACATTGTGCTCACTGCCTCTTCTTCCGCCCTCCTGCAGTCCCTCATTGATCAGCTCAGTCAGGAGTTCGCGATGACAGATCTTGGTGCTTTGAATTATTTTCTCGGGATATCCGCTACGCATACCACTCAAGGACATTTCCTTACACAGCGCAAATATGCCTCTAAGATCCTTGAGCGTGCACATATGTCTACGTGCAACCCGGCACGCACCCCTGCCGAGACCACCCATAGGTTGGATGCCACTGGACCCCTGTTGCTGATCCTTCCATGTATCGCAGCCTTTTCGGGGCCCTCCAGTACCTTACCTTTACGCGACCGGACATTGCATTTACAGTTCAGTAAATTTGTTTGTTCATGCATGACCCGCGGGAGCCTCACCTACACGCCCTTAAGCGCATTCTGCGCTATCTTAGAGGCACACTGGATCACGGTTTACAGCTCTACGCTTCCCCCACGTATGATCTTCGTGCTTACTCGGATGCGGACTGGGGTGGATGCCCAGTCTCTCGCCGTTCGACCTCAGGCTATTGTGTTTTTCTCGGTGACAATCTCATATCTTGTTCGTCTAAACGACAGGGCGTCATCTCGCGATCCAGTGCAGAGGCGGAGTACCGCGGCGTTGCCAACGCCGTGGCCGAGACATGCTGGGTTCGTAACCTGCTTCGCGAACTACGGTGTCCCCCAACAAAAGCTACTATCGTCTACTGTGACAACATCAACTCTGTTTATATGACATCGAACCCAGTTCAACACCAACGCACGAAACATATAGAGATTGACATTCACTTTGTTCGTGACTTGGTGGCTCGAGGCATTGTTCGAGTATTCCATGTGCCCTCCTCTGCTCAGTATGCCGACATATTCACAAAAGGTCTTCCGACGACGCTCTTTAATGATTTCAAATCCAGTTTGAACGTTCGGAATTCACCTCCCGATCAAACTGTGGGGGGATGTTAGCAGATACGTGTATGTATGTATTTTGTATTTAGCCCACATATATGTTAGCCCATGTGGATTGTATGTATCAGCCCAAAAGGGTTTATGTATATATTGCACTTTGTAATGTAATTGGAATTATGGGAAACACGTAACTTAGCACAAACATGTAACATAATGGAACCAAGTTCATTAATGTTATTTTTAACTTGACAAGAAAATTACAACTATCAGATATTGGAATTTGTCAAAGGATTCCAAAGTTGTGATCATATTAGCCTCATAGTGAAGATCACGCGGTTTCATATGTCTTCTAATTAAGTTCATGCCATATCAGTTAATGTAATTCAAACCTATAGTGGTGGAGGCAACATATGGGTGACTTCAATTCTTTCCATAGAATTCAAGCACTCATCCATATCATCATGCATGATAATCAAGACCGGTGACATATGCCTAATGGAAGACTTCTGATGGTGTTCTCGGCTTCTAAAGCTAGTAATGGGATTTTTAAGATACACAAATGACTTGACAAATCTATAAACATAGTAATGTACTCCAACTTAGTGCTATCAACAATATTGACTTGATTAACCTTTTAGCGTTCCACCTTAGATTCTGTCGACAGTAGCGACACGGGTGGCATAGTAGATTATTGGGACTGTGAAAAATAAATGCAATATAACAATAGCGGGTTCCAAAGATGGTTATATTTTAGTGAATAACAATCCTATGTAGAAAAAACTATATAAGAAATGGTTTTTACAATCATATGCAAATGCAAAAACTATATACCTTTTTAGATAAGTTCTATACTTTTTGGATTGGCTTTTCATTTCAACATGTCTTTAAACTAAGAAATACCAAACTAGGCAAATAAGCATGAGTAGTATATCCAACTACTGCAAAATATATATAATATACCTATTTTAATGCAAAAAACGTCTCAATTTTGGATAATATTTCTGGGTTTTAGATTGAGGTATTTATTCAAACTATCATTTTTTGTTTATCAACTACTTTAGGTAATCTGAAAAAAATGTAGACGTTAAAATTAATAAACACCTAACATTCTCTAAACCTGTAGTCCGATATGAGAAAGTCTAAAATGTAGTGGATACCACATATCGGATTTTCTTTAAATGGCGGACCACATAAGCATAGATGTCCATTGATTGTTGGGTCGGAAATTCATTTTGGATTAGATGGTCAAGTTCGTAAAATTATTCCATTTGTGAATATCCGCAATTTTCTATTTCAAAATTGTAAGGTTTTCAGATAAGCATAGTTTCCTATGAATCGTATTAACCACTATAAACTGTAACATGATATTGCTTTTTAGTAATATTAACGATTATTTTTGAAGACGAAAATGATTGAATAAAGCATTAACACCAAAAATGAAAGTCTTTTGCTAGTCTAACTGTCCATCTTTTCACTACAAGAAATGCCGTTAATACCGGCGCCACCTTTAGCGGCGACAGAGGTGACGCCGCTAATACCGGCTGTCGCCGCTAAATGTGACGCCGGTATTGCCATGTCAGCGATCCGTGTCCTTCTCAATCTCAGCCGTAGGTGAATTGCTTGATCCAACGGCGGAAAAAGAAGCGGGAAAATTTCCCCCCAAAGGCGTCGCCGCTATTGCTTTTCGTGTCGCCGCTATTGCCTTTTCACCCGGATCGTCATCGTTACCGTCCGTTGCACTATGATCTAACGGTCCAGGAGAAAAGCGGGTTTTTTTAGTGTCGCCGGTAATGGGTTGTCGCCGCTAAAACCCTAAAATGTCGCCGCTGATCCACCACTTCCGCCTTGGAGAGGCGCGGGTCTACACGAGATGGATGGTAAGTGTTATTATAATTTTTAATTTATTGTATTTATTCATTTATTATAACAATCGTGACTAATATTTTTAAATTTATATTGCAGGTGTACCGGCTAGAAGAAAAACGAGAGGCAAAGCTAAAAATCTTGAACTGCAACGACAACGGGATAAGACAGGGCAAAAATTGACATTGGATTTTGATAGAGCGACCACGTATACCCCGGTTGGTAGACCGTATGACCTCTTTGTTCGTGAGGTGGGGATATACATGTGGAATAACATGCCCTTTGATCGAAAAGATTGGAAAAATGTTAGCAAAGCCGAGAAGGATGCATTAGTACATCATCTCAAGGTAAATTATTTATATAACTTTATTTTTGTATGTTATTTATTTATTTATTTTTACTTGACTAAGTTATTTTCAATTTGTAGAGGAACTTCGATTTTGATGCGATTGAGGATGATTGCGAGCGTATGCATTTGAAGGGTGGTATTGATTCGGTACTGATGAAGCGATATAGGGACCGAAAAAGTGATGCAAAAACTAAGTTTGATGATGCAGGAGGATATAACGATATAGACAAGGCTAGAACCCCCCCCCCCCCCCCCCCCCGGCGACGGAAGTTGGGATATTTGAAAAGGTGTTGGGTTCTCGCCGTGGACATTACAAAGGGATTGGCCGTAAACCTCTTGTGACTCCGACAATACCGCCTCATTTTGATGTAGGTCAACCTTCCCAAGAAGCACCTACAAAGGTAAATATTAATTGTTAACTACTTCATTGTTAAATACTTAATTTGTTTTTAACTAATAATATACATTTTTATTTTTTTGAAGGATGCGCTTGCACAGATGCTTGAGGATCCAAGACATAGAGATGCGTTGGCAGAATTTTTACGTACATACACGCCAGGGCACGGTGGTGGAACGAGCAAGGGTGCCGGGGATACCGAAGGTGATGGAGGCGATCAAGATGATGAAGATATTCAGGACGACGACTTACAGTAGTTTCTTATTTTTGTTGTGTGACTATTTTAATTTGTGTAACGAAGATTATGTTTTAGATATTAGTATTTGTTTGAAATTGTTTATCTCGTATATTGCTTCATTTATTACAATTTTAGTTTTATATTAAAAATATTCGTAATTCTAAATAATAAAAATAATAATAATAATAATAATAATAATAATAATAATAATAATTTAAAAAAATAATTAGAAAAACCTTTAGCGGCGACGCATTAGCGGCGATTTGTCGCCGATAAAGATATTAGCGGCGACTTTGAGAGTCTTTAGCGGCGACATTTGTCGCCGGTAATAACCCCGATCCTTATAGTGTTTATACAAATGGGAAGTCATTTGTACACAACAATTTTTTTCAATACATAACAATTGAATACTTTCTTTACATAATGTACAACATCTTAAAAACATGACTTATTGTGTATAGATCACTTCCCATATGATATAGCATTACCGCGTTTCTATTTTATTTTAGAATGACTTTAAAAGCACTTGATAAATTTTAATAAGTAAACTTATGTTGGACGATAACGATGGCTCGAGGTATTAATATTGCTCAAAACCTTTGGTCATTGATACAATATTGTGGACGACCCTTTGGCCAATAATCTCGTCTTGTTTCTTCTTGGCCTTCTTGTTAAGATCCTAAATGGAACTTGAAAAAGCATATTATATTTTTAGGTAACAAGAGTTAGTTGAAGCAGTTGGATACCTTTTCCATTTCAACCCTCCATTATAGACTTTTTGTCTATTTAACCCTTTTGTTCACACTTCAAAATTGAAAAAAATTGTACTAGATTAAGATAAAATAAAAGAGAGGTGAATGCCGTTGATAACGGAGATACTGATTTTTAGATGATTGGACCCTTGTGTTCTCGTGATAACCTTTTTTCAATACCATTTTTTATATTGGATTGGTTTACTTATTTTAATTATAAAAGTTATATAAGGTAAAAAGCATTAATCAAACGACCAACACTCATTGAAAGTGCTTTTTTATGTTTAAAATTATTTTGATTGAAAAAATCAGATGTACCAGTAATGTATATGATTTCAGAAAATTGGATAAATAATTTCGAGAGAACCAGACCATACGAAAATTACCTGTTTCATCAATTATCTAATTGCTCCGACCTTTTTACTTTGTCATCTCTGATAATTTGCTATAAATGTTAATCAATAATTGATTATATTATGTTGCATTCAGATTTTTATAAAAGATGTATTTTTTGACAACCATGATATTTTTTGACACCCTAGAAATATAATATGAGTTTCTGGAAAAAATAATAGTTCTTTCGTCTTTAGTTAATTAAAGAAAATAAGATTATTAACAAGTTTTAAAGTTCTTCTAAATAAAGACAACGGATCAAATAGAAGACACAAATTGCCAAATTGGTGATTGCAATTTAGCATATACCATAATTAAAAATATAACTTATCAAAAAGTTACATGAACAATATTGCTATTACGTAAACAACGTAGAATAAACCATATTGGTCTCATGGACCCCGGGAAGGAATGCCTATTTATCGATATATAATACCTACTATTATTTCACAATTATAATTCAGAATCACCGTAAACTAATAATAATATATAAAAAACGAGTAAACATGGATTTTTTTTCTGATAGCAATAATTATCTCTCGTCTAACAAGCAAACATAAACCATAATTAACCTTATTAGCTCAACATTAATGCTCGAATTTAAATAGAAAGAAAGAATGTGAAAACAAAAAACTATAACTTGACAAAACACGAAAAATCCACATGGTGGAGATCAACGGTTAGCTATGAAGCCAATAAATTTTCTCTAATCGAGGAGAGGCATTTCATATATCTTTTTTCCTCTCGCTTGTAAAAAGATGAAAATTTATCGACTTCAAGGCTTCAAGAAAATCTTCCTTCCTTATTACAACGCCCATAACTGTAAACTTAAAAAGAGTGATCCTATTAGAACTCTAACAATTGTTGAACAATTTTCAAAGTGCCAATAACATCAAACCCGACATAATTTCATCATTTTGCTAACCATTAACGCATAATTTCATCCTCAGAACCCGTAACACATTCCTTCTCATCTTGATCAAACCCTTCAAGACAAGGATGTGGAGAATGGCCATTTCCAAAAGAGCGAATGTGATCCTTGAGTGATCTTTTATGCTTAAAATCCGATCCACAAGTGCAATACCACAACTTGCCACAATTTTTCTCATGTGTCCTCCAATCCCCCTTGACTGCAAACTTTTTTGTGCAATATTTCCTGCATGTAAACGGTTTAGCCCCATGCTTTCTCTTGTAGTGTGTTTGAAGAGTTCGAAAATCCTTCAAGGGCTTGGCTCGTGGGTGGTTGATGTTGTTCTTGCACCCTTGAGCACAACAATAGCATGGAAGCCTAAGCATGGCTGCTGGTTGTGTACCCTTTAGCGATTCTGGTCCTTTCCTGTATTCCGATCCATGCCCCCACATATGCATCTGTAACCATTTCAAGAATTATAAAGATCAACACTCGAAAGACTCTAATTTGACTTTTGGTCAAGGTATCTAGAGTAAAGAATATGGAATGGTCGAACGGAATTCATTGCAAGATACAAACGTCGGGTTTAAACTAAGAAAACTAATCATGGGGATTAATCCAATGAGTAAAGCATTATAGAGTTGTATCGACAAAAATTTCAGGATTGATTGATTGATTTTATGACCACTTCTCAAAGAGACATTTACCTATGACCCTACTCCCTAAGGAAAGAAATGAACAAAGAAATAGGGCAACTTTAAGTCTTTAATCATCCCAAATGATGAAAACTTATGGGATCAGTAACAAATTACGAAAATGGGCAACATTTCAACGTAAACTTGGTCAATCAGTCAGTCTTCCACTACAATAAAGTTTCTCAATGTTATCCAAGATTGAAACTACTCAAAGGATTTGAATAAAGTGATACAGTAATGAACAGTGTCTCCTTTTCATTTGATTTTTACGAAAAAGAAAATTCATTTATTATCTAAATCTTCTTGATGCATGAATCATGGTATGCTTGATTGCTTGTATATCTAAACATGAAAATGTTAGAAAAATGGGTCAAGTTTTATTATATTTTACGATTTTAAATGCAAAATATGATGCAGAGAAAATGAACCCTAATTGAGATGATCACATAGAATATTTATATATAATATGTAAAGATTTACCTGCATGTTATTGTATCTATTGAAGGTCTTGTCGCATATGGAACAGACAAACTGCATAGGTCCAATGAGAATTTGAGATGGTGTTGGTATCCAAAACCTAGTCTGATTATGATCGTTGTTATGATCATTAAACTTTACCACTTCCATATCAGATTTCGTCTCATCATCTTCTTCCTTAAACTCTTCGAACCGCCTGTTAGTCACCACTGAATCTCCTGCACTTGAAGTGCCATAACTAGGTAATCCGATATGCAGTGTTACTGTCACTTTCTCGATGTTATCTTCTTCTTTGATCTTCAAACCCCAATCTTTTTCATCTTGGTTGATTAGTCGACTGAGTAGGGGTAGACATTGAATGGTTTCGTGGGCAAAATCCTGTTCTTTAGAGAAGATCATGGTGTCATATGAAGACGATGATGAAGTAGAAGAAGGAGGAGATGGCTCGAGCCATTCAAAGAAAGGTGGAGCTTCAAAGCACATTGTGTTTTATGGCCGTGAGAAGGGGAAAGAGAAGGGAGATTAAATGGGTGTGAAAGGGTTGATTTTACTTATCAAAGAAAGGTGGGTTGGTTAAGTCCTTTTGCCTTTCTTTCTATCTTTATTTATGCCTTTAAGGTGCGTGTGTGTTCGAGAAAAAGACATGAGTGGTGTTGGTCGATTGCGAAAGATGGTTAATTGGCAAAAAAGGACCATATACAAACACTTTGCAAAGTCCAAATTCTTCGTAGAATTATTTCACTGTGAATGGCTTTTAGTATAGCATTGAATATTTATACAATTACAAAAATAACCAAGTAGCCTATATATATGGAAAGGCAGTCTTTACAAAACATATAAATTATATATTTATGGCTATCTATTAGTCTCCTGAAGTCACAACAGTAGAAAAACGAATATGAAAATTATCTCGAAAGTCATCAAAAAGAATGTTTTGGAGACCTTTGATGATAATATTTCTTAGTTAGCAAGGAGAAGAAACAAAATTTTCACGAACAAAATGAATATCAACTTGATGTGTTTTGTAAGTTGATATTGATTACTAGACAAACAAATAGCACCCACTTTATCACAGTTCATGAGAGTGGCTTTGGTAAGAGGATATCAAAATTCCAACAGGAGATTACGAACATGTTCTGACACGACATTAGCTACACCATGATATTCAGCTTTGACACTTGATCGGATTAACATGGCATTAAACTTCGAAGACCACAAGATGAAGCTATCCCCAAAATACATAATACGTAGAAGTCGATAACCTATTGTCGGGGCACCATTGATGTCTATAGACAACATGTGAGGACCTCTTTGAAGGAGAACACTATAAATTGAATTGTAAAGTACCTTTGACAAACCAGATAATACATAGTAGCACTTGAAAATGTTCGTCCAGGGGTCATGCATAAACAAACAAACTTGTTGCACCACATACGTGATATATGATCGGCTGGTGTTAAGTACTGAAGAGAATGAACAAGGCTTATCTAGAGCGTTGGTTCAAAAAAGGGGGCGGAGTCGACGCTCAATTTGGAATTTGTATCAAATGGAGTCATTTCCGTGTTACATGATATATTTACCTAAGCCAAAATATCATGAGCGTATTTATCTTGAGATAGGAACAATTCATGGGACCAGATGATGCAATGAGATAATATTGCCGACCTAAAAAGTGAGTATGCGATGTGGGGGCTCCATTGAAATATGAACAAACTACTGTCGACTTTGCTTTGGTGAAGCCAATAGAAGGGATAGTGTAAAAGTGTTGGTATTAAGCTTGTAGAGCTTACTTCAAACCATATATGGAAAGCTTGAGGTGGCACACATGGTTCGGGAGCTTGTCATTTTGAAAACCCGACGGTTGGTGGAAATAGACGATTTCTTGCTAATGCCAACGGAGTAAGGAATTTTTCATGTCGAGTTGATGAAATTTTTCATGTCGAGTTGACGATTTCTTGCTAATGCCAACTAGTTGTGTGGTAATCAATTTAACTAGCAGACAGATGGTTTCCATATAATCGATGCCAACCAAGCTTTATATCTTTCAAGAGACATGTAGGAATCATCCTAGGAATAAGTTGACATGCAATTTACACATTAAACTCATCAAACCAGGGTTTTTGATCGATTAGGGTCACAAAGGATATCAACACAGGTTTTGGGGAGAGATGAGACTTTAGAAAGGGTAGCAAGACATATGTAATTAGGGTTTGGTTTGGTATCATTGTGTTTGCTACGATTGTCTATCCAGTTCGGGAATAGAGTCGAGGATGAAAGAGAGAAGAAGATCGGAAAGGTGGCCGTGGAAAAAGAATAAGGACGAGGAAGCGGTTGGTGAGATGAAGAAATGGCGGTTAAAAGAGGAAGCTTTGAAGAAAGTGGAGGTTGACCGAAGCAAGATGGAGATTGCCACTCCCAAGAAAACATTGAAACCCAAAGGTGGGGTGAAGTGGCTAGAGAATCCATACACTGATGGTGTTGTAAAATTTTGTTTTAAAAAAAGAAACATAGCTTCATCAAATGCCACATGTCAGGATGTTATGAAATGTTTTTGAGTGATGTCAAAACATAAGTATTCCTAATAATAAGAAGGGTAGCCAATGAAAGCACATGAAGTTGATTTGTGAAGAAGTTTATTATGAGGAGATGAGTTATATAGAAAAAAAGACAACAAAAAAAATTTCAAATAAGTGTAGGAATGAATCCTAAGATAGCGACTTAGGTAAGGAATGGAAAATTTAGGGATTTTGAGGGAAGAATATTATTTAGGTATGTGGCCATATTTATAAAATATGGTTAAATGTCTAAATGGAGGCAGGAGTATGTGTATGAGAAAACGAGTTTGGGACTTACCATTTGGTGTATGAAATTTATGTTTAGATTTTTCATTTTGAGAATGGGTGTATGGACACGAGAACCGAGGGTAAATACCATTTTGGTAGCAAAGGTACTAAAAAGATAAGATGTTAAATTATTTTTGATTGCCACATTAGAACGACTTAATGCCACTTCCAAATCGATTTAGAACATATTTGTGGAATTTAATAAAACATAAGAGTTTGATATTTTTATATCATGGGAAAAGTCTAATAAAATTATAATAATCATCCATAAAACAAAATATAATATCCATGGCCACTAGTTTTCAAGATAAGAGATGTCTGAACATCACTATAAAAAATATTAAATAGTGCTATGGAATTTGACATAGAATGGGAAAAAGACAATTTATTATGGTATACAAATTAACAAGACACACAAACACAATGTGTTATAATACTTGAAAAGGAAAAAAGTTGATCACTACACAATTCAATTAGAATGTTGTTGCCCCAATAATCAAGGCGAACATGGAAAATTGAACTATATACAAAACAAAAGGATGATGATAGAGACCTTTGAACTTACATGAGATTGGAAGTGGGTATAACTCGTCTAAACTATTGCATCGTACGTGCTTGATCTCGTCCATAAATCATTCACATAAAAACCAAAGGGATCATATTCAATGGAACGAATCGTATATGAAGTTGAGTTTGAGCCCATGTACTATTGATCATCCAAGTTTTCTAACAATGCCATATTAAAAGCAACATCAATATCTGTAAGGGTATAAAAAGGAGGAGTTGATGCGTAATGAACTTGTTGTGGTTATATGGCCAATATGCCTAGAGTATTGGGCTAAGTTGGAGGAAGGCCCACATGTTCTATCCTGTCATTGGGTATCATGATGGTGACTACTGCACCCATTGATGTTGCCATTGGGGTTTTCCCATGTATTGCCACATGTAGTTTCCTAACTTTGAACGACCACCCTGATGCATGTTGCCTTATCCGCCTCAACTGAATCCGTGATTAGAGTTATTGAATGATGGGGTTTAGGGTTTTGGTGTAGACTTTATAGGGGAATATGGTGTTGAAGAACGATGGTTGGTGATGAGATTCATGGGGCTTGAAGGCGTTGGCTTCTACTTGGTTCTTCATCTATGCTTCCTCAAGAAAAAACATGATTCAGGATTGGAAGAATAGACAAGAGGATTTGTCTGTTAAAATCATTGTAGCAACTTCATCATACACTTTGGTTAGGCCCGTCATTAACTCTTGAAACAAGTTGGCTTGAGGTAAATGGAGCCACAGCATTAGACAAATGATCTCCTAACACCTTATGTGCTTAATAATCAGATGAGATAGAGGAGAAATCTTATTGGCTTGTGCATGAAATTCTAGCTCAAGATAGACATTTTGTCACGATTCATTATCACAAATGATCTTTTGTAGGTGATTACATGCAAGTTAGATCACGGATTTGGATTTAACATTAGTGTGGAGGATATTATTGGATATTCTTGAGTATATCTACTAGAGAATAATGGCATCAAGTCCCTACAAAATAATGGAGTTGATAGAGGTGTGTTTGGGTGTAATAATGTACTGGAGAACAAGAAACACATGGGCATGAATATTGACCAACCTAGTCTTTTAGAGCACAATTGGTATGAAATATCATATTTTTGACACAGTGACAACAATGTAATAAGGCGCTGGGAGAACGATTATTCGTATGTGGATGATATGATGACGGCGACGGCGTCTAAATATGCTGATGGTGACATGATGGTGATTATTGAAAAGAGAATATATGAAGAGTCGATGGCAACAGCTATGGGAAGAAGTAGGGCTTCCCATGATTATTTTGATGCACCAAAGTATTTCACCATTATTGGCTTTCAGTATTGCACTTAATATATATATATATATATATATATATATATATATATATATATATATATATATATATATATATATATATATATATATATATATATATATATATATATATATATAGACACACACACACACACACACACACAAAATTTATGTTTAGGGCGTGACAGCGAGCTTTCTAAGATAACCAACAACCCTACATATATGAAAATGTAATATTTACAAAAGCATATACACATTATTTATAGCGATTTATTACTTCTCTGGGTAATTTTGAACTTCTATGGCCAAATAGTAAATTAAAACAAATTTGGTCAACTTTTTGTTACTATTTAAACCTAAAACAAATATTATTTAATAATTAGTTTACATTTACAAGGTATTGCATAGATTTTTATCATATGACCTGTATGTTATTATATGATTTATAAGTTAAATTGTAATGGAAGACAAAGCTTCCAACAAATTTATGAGTGAAACTTATATTGAAAATTAATTAGCAAAAGAACTATATCAAGTGTCTCTTACAACAAGTTTTTCTAATAAAGTTGGATGATTACAATCAAATATATTAATGTAAAGAATCATGACATTAGCATACTTCTTGTTTTATATTTAGCAATCAAATATATTAATATAAAGAATCAAGACATTAGCGTACTTCTTGTTTTATATTTAGGGTGTGACAGCGAGCTCTTTAAAGATTTTAACAAAAAAACTTGAATCAACAAAAAAAAAACTTCATTTTGTAGTACAACCTTTTAGTTTTTATTTTAAACAAAAGCTCATAATTCAAAAGCTTCTTTTTGGGAGCTGTTAGCTTTTCGAAGCGTTTAGATTTTATTTTTAGACCAAATTACACGACGTTTAGCTTTTCGGAACATTTAAATTTAGTTTTAAGACAAAATTACACAATTGATCCCCATGGTTTGCTAAAACTCACATGAATAGGACAACAATCAAAATGTTTATGCATTTGGTCCCTATGGGTTGTAAATATTGCCCGTCTAATCCTTTATGCATGTAAAATAACATTTATACCATTTTTAATATCACTCATCTTTTTTTTTTTTTTTGTATATTTACAATTAATATTTAATTAGAAGGCCTCACCCATCCCACCATACCTTCTTTTCATCCTTCATTCATCATCTTTCACTACTACCACTGTTTACTAACAATCAGTCGAAAAGTAAGTTGACTCACAACCACATACACCAACACTAACAACCAGTTACACCCTTATCCCTCTCTACTTCACATTCTATTTTCATCTCTATTTCTCTAAGCTCTCGCTCACCACTCTATCATACTACAGCCATTGTCTCCTATTCCCCGATTTGCCATCATTAACCCTCATCTCTCTCACCCCAAATCAATAACAACCTCTATCACCATTGTGATTGCCACCATAGTTTCACTAATGAGCACCATTCGTCCATACCACCATAGAAACCATCAAAACAACCCACCTTTAATGTTTGTCCCCTAAAAACCACCCAATCTTACCAAAAGGCAAACCTCACCACCTATAGCCTCCTTTGTTTCTATTCCATCTTTGATACACTTAAGATGCACCATCAAGTTCTTTATGAACATAATTGACACAAAGTATTACAATATGAAAAATCATTCATCACAAATCCTTCTTTTCCCCATGTTCTTTCATATTCTTTTGAACAAAATATAGGCGAACATCTTCTCTCTATGTTATATGTTTTTATGAGGGTGTATAATGAAAGAAGTGCTTAAGGATAACCTAGAAAATAATTCCATTTATTCCAAAATCATTTGCATCCATTCCAAAATTGATTCCATAATTGTTTCCATATGTTTACAACAGATGCCAAAATTCATGACCAGGATCTAGGTTCCAAACTCAATACTCAAACTTGATGAAGTAAAACTGGACACGAAGGACAATTATATAAAAACCAATTATTACTATCAAGTTTCTAGATACAAGTTGGACCTTTTTGCCACCGTCTGAAAACTCACGATGACGGTGGTGGTCGTGGTTTAGTTCAAGAAGAATAGAGGGGGAAGAAGTATGTAGCACTAGGGGAGGTCTGCAACAGCTAGTGGTGGTGTTCAATGGTGGTTTACCCTTTATAGGCTCGCCGAAGAAGAGGTAGGAGATTAGTAAAGGGAAAATTGGCAACGACGACGTTTTTGGGTACCCATAATGGTGTTCTTGGGTGCTGACAAGGTTAAGAAAGAAAAGGAAGGGTAGGTGGGCTTAGGGTTAGGTAGGTTATTTTCTATCTTTAAAAATATTGATTTAAATTTTGAAAATAAAGCACAAACTAATAAAAAATCAAACTAGGGGTACAAAGGTAATTTTAGATCAATTACGAAAAGAAACATGAAGCCATAGGGACAAGGCGGACAATGTTTACAAATAAGAGGGACCATGCGCGTAGACGTTTGGTTAGTTGTCTTCTCCATGTGAGTTTTGGTAAACCACGTCGACCACTCATGAAAGTTTGTCTAGTTTTTACGTAATTACATTTTTAAAAACTAAAGAGCACGTCTATCAAACATTCCGTATAAATAAAGGCTATAGTTTTCAGCTTTTAATTATCAGTTGTCAGCTTGCTGTTACCGAGTTAGTTTTGACAAACACGTTTGTAATGATGTTTGTTTTTATTGATTGTATTCAACAAATGAAGATTTAACAATCCTACAAAACGAAGAACAAAATCAAAATAATAATATAAACAATTATCATCTTAATTATAAGGAGATACAAAACCTCTCAACTTCGATATAAAAAAAGGCTGGTACTTGAAATGCAACTTCTTAAAGCCTGAGGTAGTTATCATGGAATCAAACCAAAAACTTCAACACGATTTTAGGTTTTTGCCACTACAAAGAAAATGAGATCAGCACCTCAAGTAATTAGAAGTCAAAAATATCTGGTCAGGGAAGAAATAGTCAGCCTAGTTCAGAATACAATGTGATAAGTAAAAAGTGCCTGAAAGTGCAACAAACTAGGCATATGGCACAAGATATTGCAGCATACAGGAGACATATTTATTGGAAAATATACTAGTCTTGAAATTACTACGTGTGGAAAACAATGCGTAAAATCAGTTTTCCTTCAACAATAGCTGCTAAAAAAGGTTTTGTTACTTTGAATTATAGTCAACACATACTTTCATCATTTCACAGAAAATTTGAGTCTTTAATTGACTTTTGGTCAAAATCAATGGTATTTCAATTTTCCATCCTTCTCTAAATCAACGCACCATTTAATTTCTTTTTTATCGGGTTGTGAAATAATAAAGTTTTACTTTCAAAACGAATTCATCACGCCATGGAAATATACTTTTTTGGAATTTTCTTTTTGTATAAGCCACGCTGTAAAATAATATGGTTGTTGACCTAATAAGTGGACCCTTAATCGTCGTAAGGAAAAAGTAGTTTGTGAAAATAATATTAGGGATGCATGTGTATAATTAATTGTATTGGGTATTCAGTTAAAATAAATATAGTTATCACTTATAGTTATGATTCTTTAAAAAATACCTTCGTTTTATAAGATTTTAACATTGGGTGTAGAGGTATATTGTCCAATGTGGGAATATGGTCAAGGAGCTATACTCTTATGTAAAAGATCGACTCTTTCAACTTTAAAATGCAGCTATAATGTATAAGCCATATTTATACCATCTTTTTGATATATATATATATATATATATATATATATATATATATATATATATATATATATATATATATATATATATATATATATATATATATATATATATATATATATATATATATATATATATATATATATATATATATATATATATATATAGAATTAGGATCGGGTGAGGACTCAAAAATTGGTGAGGACTGCGAGGACAATTTTTAGCCTTAGGATTGAAAAAATAAGTGGATGAGATTGAGTTTTATTTATCGTCAAAATATCGCGAGATAATATGGCATTTTGGTAATTATTTACGAGATTTTGGAAAATTTCAACGAAGGTTAAATGTTTAGAGGGTTACAATGGAATAGAAATTCAGAAAAAAAAATTTAAAAAAAAATAAAATCGGATTATGTCACGTGTCGCAATCACAGCACCTCAAAGCAACCTTTCTCTCTCTCTGCCACATGTCGCCCAGCCATTGGCTGGGCTTTTATTTTTTTTTTCACCCGTTTCGTTTTTCAGCTATAACTTTTTTTTTTCTTTACAAAAAAAAAATTTTGAAAAAACCAAATTTCTTAAAATTTAATTCTCTACAAAATGAGCACAATCATGAAATTTTGAAAAAAAATATTTTTTTAATTTTTAATTTTTATAAAAAAACCCAGAAAAAAATATTCTCCAAAAAATCATGAAAATTTAAATGATACTTGTACTCACTATACTAGTGACTTTGTAAAAAGAATTTTAAAAAAAATAAGTTTTTGAAGTGTTCATATTTTAATTTTAGGAAATATTTGTTTTATAAAAATAACAGATATTTTTTATCCAAATTCAAAAAAGCAATTGATGAAGTTCTTCGTAATACTATTTTAATGAGTTTATAAAAGATAGTTTATAAAAATATTATTGTTAAGGATACGAACGTTTTGTTTAAATGATTTTAAGTTTTTATAAAAAAATAGGACGTGAAAACTTTCGTTCTTCAAATTAACAAGTTTTTTTATATTTTTTTGAACATAATATGATAAAAATGAGATGATTCAAAATATTTATGATTTAAAAAAACTTATGATTCAATATTTAATGATCATTAATTTGTTATGATCTAAAAATATTTTGATTCAAATAATTTTATAATCCTTAATTATATTTTTTTGATTCAAAAAGTAAATGATTCAACATATATAACGATCCAAAATTTGTTATGAACAAAAACTTTATTTTAATATATTATTGATCCAAAATCATATCATTAAAAAATGATATGATTCAAAATGTTTTGATCCAAAATTTTATGATCCAAAAATGATATGATTCAAAAATAGTATGACTTAAAAACATTATGATGCTTAATTTTTTATCATTCAAAATTTTTATAATTATTAAAGATTGAAAACTCAACCTATATTTACTTTGAAAACATAAAACATAAAAAAATAATAATAAAAAACCAAAAAAAAAACAAAATACCACTAATAACTTCAAATATGTAGTAAAAATTTTAAAAGTTTAAAAATAAAAAATAAAAAAAAATAAAAAAAATAAAAACGAAAAAAAATAAAAAAACGAAAAATAATATGAAATAAGTGAAAATCGAGAATATATGCATTTTAAAAAAAATTAAAAAAAATAAATTAAAATTAAAAAAAATTAATTAAAAAACGAAAATAAACATAAAAACCCACTTAAATGACGTTCCATTGACGTTCGTTGTATGTGATTAGATAATCGAGTCCGTGTTACGTTCCACGGACGTGCGTCGTATGCGAACGCGTCACCTCCAAGTATTGGGTTTGACGTTTGTGCCCTTGACGAAGTGGATGGTGGAGAATTGTCCTCGCAGTCCTCACCATTTTTTGAGTCGTCACCGGATCCACACCCTATATATATATATATATATATATATATATATATATATATATATATATATATATATATATATATATATATATATATATATATATATATATATATATAAAGCCGAATTTCCATAAAAAACAATATAGTTTGAACTTTTTTTCAGTTTAATAATTGAAACAATGTTTTTCTGTTAACTACTAAGACTTTGATTCTTATTTTTTAAACCATTGCACAAAACCTTAAAATGTATAAAACCTACTATAGGTTAGGGCAAAAAGGCTACGGTTAAAAAACACCCACAAATCAATATCAAAATTCCAAAGATAGATCATTGTTTTGCAGATAGGTTCGGTATTTATTCTATATCAATAGCAAACCAACCGAATCGTTGCTTTTAAGTAGGAGTCTTGTTTGGACGAGTAATTCGGTTTTTGGGTTATACGGATCGGGTTATTCACGTTTTGGGTAATGGGTAAAGCGGCTGAAACCGAACCGTTTAAGGTTCGGGTTATTTGGGTAACGGGTATGAGTTATTTGGGTAACGGGTTAAACGGTTATGGGTAATTCGGATACGGGTTATTGCGTTACGGGTTAAATAGTTATGGGTAATTCGAGTATAAGTTATTTGGGTAACAAAGTACGTTTATCCATTTTTAGCAATTTATCCATTCAAATTCAGTTTCATTCGAATACAATTCCATTCAAACACAAATTCATTCCATTCATTACATAAGCAAATTCAAACATTACAAATGGAAATAGAGTTCAAACGTTTAAAAACCGAAATGAAATTCAAACATTACAAACGGAAATAGAGTTCAAAATAAAGTTCAAATATTACAAAATCATAATTCAACATGACAACAACTTCTAGATTTGATTAGACGCACTTCCACTTGTCACTTCAACAATGAAAATGTTGAATAGAGTTAAAGCAATTTAAATGTAAATGAGTATATAAAGTAGTAAACTATTAAAATTAGTATAATATAGTACCTTCTTGAAGTAGTGTTAGTCGATCGAAATCTTTTTCAACATCGGGGTTACAACTTGAATGGAGGAATCAATCTTGTGTACAAATGAGGACTTCAATAACTTTAGTAGTTAAAGAACTCCTAAATGTATCAAGAACTCTCCCGCTTGTGCTAAATACCGATTCGGAAGCAACCGTTGATACGGGAATCGCCAAGATATCTCGAGTCATTAAAGATAAAATAGGAAAGCTCATTTCATTCACCCTCCACCATAACAAAATGTCAAATTTTTCGGATTCATCTTCAACAACTTCACTCAAATATTTGTCCAACTTGCTCTTTGTGTCCATCGACCCACTCATTTGCATCTTCATCTTCTCCCTTAACTTATCTCTCATCGTAGGATTTGAAACGGGATCATTGATTATTGGACGTTTTCCCAAAGACGATGAATTAGAAGAACCGGTTGAAGAATCATGAATTCTCACATACTCATCATACAACTCATGCAAAGCATCCTCTACTGCTTTCCTTATTATAGTCTCATTTTCTTTTTCTTAAGCATTAACTAGTAAAATATCCAAATATGCTAGTTTATTTGTAGGATCAAGTATTGTTGCATTGTAAAGTAACATGTTGGCTTTCTCAATATCTCCAAAGTACTTGACAAATTTTTGTTTCATCGTGTTTAACATGCCTAGCAAACCCATATCTTACAACCATGCCAAATCATTATGCAAAAGAACAAAAATCGAAGTCATATCATCAAGAAACATATGTGATGTAACAATAAGTGTCCCCGATAACTTTACAGTCACATCAAAAAAGGCTTTAACAACCGCATCAATTTCCTATCATTATTCCAATCATACACAGACGGTACTGCAAAATGTAACTTTGCAAGATCATCACCAAATTGTGTATCTTCACTATCATATCTAGCAAAATCCATTTCATACACTTCGGCCGTTTCCAACATTAAGTAAGTGTAGTTCCACCGTGTTGCAACATCTAACACCAAACTTTTTTACTACCACATTATCAACAAAATGTGCAGTTAGACTCATATAATTGAAATTATCATCACATTATCAATCCCCCAATCTATCAAACACAACTCAATTGCTTTTCCAGTTTCAACTCCACGATGACTATCAAGAAGACAAAAATTCAACACTTTTGGTCAACTTCCAATCGTTATCAACAAAATGTGCAGTTAGACTCACATAATTGATCTTGTTTACCCCCGTCCAAGTGTCTGTTGTTAAACATATACTACCTTTGTTTTTTTCATCAAAGCAGCAACTTTCTTTTTTTCAACTTCAAACTGTTCTAGGATATCTTTAGCAATAGTAGTTCTACATGAGACTTTAAAAAGTGCTCAACTCATGCTTGAATAACGTCTAAAACCTTTAGTCTCAACAAATGAAAAAGGAAGCTCGTTTACGACAAGCATATAAGATAATGCATCCCTATTAGCTTTTTTGTCAAACTTCCATGCAATCATCTTATCGGATTGAAAAGTGAGTTGTGTTTGACTATCCCCAAATGTCGCCTTGTAAGGTACACATTTATTCAAATGTGTCTATAGACTACTAGTGTATGGTTTACTAGAACTAGAAAAGTATTCTTTACCGCGATAGTTGCACTTACTTTTTAATGCACCTGCAGCATCATTAAATTCAAAAAAGTGAGTCCAAACATCTGATCTTTCTTATTTTCCCTACGTTTCACTTGTGGTTGTGAGTCGTCATTAGCTTTCCCGGTGCTTTTATTATCCATTGTTTCGTCATCACTCAAATTAATCGATTGAGACATCTATCAATTAAAAAATCTACAATTAGTATTAAATTTACAAACACTATACAATTTACAGTTTACATAAACTTTAATACACGCAAACCAATTCAGAAAAAACAGAAAAACATAAACTTTTCAAATCGACGATTCGTAATATCAACTTAAAAAAAAACCAATCCAGAAAAAAAACAGAAACACAGAAAGATAAAGAATAAAGAAACAGCAACAGCAAACCAATTCAACTTCAATAAATAAACATCAACAACAAATCGACTTTCAGATTGTTAAAATGAATGAAATCTTCAATTACTCAGAAACATAAAGAATAAAGAAAAGGCTACAACAAAAATCATTGCTGAAATCGATTACAGCAACAGCAAAACTGATGCTTCAAATCACCGATTCCTAATATCAACTCTTCATATCGATTGCTGAAATCGATTGTTGAAATTAACAACTAAAATCGATTGCTAAGATTCAGTTTTGGAGTTACCTTGGCTTTAGTTTGGGTTCGAATATACCTTAATCGTGATGGAGATAAGAGAGTTCGAATCATCACGTATGAAATCGTATCCCTGAGACAGAGAGTTCAAGTAGTCGTCGTCACCGGAGGGTGGAGTGGAGGGTTGTCTGGCTGGAGCCTGGAGCCGGACGCGTCGATCGAGACTCGAGAGTAAATCAGTGATTAGGGATTTAGGGTGGAGTTGGGCAGTTGGCTAGTTCAGTGAGATCATATCCAGTCCCAATCCTATTCCCCTGAATTCATATGGACAAAAGTACCCCTAAGTTCAAATGAAATATCTAATTTTTCTTTTTTTAATTAAACCCTTAATCAGGTAACCCGAAAATGAGTATCCTTACCGAATAACCGAACCGCATAGGCATATACAGTTTGGGTATAACCGATTAAGTCACCCAATACCTGAATAACCCGAACAGTTTTCCATTACTAATTCGGCTCGGGCGGGTTATTCAGTTTCGGTTATTTCTCACACACCTACTTTTAAGGCCTTCCGGAGTGCAGCATGAGGGGGTGCCCGACATCGTGCGGCGTTGTGGGGAGCACCGCCCCCCCCCCCCCCCCACCCCCCATGCGGCGTCGTCGCAATATTGACCTCGCGCGGGCTGAGCACGTCGTGCGGCGTGTGACCATTTGTGACTGTTGGGACTCAACGACTATGTAGCCGTTTGATTTTAAAAAAAAAAAACTTTTTTTACCTATATATATATATATACACATATCTCACTCATTTTATTATATCTCACTCATTTTATAACTACACAATATATACATACCACACTACAACTAAAAAAATAGATCCAAGATTCGAGGTGTTATTCAATTTGTCATCTTCGTCGGAAGACGAGAGTTGGTTGCTTGAAGCTACCGTGCAAGCGACGTCATTGCTTCGTCAAGCTGCCCAGATAACCGCCAACGCCGCAGAATGTTCAGAAAATCAACGTAGGTTAACAACACGGGCAACAATAAACAGAGATCGTGAAGCTACACACGATCTCCTTGTCCGCGACTATTTAGCGGAACAATCGTTGTATTCTGTGTACCATTTTCGTCGACGGTATCGGATGAGTAAGGGACTTTTCTTGCATATAGTTTGTGATGTGAGCGAAGTCAATCCAGTTTTGCGATTGCAATACGATGGTAGAAATAAAAGGGGTTTCACGGCGAAACAAAAATGTTCCGCTTCGGTTCAGCAAATTGCAACCAACACGACATTTGATTTATGGGATGACTATTTCAAAATGTCGGAGCACACTAATTGGGAAAGTGTTTACGAGTTCGCCAGCACTATTATAACAACCTTCGTGCGGATTTGGTCGAGCATATCTATCGGGCTAGAGTTGAGCCGACGCCGGTGCCCGATATCGAGGAGGAATAATGGGAGTGACGATCCTAGTTTTTATTTAAGATATGTAGTTTTTTTTTTAATTTTAAGTTTAATGTTTTTTTTGAATTTTTAGTTTTTATTTTTAATGTAATTTTCGGTTTTAATTTATATATTTTAATGAATTATCTTATTTTGAAATTATTAGTTTTATTTTAATTTAAAATTAGTTTTTAAATTAAAAAGTGAGAGGAAGTGAGAGGTGACTATTTCCGGGGGTAACGGGAAGAGAGAGAATTGCTGACTGGATGCTGAGGTGGCAGGAAAAAAGTGAGAGTAGGAGAGAGCGCACTCCTGATGGCCTAAGGGGGTGTACTGCTTATGGCTTTGTACATGTAAAAGTATTGTTATATTATTTTTGCAATTCATTACCGAGCCGTTAAAATGCTTTTTTTTAATAAAACTTTTATCAGTTAAATCAGAAAAAAAATCCAATGGTTAAAATTATATATATGTAAGACCCGTTTCCACCGCGGCACGGTTTATGGTGGTTCGCAGCGCGGCGTGGAAGGAATTGGATTCGCGAATAGCTGGATACGCGCGTCGCGTATTTCATTGGACCGCGACGCGGTGCGCCGCAGAAGTGAAAAACCCTAATTCGGATTTAAGCACCTATATAAAGAGTCCCAGCCCTAGGGTTCGTGTTTTTGGAAGTTTTCTGGGGTAGAGGCGACTGACTTCTGTAGTAGCACCACTATTTCGAAGCATTGAAGGTCTTGGAGGATTTGAAGAAGGAGATACCGACGTGTGGGAAGGCTTGCAACTTGTGGTGTGCATCACTCTATTTCAGAAGCAAGGTAATAGGATCTACCTTTCTGATTTTCCATTTTACCCTGTTATATGGTGATATCCCTTGGTTAGGGGTCTTGGATGACTTGTAATGTTTAGGGTTTTGGACCATGGACATGCATGGACTTGCATGTCCATAAGAAAGTCACCTTAGGCTAGTTTCTGATCCCAGGAAGGGTGTAGGAGGAACCCTAACCAATGGACATACTGGTTAAAGGTTTAACAGAGATTTCAGACTGATACGAGTCCGCGACGCAGACTGGTTATTCCAGCGACGCGGATTCGGGTAAACCCCGTAAGCATGTGGCGATCGTCCGCGATGCGTAAGGGGAGAAGCCGCACCGCGAAGTTGACTGTTTGACCAGGAATTGACTTTCGACAAATTATTTGTGACAAATGTTAGGTCTGACCTTTAGACGAGTCTATAGGAGTTCGGTCGATGAATAATATGTTGTGTATGTGGGATATAGGTGATTGGACGAGCTTAGTTGGGATATTAGAGTGTATCTGCACGTTTACGAATCAGGTGAGTATCCTCACCTTACTATATGATGTTGCATGTTAGGCATCTTGTATGTTATTTACAGTTACATGATTTGTTCTGTAATTGTGGTTATCTGTTGTTGGGCTCAGTACTAATGCGTGTTCACTCGTAGCTGTTATAAGACGAGTTGGACTATCGCCTTGTCCCATAGCTGTTGTATGATGGGCTGGGCCAAACCAGGAACCCATAGTTGTGGTATGATGGGTAGAACCGCCCCGTGTCCATAGTTGTTGTATGATGGACGCCCGTAGCTGTTGTATGGCGGGTAGGGTCGGGTCGTTCTCGAGGACGGGTTGTTTAATGTGTGGGCATGTACGGTAATTTGCGAACTCACTAAGCTTGGTGCTTACCCGTTGATTTTTAAATATTTCAGATACTTCAAATGACAAAGGGAAGGGCAAGGCATGACGGCAGCGCATCGCATATACGGGACCTTATTTTAATGTTTAATGTTATGAATTTAAAATACTTTCTATTGTTGGTTTAATAACTATGTCGAAATAGTTTTATTTTTAATAAAGATTATGTTGGAACCTTGGAAACAAATGAAATATTTGGTTCAGATTTGGGTCGTTACAACATATATATATATATATATATATATATATATATATATATATATATATATATATATATATATATATATATATATATATATATATATATATATATATATATATATACACACACACACATCAAGGTTGTAGAAGTCGCTAGGCGGTAGTCAGGGGGTAGACCGAGGCCTAGGACTAGTCAGTCTAGGCGAGGACTAGTCGTGTGCCTAAGCAGAAAGTATTAATTATAATAAAATTTATATTTTAAAATTTAAATATTACTTATATCCCTACAAAGTTAATAAATAAGTATAAAAAATTGATACATTTAGGTGTTTAAATATGTAACACCCCAACTTTTACACAAAATTTTTTTTTAACTTATATTACAAATATTTAATCATACAAACCATTTAAGTTTTTACAAACGGGGTATCACAAATTTGCATCATAACCATAGTTCAAACCTGTTATTTTACATTTTGTACAACAGAAGTTACGGTCCCACACCCGACCCCTCTAATGTCCTTCCTGCTTACCTGAGTACATAGCATTTTAAAAACAATACGTGAGACATAATGTCTCGTGAGCATTATGGGTTTAGACCCAAAACAGTTTTCCAATAATGATTTTACTCTTGAAATTCTTTTCCAATATTTTATTTCCTATGAGCGCACCCATAGGTATTACTTATTTTGTGATGGTACATTCCTACGAGCGCACCCGTAGGTTTTATACGAGACGCACCCGTATAGCTACTTCCCCAATAGTATGAAACGAATTCATCTATCAAGGTAAGACAACTACTTCGCGACGGGAGGTACCATCCCAGTAGTGTCTTATTGCCACCCCTACCGCAGCAGGCAGTGGTCTTTATCCGGATACTAAGCAACTTATCGTCATGGGCCTATCACATTATTAGTTCACTGTATTTCTGATTTTCTTTCTTTGCACATTATAATTATATTTTTCATAAAATACTTTTAAGTCATAAAACCACTTTGACTCCAAAACATTTTAAATAAAATTCATTTTTGCTATGTACCCGAAAATCCACATAACACTCACCTCGAGTCACCTAGGAGTTATTTAGCATCTTGAACTCCTTTTCCTTTCACTTGGTTATTCGTATTTGAACCACCACCTATTATTTGAAAAATATACATTTATATTCAATTCATATATATATAACAATTAATTTTACAGCACAAGAGTGCCATACTATGCAACTACTGATTATAATTAGGCTACAACGCTCATTACCATAACTTCCTTTAATTTGTAAATTTTCCCGAAATACACGTATTTTACTACAGTACCCTCGGGAAGTCGTATTTTGGTTCCGACAATTTTCTACAAGGTTTTGGGCCATAATAAACCTATGTTTAAAATTTGAGGTCAAACGGACAAGTTTTGGTCGAAATCTAAAAACTCAAAATCTCACTGCATGGTCTGCTGGCGCCGCCTCGCGACGCGACCAAGGGTGTGGTCGCGACTCGAAGACTGCATGCTTCGCGACGCGACCAAGTGTCTGGTCACGACTCAAAGACTACAACCTTCGCGACTCGACCAAGTGTCTGGTCACGACTCGAAGACTGCAACCTTCGCGACTCGACCAAGGTGGTCGTCGCGGCGCGAGCGCTGCTGATACAGACCAGAATGTCCGATTTTTTGTGCTGCAGTCCCCTGTTTTGGTCCATTAAGTCCTTAATACTTATCCTAACCAATTTATATCATTCTATGACTAAAACCTTCAGTTTACATCAGGTTTTAACCCATAGAAACAACTAATTCCTACTTCAATTCCATAGAATCCCGTTTTTAGCATTTTACCCCCAAAAACACCAATTTTCGAAATTAATCACTTGGGGATGTCTTAATACATCTCAAGTGATTCCTAAGACTTAATGAAAACACTGAAATCAGTTTTGAATCTCTTGAACCCGTGGGTAGAGTTCTTAAGCTCAAAACCCCCAATTTGACAATTCCTCAACACCCTTGAGATTTGTGTGTTTACTTAGTTGTTTAAACTTGTTTAGATGGAGGAAATCATAGGAACAACCTGAACCATGACTATGAATTCAGATTTCAGTTTGTCCCGGGATGAACACACATGCTTATGGTTCAAGAATTTGATCACTAACCTTGTTTTTAGCTTGATATCTTCAATTCTTCAACCAAAATTCTCCGATTCTTGCTTCACTTCTACCAATCCTCAAGTTCCCGTGCCTTCAAGCTCCCTCTCGCTCTCTCCCGATACTTCTGAAATCTTCTGGGAAGTGGGAGATTTTTCCCACTATTTATAGTTCCAAATTTTCAATTTTAACCCTCTAGTTCCTTTTCTCCCAATTTGGCACCATACTCAAATTTTTATTACACCATACTTTAATTTCTTACATTAATACACATAATTACAAAATATTTTACATTAAAGTTCAAAATATGGCAAAAGACTAATTTGCCCTTTCTCATAACTTTACTATTACTCATAATTATTTTACATATATATATATATATATATATATATATATATATATATATATATATATATATATATATATATATTTACATTTTTTCTCGGGTCCTTACAACCTCTCCCCCTTAAGAGGATTCCGTCCTCGGAATCTTTTCGTAATTCGTGAAGTTCGGGTATCGTTTCTTCATGTCTTCTAAAGTTTCCCAGGTTAAGTCTGAACCCGACGAGTGCTTCCACTTGACCAAAACTAAGTCAATTTCCTTATTTCTCAACTTTTTGGTTCTCACTTCTAACATGGCTTCTGGTTCCTCTATGAGCTTATTCGGGGCCGTTACTTTTAAGTCTTCCAAAGGGATAACAAGTTCACTCTTTCCAAAGTACTTTTTCAAATAACACACATGGAACGTATCATGTATACCACTCAGTTCACGTGGTAACTCTAGCTTGAAAGCTTGTTCGCCAATTCTCTTTAAGATCTTGAAAGGTCCAACGTATCTTGGATTCATTTTACCTCTTTTTCCGAATCTGACTACGCCTTTCCACGGTGATACTTTGAGCATTACCAGATCACCTTCTTTCAAATCGTAAGGTCTCTTCTTCAAATCTGCATAACTCTTCTGCCTATCTTGAGCAGCTTTCATATTAGCTTGAATTATTTTGATCTTTTCGTTTGTTATCCTTACAATTTCTGGCCCAGTTATTTTAGTCTCCCCTGCTTCCAACCAACACAAAGGGGTTCTACACTTCCTGCCATATAGAGCTTCGAATGGTGGCATCCCGATACTGGAATGATAACTGTTGTTATAAGAAAACTCTACCAATGGCAAGTGCTCGTCCCAATTTCCACCAAAATCTAAAGCACACGATCGTAACATATCTTCTACGGTCTGAATAGTTCGTTCACTTTGTCCGTCTGTCTGGGGATGATAGGCTGTACTCATTTTAATTTTTGTCCCCATTCGTTCCTGTAGTGCCTCCCACAATTTTGAGGTAAATCGTGGGTCTCTGTCAGACACAATAGACAAGGGAGCTCCATGAAGTCTTATAACTTCATCCTTGTATATCTGCGCCAATGTTTCCAACTGCGTATTTTCATTAATTGCCAGAAACATAGCACTTTTGGTCAAACGGTCAACAATGACCCATATACTATTATGACCCTTTCTAGTTCTTGGCAACCCAACTATGAAATCCATGGTTATGTCTTCCCATTTTCCCGCTGGAATTTGCAGTGGTTGAGTATTTCCATACGGGGCTTGGTGTTCCGCCTTCTCCTGTGCACAAGTTGCACATTTGGAAATATACTTGACTATTCTTTTCTTCATTCCCGGCCACCAATACTGTTGTTTGAGATCCCGATAAGTTTTCGTACTTCCTGGATGAATGGAATACTTTGACTTATGGGATTCTTCTAGAATTAACTTTCTGATTCCACCAACTTTTGGTACCCATACACGGTTTCTAACGATCTTCAATCCTTGCGTATTTTCTCCAAATACTAAATCTTTCCCCAACTTTTCTTTTTTTAAGTCACCTCTTTCCAATACTTGCTTTTGCGCGTCTTTGATCCTTTCTATCAGACTTGATTTCAGCTCTATCCGCATCAACCTTTCTTGACTTTTCTTTTCGTGAAACTTTCTGCTTAACGCATCTGCTACCACATTTGCTTTCCCAGGGTGGTAGGCGATTTCACAGTCATAATCATTTATTAACTCCAGCCACCTACTTTGCCTCATATTGAGTTCCTTCTGTGAGAATACATATTGCAAGCTTTTGTGATCCGTGTACAAAGTACATTTTGTTCCGTACAAATAATGCCTCCAGATTTTTAGTGCAAATACAATCGCTGCCAGTTCTAAATCATGCGTTGCATATCTTGTTTCTGGTTCTTTTAATTGGCGAGAAGCGTACGCTATCACTTTTCCCCGCTGCATTAGTACACAACCCAATCCTCTGTTCGAGGCATCACTGTACACCACGAAATCTTCAGTTCCCTCCGGTAAGGTAAGAACCGGTGCATTACATAGCTTTTCTTTCAATGTTCCAAACGCTTTCTCCTGTTCCGCCCCCCATTCAAATTTTACTCCTTTTCTTGTTAGCTTCGTAAGAGGTACTGCAATTCGTGAAAAATCTTGGATGAATCGTCGGTAATACCCGGCGAGTCCAAGGAAACTTCTCACTTCTGTCGGGGTCTTGGGAATTTCCCATTTCATCACGGCTTCCACCTTTGCGAGATCAACTTTGATGCCTTGGATTGAGACGACGTGTCCAAGGAATTGCACTTCCCTCAACCAGAACTCGCACTTTGAAAATTTTGCGTATAACTTCTCTTTCTTTAAGACTTCCAGTACCGTTCTCAGATGATTCTTGTGTTCTTCTGCATTCTTTGAGTAAATAAGAATATCATCAATAAAGACGATAACAAACTTATCGAGGAATGGTTTGCACACCCTATTCATCAAATCCATGAAAATTGCCGGGGCATTCGTCAAACCAAAAGGCATGACTAAGAATTCATAATGCCCGTAGCGAGTGCGGAAAGCAGTCTTCTCAACATCTTCGTTTCTTACGCGCACTTGGTGATAACCAGACCGGAGGTCAATCTTTGAGAAATAATCAGCACCTTGCAACTGGTCAAACAGATCGTCTATACGTGGTAGCGGGTAACGATTCTTGATGGTAATTTTGTTGAGCTCGCGATAATCAATACACATTCGCATGGTACCATCCTTCTTTTTGACAAACAGCACCGGTGCACCCCAAGGTGACACACTGGGGCGTATGAAACCTTTATCAAGCAGTTCCTGTAATTGTGACATCAACTCCCGCATTTCGGTTGGGGCCAAACGGTATGGAGCACGGGCGATAGGAGAAGCTTCGGGTACAAGATCAATTCGGAATTCTACTTGTCTCTCAGGTGGCAAACCGGGTAGATCGTCTGGGAATACTTCGGGGCATTCTCTCACCACATCAATGTCATTTACCGTTTTCTTTACTTTATCTTCCGTCATTACATACGCCACATAAGATAAACATCCTTTCACCAAACATCTTCTAACTTTCGCTGCACTAATCAAACTTGACATCCTCTTGGGTTTTTCACCATAAATATACACCTTGCTGCCATCCGGAATTTTCACCGACACTATCTTCTTTCCACATGCAATTTTCGCATCGTTGGCCCCAAGCCAATCCATACCAATGACAACATCAAAAGTCTTCACCCCAATTGGAAGGAGGTTCAACGAGAATTTCTGGTCGTCTATACTCAGTTCGCAACCACGGTATACATGTTTTATCTCCACCTTCTTGCCACTCGCCAGTTCAACCTCACATACATGATCTAATGGTTCTAACGGTACATTGAATTTTTGGCCAAAATCACGGGACACAAATGAACACGTAGCGCCAGAATCAAATAATACATAAGCAGGCATCTGGTTAATTAATAGGGTACCTGAGACCACGTCTTGTGTCTCCTTTGCTTCCTCCCGGGTGAGTTGGAAGGCGCGAGTCTTCACCTTTTGAGGCTCCGTCTTTTTCTGCGCAGTTGATACCATTGTCTCGCCACCCTTCTTCGGACAGTTAAAACTATAGTGGCCCTTTTCGTGACATGAGAAACACTCGACTTCGCTGAGCTTCTGATAGGTACACTCCCTAGCCTTGTGCCCCGTTCTTCCACAGTTAAAACAAGCAGCACTTCCCATCTTACATTCGCCCGTATGCTCTTTCCCACATTTCTCACACGTCTTCCGGCTGCCCTGCTTGGTTGACATCACTACCGACTTTGCCTTCTTATTCCAGCTACTACTCCCGCCACTGAATTTACGTTTATCCCCAGTAACTTGCCTCTCCATTGTTCTTCGTTTCCACACATCTTCAACATTTCTTGCTGCCTCAAACGCCGCATCCATTGTTACCGCCCGTTTTACTTCCAATTCATACTCCCAAGGTAGACCTTTCGCGTAACGGTTGATTCGTGCCCGCTCCGTATTATAAATGTTGCCCACAAATGGAAGCATATCGCTAAACTTCTTAGTGTACTCAGCAATAGTCATATTCCCCTTCTTTAAAGTAAGAAATTCATCTTCAAGTTTTTCTATGTCCCGAAGGGGACAGTATTTGTTCTTCAGGCGAGTAGTGAATTCGGTCCACGACCATTTGTAAATTACATCCTTCCCAACCAGTTCGTACAAGGTATTCCACCAAACTAACGCATCGTCTTTTAACATTCGTGAGGCATAATAAACTTTATCTTTCTCATGACACTTGCTGACCTCCAGTACTTGCTCCGTCTCCCGTATCCACCGCATCGTAACTTTAGGCTCAAAACTTCCATAGTATTCGGTTGGTTTGCATGTCAGGAAAGTTTTGAAAGAACATCTCTTCTTGTCTTCTGTCCCCACACTATCTTCCTCTGTAACAGAATCTCCATTAGTAGGTCTCCAAGAGGCATCATCCGCTGAAGGATTAGGGTGCGGTTCTCCCAGCCGAGTATTCAGCATTTGGCGCATATCTTCCCGCATTTCTGTTTTTAAATTGCTGATGAGATTTTGTATAGCCTCCATAGTCACAGGTGGAGGTTGCGGTATTGGATTTGGGTTAGGACCCATGTTGTTCGCATCATCAACGGGGTTACCCCCATGGGACGGGGTATGACTTGCTGCCCGTCCTTCACTCGAAAGGTTCTGATCTCCACTCTCCATGTACTATATAAAATGAATAAGATTTACGTTTATTATTCCACATAAGTATATTTATCAATATATATATACGAAAACTGTAGCATGTAATCTTTCTATGGAACTAGTATTCCCAAGTATCTCTCTACTAATTTCCACAGCCAAATTCCTCACGCTCCCTCGTGACTTCACCATTTCCAAGGAATATCCTGTGGTTACAATAATACGGGCCCAATATTACCTTAACCACCTATATACTTTGGCTCTGATGTTATCACAAGAATCCCTGATTCATCGGTTTCTGTGGATTCCAACATTATAATTTACCGACTCTACCCCGTTAATTAGTACCTAGTACTACTACTTTACTTATTATTAGTCCACTAGTTTAAGCCTAGGATGGTTACCCAACCTAATTCGCTTAAACCATGGCTCTGATACCAAATTGTAACACCCCAACTTTTACACAAATTTTTTTTTTAACTTATATTACAAATATTTAATCATACAAACCATTTAAGTTTTTACAAACGGGGTATCACAAATTTGCATCATAACCATAGTTCAAACCTGTTATTTTACATTTTGTACAACAGAAGCTACGGTCCCACACCCGACCCTTCTAATGTCCTTCCTGCTTACCTGAGTACATAACATTTTAAAAACAATACGTGAGACATAATGTCTCGTGAGCATTATGGGTTTAGACCCAAAACAGTTTTCCAATAATGATTTTACTCTTGAAATTCTTTTCCAATATTTTATTTCCTATGAGCGCACCCATAGGTATTACTTATTTTGTGATGGTACATTCCTACGAGCGCACCCGTAGGTTTTATACGAGACGCACCCGTATAGCTACTTCCCCAATAGTATGAAACGAATTCATCTATCAAGGTAAGACAACTACTTCGCGACGGGAGGTACCATCCCAGTAGTGTCTTATTGCCACCCCTACCGCAGCAGGCAGTGGTCTTTATCCGGATACTAAGCAACTTATCGTCATGGGCCTATCACATTATTAGTTCACTGTATTTCTGATTTTCTTTCTTTGCACATTATAATC